>JAOTOL010001585.1:1712500-2212500 GCA_034440575.1 Imbricaverruca yamaguchii
TATACATTGTATATCAGCCATGCTGCCTTCTCAATGTTTATGACATTTTGCAATGGCCCACAGATGAAACAGCCGTTTGTTATAATCCAGTCGCATTCCAGATGGTTGTAATGGACAGGGTATTGTTTGGAGGATAAAGCATGTGGACTTTGCAGAATAAAAATTAGTTTGGATAATACAGATAATCTCGGTGAAATGGCCGGGGTCAACACAGTTGACCGCCGCGTGACGTCAGGTGACGCGTGACGTCAGGTGACGGGTGACGTCAGATGTGTGACGCCATATGACGCTGGCTGGTGCTTCACAGACTGGTGCACGTGTCCGGCGGCAGGAAGCTGGGCTACAGGTGAGGACCGACGCGGCCCGTCTGCCCGCCTCCGACCTCCACTTGTCCAGACCGGCGGGACTGTCGAGAAGGATGATATTTGATAATGGAGTGTCGCCGGGCTGCGCGGCGTACGAATATGTTTTTATGACGCAAATTTGATCAGGTTCACCGAGTGGCGTGGTCACATTACAACTTAGGGGGTCGTGCAGGATAAGACGAACCTCCTGCAGAGTGGAAACTGTTCTCATGAGCGGATCGCGTGCGACTGTTTGTAGTTTTGTGATGTCGTAGTTGTTTAACCCGGCTGGTGAAGGCGTTCCTCTGACTACTATTGTGCAGCAACACTCCGTGCTCTTCTGACCACTATTGTGCGGCGTCACCCCATGTACCCCATGCAGTTCTCCATGTCTGACGGCTCTAACCACCATTGTGCGGCGCCACCACATGTACCCCATGCAGTTCTCCATGTCTGACGGCTCTAACCACCATTGTGCGGCATCACCCCATGTACTCCATGCAATTTTCCATATCTGGCGACTCCATCGGCCTTGTGGCGTTATTTTGTTGACTCCTGTGCAGTTCAACTCAACCAAAGATCATTAGCATTAACTCTAGAAATGCATGATGGTTCCCGTTACACTTCTTCAAAACAGTATGGCGGATGGTCTTTGCGCTGCGGAAACATGCAAATCGCCGCCTATTTTCTTGTGCTGCAGTGTGCGTCTTATGTGTAGGTAATGATTATACATTTACTTCATGGCATGTCATGCCGTGACCCTCAAAGAGCATGACTGTCATGCTTCTTGAGCACCACAGCTGCACCTTCGTTTCCCGTTCTTCACTGGTTCTCAATCGTGATTTGAAATTTGTTCATTTAACTTTTTCAGATACCTGAAAGGGGTCGGTGGCCGCATTTCCCGCAGCAAGTAAGTATGGTGCTTCTGAAGTTATCGCATACCTGGGTTCTACATATGCTGACGAGGACACGTGTTTCAGAGCTGTGATCACAGTCCGATGGAGGAGGACTATTTTGACCTGTGTATGTGTGGAGGGGAGGGAGGGAGCAGGTGACATGTAGGGCCAGAGAGCTTTCATGTGACATAGGCCCCGTGGTGTCGGAGTCGCGAGGGTCATTGCCCCACCGTCTGTTCCTGCGCCACCACTGGTCAGGACGGTGCTACACACAGCCAGCCAGAGTTAACAGGGTTGGCTGAAGGGCCGCCCCGTCAGCAATCCACCCTCCTCCAGTGGCAGGCTTACAGGCATGTTCATAAGTGAAAAGTGAAATCCACGTCTTCGCAGACTCGACGTTTTGTATCGGACTGGGTCCCCTCTACACTAATCTCATATTTCCCTCCATGTTATATTATATAGATAGTTATTGGTCATCAGAGACGCAAGACATGTTTGAAGTAACTTATTGTCATGCGGAATCATACAACTACTGATAAATATTCTTAAGCAGGAATGGTAGCCTTCATGCCCACCGAACATTCATGCCACCATTAAGTAATTTTTTAATGCAATATTTTCATGAACTGTGCTTTTTGCACCACAAGTCCAGAAATGAACTAGTTATTCTTGTAATTTTGGAAATACGTTGGAAAATGAACATGGAACTCGTCGATGACTCCTATTCAAGGTGAAGGCATACGCGTTGATTTACCATGAATCTCTTCATCCGCAGGAAGTTTTTTGACTGAGACAAATCGTCACTAGGGAAAGGAGGATGAACGCTGCCAAGTTGACCAATGAATGAGCATGATCCAACGTGTGTGCTGCTGGTGCGTGCCGGGAGGCCCCGGGCTTCCGACGCCGTAGGTGATTCTCGTCCGCTGGTGCCGAAGATCGTCCGCCGCCTCGCCAGAGGTCGCTCTACTTTCCTCACCAGAGGGAGCCCGACCGCCGGGATGCCCAAGGTCACCCCCGGCCGCCTGCGTGCCACACGTTTTGTTGTTGTCGAGTGCCGTGGTATGCCAACAGCCGTCTGACCAAGCCTGTAAATACAGACGCGAAAATGCCACGTGTTTTCAGTAACGGCCGCACCGCACGCTACTCAAAATGGCAACACGGAGCGAACCACTGCTATCCAGGCTGCCATAATGCGGAGGAGCGTGAGGCTCATTCAGTCTAACAACTTTGTTGCTGCCCAATTGATGTAAGCCCTCCTAAGAATTACCTTAGGTTGACGACATGGAAGCTGGTGACTATCTGGATGTGCGCAAAATTAACTGGCACTGATGTATTCAAATGTCAAGATCATTCAAAGATAATTCATTCATCATTCCATGTGAAATCAGATGCGAAGTTTTGCAAATACTTGGGATTCTCACGGCACTGAATTCCACTCTCATGCTTCAGAGTGCCGCAATATTTCCTACCTCTTGCAATGCTGGGGGAAGGGCCGGCTTAACCTCCAACTAACTTTAGTTCCAAGTTTGATCGACAGATGCAATCAATGGCATGATGTAACTCCATCTATGAACAGCTACAGTTCCTCTGAACATTTTCTCATCGCTTTTGTCCGATCTTCCAGGTATAGCGGAACAGGTTCACGTAGGGGTGTGATTAGTCACTCGGTCTTCGCCGTAGTTTTCGGAATCTGGTCGTGAGATAAATTCGATTTCGTGCTTCGATATCGGTGATATGCAAACTGAAAACTTAGTCCAACACAAGGCTTACTCCCAGCGGCAATCATCCAGGCCGCTGAATGTCCTTGCTGGCAAAAATTATTCCTTTTTTCAGCTAAACATTCCGGATATCCACATACATGTTGCCATATTTAGTTTTTAGGCTTGTAGTTAATGAGCTTGAGTTACTTATTACACTTTTATTTTAACAAGACCGCTTTTTCTTCGACAGTGGATTGGTGTACACACTTCTTTTGATGCAAGGCATCTGACAGTGCTAGGGGGAGACTTAGAGGTATTGGGAGGTTAGTAGCTTCATTTGCTAATTAGCTTTAGTATTCCCGAAATTCCGGAATGATCGGGTATCCAGAGGGAGACAACATTTTGCCAGCATGGTAGGGAGGGGAGGGTGCTAATAATGTCATAGACACCATGGTGCTGGATGTCTTTCAGTCGCTGGAGGGCCTGTAAAGGTGATTTAGAGTCGATGCAAATAACACTTTGCAACATTTTAGACGATTTATATGGATCAGAGCACTTCTGATGGCAAATAATTCGGCTGAGAACACAGTCTGGAGGAATAGTTGTACCTTGGGCCGACAGCAGCAGCCGTGAAACTTACAAGTGCAAGTTCCTTGCCCTGATCATATCAAGCCGGAGCCATTCAAGATGAAGAGGTATTACGAAAAAGAAGTATCCGAACAAGGAAAGTCGGTACTTAGCTCAAACATGGCACCAGCTGCCTTAACAAATCGCATACGGCACTGAAAAACGTACCGGAGCTCGACAAATCGCTGCAGGACACCAACAAATGTAGCCGGGGGCCCGAAGAACCAGGCCGTGGCTCGGACTTCACATGATTCAGAATAGTCGCGAAAAATTGCGTCGAGCCAAGAAAACTGGTGTCAGATCCCCCGAAACCACGCGCCTGGGCCCGACAAGTCGCGACGGTACCCCGAGAAATTATACCGGAGCCACAATATCGTGCTGTGGTCTCACAAATGTGAGGGAGGTACCCCAAATAAGCACAGGAGGATCCTAAGAACACAGCTGGATGACAAAAATGCACCTTGTCCTCCAAAGCGTATCGACTCTGGCAAAAAGCAGCAGGGCCTTAACACACATGTTGCAGCTCTTAAAAAAAACACCGGGGGCAAAAGAAAATGCACAATGGGGCCCTTAAAGTACACCGGGGTCTTGAGACCACATTTGGGTGCCAAAACAGGCTGGGACCCTAGAAAATTATCACGGTCCTAGAAAAGGAACAAAAAAGACTAGGCAATAAATAAACACTTAGGGGTCAGGAAAAATACACCGGTATCTGAAAAAATATCGTCGGCTCACAAAAACGCAACAAAACTCTAAAAAAAGCCCAGGTCGCAAAAATGTGCCGAGGCCCTAACAAAGATTGGCTGAAGTCCTAAAAAAGCATCCGTAGACAAAGAAAAACGGAACGCTTCGAAAGAGAACATCTAACTAGAGCCTGAGGTCTGTAGGTGATCTGGGAGTGTATCTAACCAAAGAGATGAGGTGCATCAAAGTTCAGCGGTATCCTGATTTCTTAGCCACCAGAAAACGTGGGAAGAAGAGAACTAACGATCGAATTTAATTCAGGATGGGCTCTTGTCACTTCTAAGTCTGAACACGTTATGACTTTATCAGGTACTGTTTTTCGTCACCTGGTGGCAACTTTGCACTGAATTGTTGGTTACAAAAATATGCTCTTTCATTCTGTTCCAGCCCGGTGCCACATGATATAGTTGTAGCATTTCGTTCCAAGTAGCGGATATTCTAAGGTGCACAATATGTGCTACAGAGATGACTGAGGTAACTGATCACCTACGTGTTGGAGTTAGGGCCTGAGGCACGAACACCATGCAATTATATCAGCCCGCCAATCTTGGTCTGCCGCACACCAGATGAAATACGCTTTCAACCAGCGATCACCGGTCTTTCCTGTTTCTCATCCTTTCCAGCATCTGTCATGAAACTTCTTTTGTCATGGACCAGTAAGTAAGCTACGTTCTTGCCTACTCTTTCTCCTCACCAACATCGGTGAAAATGTATAACGGGGGACATCTTATAGTATATAGTATAACGGGGGACAGACATATAGTACTATATCGTGAAGACTACAGCACACTGCATGCAGGCTCACGTTGAATAAATTTTGTTTGAACAGTGATAGGTACTAATGGTTTCACTTGCACCTGAAAGATAATTCTAATATTACAAAAGAATCCATCAGTCGTGGAGGAGTTCCAATTTCAGAGAGTAGTGTGAATTTGAAGGTACTTATACTGCGATGATAGTTCTTTTTCCAATACCACATATTGCTGTTAGCCATTGGCGCGTCCAGGGTCCAGGTTCTAGGTCAAACCATGGGTCAATGTTGTCTGTTCACAATTAAAATTATTGGGTTCTCTATCCAAGTGCTCAGCCATGGTATGTTGCGAATTCCCTGTGTGCGCCACTGCTGTTGACCTTGACCCGCCCACCTTTTCAGACGTTCCTATGCCTATGGGTATAGGGGCCCTGCCCTATAATACTAAAGTGAGAGAAATCGGATGAGTTTTGGAAAAATGGAGGGACTGTGTGTGTTGTGGAACCTCTTTGGATGTTCGTCCCTCCTTCGAATCAAATCCTGGCTATGCCACAGTCGAGGGGAAATGACAGTGCATGCACCCGATAGTTCTGGAAGGACCCCTCCATAGACCCAATGGTTAGGCTTCGGCCTGATTTGGGGCCAAACCAATGATTGGGGAACCATCTTTCCCCTTTAACACGTGCAAAGTGCACCCACCTGAACCCACCTTGTATGCAGAGATCATTTCAATCGAGGCCCTTAGCATATTTTATCTGCATTCGTATATTATAAAAGATTTCAATCCATGCTGGATCGTCAGCATAAGGATATCAAGACCGAGATAGGTGGTTTAAGACCGAGATACTCCATTACAGGTGATACATATTTCGTTGCGGGTTTCCTTATTCCCTTTACGTTTTTCCTCCTTTACTTATTTCATCGTAACCTCAACACATCTGGTAGTATTTGGCCGCACCCTGCGCGATTCGATTTCGCTGCTTACTAGACATACGAAACTTTGTGTACATGATATATGTATGCATAACTCGTATTTGAAGCGTATGTGTAGTTATTGCAGTTATATTTTTGCATTGTTTCTCCAGTGAGTGTTTGTGGTTTCAAACGGCATTAAAGCAGAACAACAATGCACCTCATCTAGGAAAGGGCAATCGTAATGCTGCGAATCGAGACGGGGCGGGTTAGCCCGCCACGTTAGGGAGGGGGAGGGGCTCATTTAACAGTAAATTTGTGTCTTACTGTGTTTTGATTTTTCTTTGCATGCGGACCCATTATGGATAAAATTCAATATTCTGGCTAAAGTAGGCACTTTATGAGAACAGGTTGACTTAAAGCAACATTTTGTGGACTTCTACCCATCAGCAAAGAATAATTAAAGAAAATGTAAAGCTTATAATTCTGAAAATGCCTAAAATCAATATGCTGATTTCAGTGTGAACAAGCATTTTACTGCCATGATCAATTTTGCCTTCCTTTTCTGATGCCAAGTAATTTTTTAAAACCTTCCCAAAATGAACTGGGTAAATTACATGAAAATGATGATGAAATGTGTTGCAAAATGACCTTTCCATTTATCAGGTTTTGCAAGTTATGAGCTATGTTTCTTAGTACCATAGTTATACTTCATAGTCATACCATCCTGCACTGCATGAGCACTGCAGTCAATGCACCCCTAAACTCCATACCATCCCACTGAAGATGGAGGGGGCTACTAACTGTTTGGCTTATGGTATGCACTGTCAATGTTCATTAGAAGGAATATAACAATTTTGATCATGTGAAACACTTGTCTAGGGGGATGCTTTTTTATCTCAGGAATTATTCTATAGGGGTACTTCCAACTGAAATATTGAGGGTTCTGGTACTCATTCCATTCAGGAAGGAAATTTGCTAAACAGTATTGATGAAAAGGCACCTGTGGCTAGCATTGGATTTTGGTATTCAAATCATAAATTTGAAGAGAAATTTCTTTGGAGTGTTCATTCAGATATTGTTTTATCTTTCTGACAAAGAAGACTGTTGCAAAATAATCCAAGTACTTGCTGTGCTAAAATGCACCAATCCAACACCAACAAAACAAAATCTCCCTTTTTAGCTCTTCAGTTAACTGCGAGATTGATTGTTTTGGTTTGAGGACACACCATCTACTGGGTCATTTGGCTCCCAAAATTAGCTGCATGCCTGCATATCACTGTGATTGGTTTGAAGTTACCACCTCAGTTTAGGGCATGCTTGCTAATGCATTTGTCTTTAAATTTGAAGGCCATTGATCTGAGTCTCACCTCAGGCAGGATTTTTCCTTGGCTGGCTCCTACCCAGGGGATGGCAGTCACTGAAGTCTTCATGCTACAGGTTTGATGACGACCAATCAGCTCCTCAGCATCAGGCTCAGGGTGTTATCTGATTTTAAGCAGATCCTTTGGTCCAATGGCATACCCTGAAGGCACTGGCTTGCCTCATGTCCACTGGAGCAGTCCTCTGCTGTTTTTCTACAGCTTCTGTAGTTATTGTAAGATCATCCAGCCTATCACCTATTATGGCATAATCTTCAGTTGTTTCTACTGTACCATAATTATCTATAGTAAAGACTGATGAGACTTGCTTGCTTACATATTCCACAATATCACAATCATCAACCACTATTTCTCCATCTACTTCCACTGGTCCTACACTACACTTTTTGTTTTTGAAGAAGTAAAGAACCTTGGAAAAACCAATAAAAATTTTATAAATAAAAAAAAAAAAAAAATTTATTTCCATTTTAAAATATATATTAAAAAAAAAAAAATTATTTGTTTCAAAAAAAAAAAAAAAAAAAAAATTTTCACCCCAAAAAATTTTTTAAAAAAAAAAAAAAAAAATTTGGAAAAAAAAGCATATCAGCATGAATTTCCCTAATTTTGTTTTTGATACTTCTGACATGTACATAAAGGCATGTTTGTGTTTTCCAACAGCACACCATACTTTACAATGCTTCCATGTACCATTATATGCCTAGTTTCCCCATCCTCAGCAGCTGTGCACACAGTGCCAGAAATGTTTTTTTAGGTTGTGTGAGATGCAGAAACAATTGCAATAGGATGACGAAATTTGGTGCTAATGCACCTTATGTAACTGTTCAGTCATTCAGGCTCAATTTTGATCCTTTAGCATACTGATCAAAGATCTAGAATTTCAAAGATCTAGAAGCTTTGCATCACTCCCCATGCACATTTTTGCTACCCCTTCTTCAAATCCTATGACTCATGGAGTACCACTCATTACCCACTGCCACTCTCAGTAGGATTGACATCAACATGCCTCTCCTGCTTGTAACTGACCTGCCTGTCAGTACACTGTATGCTTCAACTCTCCTCTCTTCTACTGCTACTACTGATATAATTAACACCTGCATGCACAGCAGTTGCTGCCCCCTCATTACTTCCCTGTATAATGTTCCTGAGTGTAATCCTGACACCCTTGGCTTGGACGCCTGGGAAGCAGACTAGACCATCTGTGTGGGTTTTTAATACAAAAGGCCTGATATGTACACCCAATGCTGGAGCCTCATATAAAGTGAATCTGCCCCCTGCTATCACTGGCCCTCTCCTCCCTGCCATCCTCACCCCCACTGGCTTTAATCCCCTGCTGATCCAAGGTGTCAAGCCTATTTTGTAGTTATGTTGTATTTCCACAAAGTATGTCTCCTCCTCAAACAAACATATTGATCCTACGTTCTGTCAGCCTTCTGCTTTCTACTGCTATTCTGGGATCCATTACTGCCACCTACTCCGCTACCACTCATATTCCATAGTCTGACCTGCTTCATGATCATTACCTATAATGAGTCCCACTACTAATCTCTAAAGTATTCGCGCCTCCATTATCGACCACACTTGCTTACACCCCAACAGCGACCCCCAGACACTTAGATTGCTTGCAGCTAATGCCCCATTTTAACATATTTTTTGCTTTGTTGCTTGTTTTTTGTGTGTTGGTAATTCCCCTTTTCTATGTAGGCTTACTTAAACCTGTAATAGATCTCAAACACGTTTGGGCAATATGGCGTGCTGCAATTCTCATTGAATGTTATTTTTTCTGGCTAAGCATTGCGAGTATGACCCATCATGTGCGTTTTCAGAGATATAAATTAATGCTTTGGAATTCATGGAGTGCTCTTCCTTGGAGGGTAAAACCAAGTAGCAGATGATGTTTGCATTGCAGTTGTCATCATGTGGCTATTTTCATCTTATCATGTGGCAGCTGATAATCAGTTTATATAACCCTCAATGATTAACACCTGATCAAAGCAACCTTGACGACTCCCGTATCTCCAACGAAAGCGTCTAGCATGATAATGGCGTGCCCTGTGCGTCGGATTGTGGTCAGCTGGCGACTGACTGACTGTCGACGTTGCAGTGGCTCTGCTCACCTGGAGGGCGTCGGCTGGACGGCATCTGTGTGTGTCGGCACACCCGCCGCTGTCTGCCGCATGTATCGGCTCTGCAGCGGGTCCGGCGGGCCGCGCGCGGCGCCTGGACCCACACGCTGTTCCACCGGTCACGCCTCGGGTCTGGCTGGTGAAGGCGGACGTACGGGCTCCTCCGCTCACCGTCCAGCAAGCCCGGTCAGTGCCTGCAGGCCTCCTGTTGTCAGAGTGCCACATGGACCACACACATATACGTTTTATCGCAGGGGTCGCGGCAGCTCAGTCAGTAGGGCATTCCACTCTCGATCGTAATATTGCGAGTGTGAATCCCGCAACGGGCGGGGTTGCCGAGTCCACCTGCGGCAGTTATGAAGTATTCATGGAATGGGGCGGAATATACCACTGACTGAACACTGACTTGACACCCTTCAGAAAGTGGGCGAGTAGCCGAGGGGTAAGTTGCTTGTCTCACAGTCGAAAGGTTGTGGGTTCGAGTTTCACCTGTCACTACCCTTCGTCCGCGACCATTCGGCGTGACAGTTTGGTGGCGCTGCATGACTCAACGGTCGATGTGTCGTAAAATCAATAACCAACCGACACCCTTCAGAAAGAAATATCAACATCACGCTTCCTGATGCATGTCTGTAAAGTTTGTATGCCTTTGTCTGTAACTGTGTTGTATTGGTGGCGGCTCTGCCGTCGGTCGGGTGTGGGGGTGGGAGCTGGTGGGGTGCGTGTGGGTCGTGTTGTTGAGAGCATCTCTCAGGTTGTGTGCAAGAGAATCTAAACCAAACCAAAGTGAACTTAAACTAATTGAACTAAGACTGGGTTAAATCTCTCCTTTTGTGCCAGTGTGTTGGTGTTGTGTTTGGCTCTCCACCACTCCACTACCCATTCCTCCAACTCCCGGCGACTTGGTGTTGCTTGGGTTACCCTCCCTGGCACGTATTTATATGTTGTGCGAGGTCAAAATTTTGGGAACACCATATAGGAATGTGAGTGTCCCTTACCAAATAAAATGAATGCATTGTATTATAAATGTAATGAGTACGTAATTTTTATGTGGTTTAAATGAATTGCTCCGAGTTTGGACTGTTGGGATGCTAAGAGTAGTATACTTTTGGGCATTGCACTGAACGGAATAGGTGCATGTGATGGGTACCAAGCGGCTTCCGCTGATCCTTACAACTACCCAACTCACATTATTCCTCCTCATTCACTCACATTCGCTCGTCCCACTTGGCCAATGACACTCACTTGCTTATATGATGCTCCCAAACCTTCCTCAAAACTTGAACGAAAGACAACAGAGGCACCATACATCCACGCTTGCCGCCCAGCCAAGACTGAATTATAAGCTCACGCGTGCTTGGATCTCCCGGGACGCCACTACGATCGCAAACTACCCGTCGCGCTACTTCGTCGTACCCCGTCGCGCTTCGTCGAGTGTGACACCAGGCAACCGGGAGCCAACCAACGACCCTTCCTCGTCGGAGGTACGAAAAAAGACCACTGGAGCTGACTAGGCTGTACCCACACAAATACCCGGTCCATTTGAAAAAAAGAACCACTTCTTGCAATTGGAGAGATCACCGAACTGGCACAGCCCTCTCCTCCCTTTAACCTCACGTTCCGAACTTTCTGATGGAAATTCAAATCGTGCCACTTTCGCTTGTGCATGTGCATTGTCTCAATGGGAAGTCACCAAGTACTGTTATGCCTGTTTTAAGAGCTGGCTCTGGAAGCTTGCCGTACTCATCACCGTCCTCAGGGCTACGGCCACCTGACAACCAGGGACGGAGTCGGACCTGTCAAAGGGAAATATTATTAAAGCCGAAACCAAAAGGTTCAATAGTGTTAGCTACGGGAATCCGGACCCTGGTGGTGCGAGTGAAGGATGGGCACCTGAAACGCCGGTCACTAACTATACAACATTATTTGGAGAAAAATAACCTCAACATTGGAAACCCTGGGCGAAAGGGCCCAACAAAAAGGAGGAAACCCAACTAGTGCATCTGAAGAGGACTTAAGAAGACAGGAATTCGTCCAAGAGTTCAAGACCATGTAGGAATAGGAACATAAATGGATTACACATTACATGGCGGTTGCTGAGGCTAACATGGACAAATTACGATGTGAGTTCGGCACTACCAGGAAGACAAGAGGGCTCATAAATATTGTTGGGAATGGTCTCCGTTGGCTCTTGGAAACATCTAAGGAGCAGGACACCAAACGATTACATCATGAACTAAACGGCGTGCACACCGCAGTAGGTAAGCTCCACGCCGTAGTAAAATTACATGCCACAATCATGAACACCCTTACGATGGAGGCTGAGGAAGAGCGACACAATATCCGACGATTCGCAGAAGGGGCGAAGAAGCTCGCAGGTACCATGCTGATAAACCGGGACACCACCAGGAAGATTTGCATAAGCATTTACCGCGATATGGACCTCAGCGACTCTGTGGCTTCCGCCATTCGCATAGCAGGAGTCGCGGTTACGTCATACAAGGATGAAGCCTAGTGACTCATGCAGTCGATGACGCGCATACAGCAGGGGACGCTAACCCCGGTCATCACCCCTCCCCCACTGCTTCAGGAGGCACTGGCAGAATAAGAGAGCGACTGCCCGAGGGCTGGACCATAGCCACTCCTCCCACTTCCACCGCAGCCGACCTGTATAAACTGCTAGATAAAAGCAGGGTCATTACGGAACGGATGGGAAGTAAACACCAAGGGCCTTCTAGATAAACAGCCCTACGAAAAATTTACACTGTACAAAGCTATCCCGGTCCCTCCAATTTCCAAAACACTTAGCTCGCAATGAGCACGGGGTTGAAAAGGAATTACCTAGCCATTTCACATGATCAATATCTGTATTTCGAGCTAAACAAGGAGGAAGTGAATCAATGCCACAAGTACAGTGGAGGGATAGTCTCTCTGGACTTCAAGCCGCTGACACAAACCCGAGAGGGATGCTTGTACAATGCATTCTGAGAAGATGCGGGTAAGGTCGATGCATTTTGTCGCCGGGACATTTATAACCCATCACCGAACCTTAATACCATACCCGAAACGTCCTGGGTGCATGTTCTACCGAAGAATGGAATCCTTTGTAATCAGGTGTCCTACTATCCACCGAAGGATCCTCACACCCAAAAGTGCCGATGTGCTGGTCTTGCCATTTGGTTGTTCCGCTACTGGAGTCCACTTCCTGATACCACCCCACTTAAAAGACAGAAACGGAGCAGCCGTGGACATTCCACTAACAAACCTCACCTTTTCAGCTACACCTTGGATGCTAGTACATTCCTTACAAGAATCCAAATACATAAATCCATTCTCACAACTAACCTGACTAAGTTCCTCAACGATCGCCTCGCTTTCTTGACAACCTCACCCCAACCCCGCTGGCAGAAATCCAGGAACAATTAAGGGACTGGGTGGACACACCCGAAAAACCAACGAATTAGAGTTCAACCATCGCCAACCACCGGTCCACGTCACTGACCGGTATCAGCATCTTCGGACTGGTAGGGTTGCTGTGGTTTATCAGAGGTGGTCCAATCTGCTTTTCCCCTGGTTGTCCTCGATGTCAAGTCCAGCATCCTTCTGCTCTTTTTTCGACATCTCACACCTAACGATAGGTCATTATTTTAACACCGACTTGCGGTCAGTCGGCGTGATAGGGTGACGACGCGGAATGACCTATCAGTTCAACGCGTCATACAAGGACATGCAGTTCTTCATTGTATCACACCTATTGTGATGACTCTGGAAGCTAACGCAAAATACTATGGTACCGCCTAAGAGTGAACCAACCAACTGATGTCAGCGGCACATTGTTGCTGCTAACTTGTACTCAATATTTGAATTGAATTGCGCGCCATTGTAGTCATTCACAAAAATGCTTGTCTTCACAGTGTCGGATACATTCAAGTGCATACTGATCCATGCATCCAGTGCCGGAGTAATCTTGAACGTGACAAGTTTGTATCTGAAGTTCAGCACCTTCCCCCCCCCCCCCAATAACATCCAATGCTACGAAGCCTGCATTCAAGTGTTTGAAGTTGGTTGGGTGTCCTGATGTGCTTCAAAACTGGCTCGTACGCCCGATGGTGAATGTGAATATCTCTCCCTCCCTCCAAAAGCTGGCACTAAGGGCCATTGCTATGGTTATTGGTGTCCTAAGGAGCTGTTGCTAACGTATGCTGTTTTGCTTCAGGAAGCTGCTTCGGTGTGATACACATCGCAAGATTTTAGACGAATCCGGACATGTCAACGTTGTGCACATCTTAGGGTTTCAGAACACCTCGACCAAGGTATGTGTGATTATGTGACGTCACCTGGTAATGGGCTGGCATTGGGCGAAACGTTGAACATCTGCGATATTGCGGCTGTTTTTCGTATCATTTTCCACTTGTTTTCTGAACTTTCAACTTACCGGTGGCACAGCCGTTCTCTGAGCGTCCTTACAACGGTGACACAAGTGGTACCCGGACGGTGGCACAGCCGTTCTCTGAGCGTCCTTACAACGGTGACACAAGTGATACCCGGACGGTGGCACAGCCGTTCTCTGAGCGTCCTTACAACGGCGACACAAGTGGTACCTGGACGTATTGTGCTGCTCTGGCATCGGCCAATTTATACTAATTCAAGTAAACACATACATGCGGAAGTATCAGAAATGTTGATATAAATTGTACAAGATTGATCACATTCATTATCATTGAGCTTGTCGTCTATGCAAATCATGTACATATACAGAGCGTCACAGTGGAAGGGTTACCCCACCGCTTGTTCTCACCTACTGTTGCAATATCTACACTGTTGTCATACAAGTGGCCGCTTGTTTCAGACTGCTGACGTGGAATCCGACCTGTGCATGCTGATGCGCAGTCTCGGCGTACAGCAACCACACAAAATATACAGGAACGAAGAAGTGAGCCACCTCGAATGCAGGTAAGCTGCCTCGTTGATAAGCGATGTTAGTGCGCCCGTTACATCCGCTTTCTCCGGGGCTCATTGTGGGATGTTAACGACGTAACTCCGTCGATGCTCCGATGGAGTCACCCAGTTATCTGTGGCGGTCCGGGCTGTGCGCGCACTTGCCAGCCACACGCCATTGCTACGCTACAGTGTGATGCCACCCACAGGCGAGCCACTGACTGTCCATACTTTTTACATATGCACATCGCAGCTTCATGATATCCCACGTCACCATGTATAGAGTTCTGGTGGTGTTTTCACTCTGTCAGGTGCAATAGGATTTCAGACTGCGCGCACACCAATGCAATGGTTTCCATCTGACAGTGAGGTACTGGATTGCAAGCTATGGGTGCGCATTATCAGACTGATCGAAGCGCCCTCAGACTGACCGAAGCGCCCAAGAGTCCAAATAACAAGCAACAAGCAGTCTGTCAGGTGGGAACTCGATGGTGGTGGACCTGACCGCTCCGGACGCCGGGGCTAACGACGCCGCCGCCACGGTGAAGGATTTCCTGCAGACCAGCTCTGTACAGCTGCTGCGGCTCTCGGCGCTCCTGCAGTCAGATGGTGAGCATCACCGTCCACATCACGCCGCGCTGAAGTGGATGTTCGACGATGAATTACTGCCTTGCTTTGTGCACGCTGTACACGTTACGCCACGCGACATCTGTACCTGGCTCCTGGTGGCTGGCTTCCTCCTCGTTGGCAGAAAACAATATGTCGTTTTTCTCCATCTTGATGTCCTCCTTTATGTGTAGGAATACTTTGTAGTTAGGGCTTAATGATGAAATATTTTACCACGTAACATAGTGAAATGATTGATCTAGACCGTTATGAATCTAATCGCCATCTACGGACTACATTTTCATTCTTATTCGGTGTTTTGCAAACTTCTGCCCAAACCCTTGAAATATGCGTCTGCGTTTTCACTCGCAGGCATTACTGTTTGGATGTTGCTTCCAGAGAACGCCGTTGAGCAAGCACAGGGTGCTCTTCGTTTCTACTGGACTTGCTTACGCTTAATGGATGCATACATTAACAGTGGCGAGGATAAGAAGATCAACACGGGGCCAGCTGAAACCAATTCACGTCTGTTGCAGGTAGTTTCTAATGGACTGGTTGCTGGTCGCATGGATTTCGATATTGTAGGCCTAAGCTGGAAAAACGCTCTTGTTTTGTGAGAAGTGGTATTTTATCCTTCCGAAATGGAAAATATGGAACGTGTATGGGGCAAAACACGCTCACAATGTCACGGGATCGCAAAACGGATGGTGCTTGTTGCGATGGATTGTGACGTCACGTACTTCTGTGGCGTCCGGGCTGATTGGAGGCTCCGTAAGCACCATATCATGTTTTGCAACGGGCGGTCGGTTTTCAGCAAAGAAATGTTCCGTACCCGATTCAGTCGTTTTTGTTCCTCGTGTGGACATCGCCAAAAGACCATGTGGCTATAACTTCACTTAAACATTTACAAAAATGAACAACGCTTTCCTCCAGATCATGAAGGAACACGAAGCCAGCTACAACCAGCGCCTTCACGAGTTGGAGACCCGGAAGGCAATGGATGTTCTATGGAATACCATGCTTCTTCTAAGGCAGTTTCTCGAATCGGTAAGCCACATGTGTGCATTTCATTTGGTCTGGTGTTGCCACCCATTGTTTTCCGTGACATTCAGCCTTAATGCAATAGGTGTCCGTTTGCACGAGTCAATGTGCGGCAGGTATTGCGGCTGAGGCGTGAACAGGTTAACGTCTGTGGCGACAACGCCAGTTGCCTTCTCCCACAACAAGCGGCATTACCCAGTCCACCTTCGAGTAATGGGCGTGCGAGTTTGTCGACGCAATACCACCTGTCAGTCCAGTGAACTGTGAAAGAGCCAGATATTCTTATTCCATGAAGTTGCCTTAATTTGCGTATTTTACGACACCAAGTCTTTGCAATTTCGTCATATGACTTGATCTGAAAGACTGCCTTGGTTGGCTGTCCAATTTATACCGCATATCGAATATCTAGAAAAGCCAGTACTGGAATACAGCTGCAGCTTTCGTTAATGTCTTTTTATGTGGAGCCAGTAGTATGAGTTATTAACTACTGTTTAGCTCGTAAATGTGAGTACTCTGGTTCTAATTTTCAAGCTCGTAATATGAGCTTCCTGCACCCATTCGGCTTGGGAGTTGCGATATTGTGTAGTGTTTGGAACTGCATGCGTCGTGAAATAGCAAAGCATGTACTTCACAAAATGCTACCAGTTGTGATAAACTAATGCGTGAGAAGGGAGTAACGAACATGCCATCAGTGCAGCAACATACTGAAAATGTACAGCCATCCGGCAACAGCGCGGGAAAAATGTTGTGTAGTATGAGACGCCGCAAAAGCATATCCAGGTATTAAGGCTGTTCATGAAAGACATGAATGTTACGATAGTATGATCGAATTGGATGTTCGTGAACCGACACACTTACGGTCTGATAGTTGCATACAAGTTCGCCAAGTCCGTGTTCCTTTGAGAAATGTTAAATTCCCATCGCGATCTGACATTCAACAGGTGACACGTTCCACCTATTTCATAATTGTATGTTCTTCATAATTGTTGCATTGTTTGGTAATGACTTTCTGAGAAGATTACACGACTTTCTTGCCGCATTGTGTGGATATCAAGGTGTCGCGAAGCTATGCACCAAGATGTAGCAATAGTGTAAAGTGACGTTTGGTGGGTGTATGTTGTCCAGCTGCTGTCGATACAAGCGTTTACCTCCGCTGAAGCACAAATAACCAACCGAGCCACATAACCATCGGTAGTAAGCATTTCCCATATCTGGGATATTTGCGGGAAGGCACTCTCTAATAGATGCCTGTAACGAACTGTTGCCAAGCTGAACGACGTCTCGGACAGGGCGCGGAAGGCTTAACCCAACCTAACCTAACCCATGACTAGTCGTTGCCAAGCTAAAGGGCGTCTCGGGCAGGGCGAGGAGTGGCCTAACTCAACCTAATCTAATGTATGACTAGTTGCTGTTAAGCTGATAGGCGTCTCCGACAGGGCGAAGAGCGGCCATCACCACTGACCGTCCTCGCGGCAAAAGGCCGACTCCTCCGTGACTTCGCAAGACTCGGCGTCGTTCTGGATGATGAAGTAAGCAAGGTGTGGTCGGTGCTTGGTAGCCCATTCCTCCAGTCTCCAGGACATGGTGTTCTCCAACGCGTGAGGTGTATTCAGTTGGGTCGTGAGCAGTGTTGGATTTTCACTTCTCGGTCTTGGATTCGGAGTGTATAATTTTTTGTCTTGCCAAAGTATGGAGTGTATAATCTTGAGAAGCACTATGTTATAGGGTGTATAATTTCCCAGTTTGCCAAATTATGGGGTGTATGTTGAGACCAAGTAACGGGGTATATACATTTTATATATAACGAAGTGTATAAATTTTGAAAATGCAGTGATGTCTCCTGGAATGAAGAATAAAACCCAGGGGCCTAGGTAGCTTAGATGGTGGAGCGTGGAACTCGAATATCGCGGCCGGCGGCATTTGCAGAGTCCACCCACGACCAATCGGTGTGATATAGGGTGGCGACGCTTGCAACCTTGCGGTTGAATTCGTCGTAAAATAACCCGATAATTCTTCTTCCTCAAGAATAAAACGCCTTTAAGTCATTTGTTAGGTTCTTATCCTAGTGTCTCACAGACAACCAGATGGGGTCCACCACACATCGTCGTCTGAAGTCATCCACGTTACGTGAATGACTTATAAGGCAACTTCCTGAGCATTGGGAGATAAAATGATCACAAAAGCATACTTAATCGATGTCAACCAAGTTTATATATCAATACCTGCCACTCCTAGCATAGGTACCAACACCGCACAACTAATACAAATTCACAACATACCTCGAGAGCAGGACGTTCGTGCACCGCTGGGTCTAAAATGGGAGGGTCTAAAATGTTACTTCGATATGGGTTTCGAATATATAATGGTTCAAGGAAAGTTATACTAAAACAATCCGTCTAAAATCTTTTATTCTCTCCACGATGAAATTTTCTTTTTCAAATGAGAAAGCTGGAAAAAATATTGAAGTCAATCCTTATTAATATTAAATGTATTTCAATGCACTTTTAGTTCATGTCTGGAATGTTTAGTAGAAGCAAGGAATTCCTTGGAAGGATGAAAAGCGACTAGACGGGCGGGCAAATTGCTGCTGTAAAACAGACTATCGTCACGGACGAGCGGAAATTAGCGTCTCATTTCGCGCCATGATTGCTATGGAATACCAAAAATGAAAATAAGTTAAAGAAAACTGCCAAGAGAATTACAGGGAACTTTTTTCAATTAATAATAATCAGGACTGTGAGAAGAAATTAATCATTGCATCAGAATGAGGCTTATAAGAGTGTAGAGGATTAGGTCAACACACGTAAATCCGAATTTGTCCGGAGTGGGGATACCTCGCGGTCGGAGTGGCATGAATACAACTATTCCCGCTTGTTGATGAAATTAGGAAACAATATAAGTCATGAAATCGAAAGAAGGTGAAATTTCTGGTTCTATGGGTCTTCATTTTGGAGCAGTGTTAGCAGGTTTTAGGAACGTTTTGGTACCATTCAGGCAATTTTCATGGGGAAAATCCTTCCGATATCTTATATGTATATCGCTCCTTACTGCTTAATAATATAAATATGAACGGTTTTATCCATCCCATTTGATGCAGAACATATCATTCTCCAAGGAACCAAGAATAAATGCATTATCCATGGCTTTTCGTGGCAATGGTTCAAATAGCTCCGGCCGGAGTGGGAGATGGAGAGCGGTGAACTCATTGAATCCAAGAACGCGGTCGGGGGCTGGTGAAGGTGAATTCCTATATTTGGTTAGCGGAGCGTAGTGGTTTTTTATTCAACGAAGGATTTTCTTTAAAGCTGCCATCCGGATGGAATTGACTGCGTGTTTGGCTCGAGGTATGAGAGGTTGTATTATCTGACTATGTAGGTACCTACCTACTTACCTATATAAAATATCTTCGCGGTAATTCGAGTCATTGATTTGGATAAACCAAAGCTGTAAGCTTGTGTTGTGTGACGGGATATCTTCAGATAATACAAGGAGCAGGACATGATAATATTAATTGCTGCGATGTTTTGTCGACAAGCGTAGAAATGAACAAAACTGATTGCTTTGCTTTTGTCTGGAAAATCTTGTTTTAACTTACCACATTTTGAAGCGTGAATGTTTTTCTTTCAAAATGGGGCTGGGCCTCTTCAGTGCACATTGACTGCAGATATTATAGATATGCATGCATTCAAGCATTATTTGTGCATTCATGAAATGTTCAGGAATTATTAGGTGCATCCTGTCCTCATTCTCCATTGAATACCATTATACTTTTAACATTTCTAGTCTGTGACTTTCTGAATGGACAAATTTGCAGTTTAAGGTGATTTGATTTCTTGAAATGTATTTTTCGTGCAATGATTATGAATGTGTTCATAATGTAGGTACTTACATGATGTGACCTCACATTTTTGGAAGTGCAGTTGGGTAGCAAAATGACACCAAAAAGTGACTCGGGTTTGGTTGGGAAATATACCATGAAATTTGATGTTAAAAAGGAAGAAAAGCTGCAGCCTAACTGGATGCAAGAAAGCCATTTTTAATAAAAAAAATTTATAAGCAATTTTTTCCTTTAACAAATTAAAAGTAAATGGCCTATTCTAACCAAACAGCCTATGCTAGCCCGAGTGTTTTTTTTTTTAATTCAAAAACTATTTTATAATCCTGAATGATTCAGAAAGGAATTTGATAAATGGATAACTTACAAAAAAAAAAATATAGCATGACTTAGCCAAACCTAATACCTTTGTATGGTTCATGGAGGCAAAATGTGTGTAAAGCATGTGTGGAAAAGTAATAGTGCCCATGACAATTCCTATGCTGTAGCAAAACATGGCTCATATCCACCAGCATTTTGGAGATTTGGGGGAAGTGCTACACTTTGTGGCTTACCAGTTGTGTGGATGCCACTCTAGCTCTTGGTGTTCATCCATACATTCTTCTGGGCACATCTGGACTCTGTTCTGATGTTTATCCACGAATGGAGAACATACACATGAATGCATTGGTGGCTGTTTATTAATTCACCTGCACCTCACCAGAAATCGCACATGCACAAATGGAATGTTATAGAATGATATGGAAGATGGAATGTTCAGTGGCATTAAGATCATATTCAGACTGCAGTGATCCATATTTTGTCATCCATTGACATATGTTGTACTTGTGCATGCTAGCAAACTGATATTCTTCCAATCTGGCTGGCATCTCATTTTTGGCTCCACTCCTGCCTCCTCTTGGAATGTGCCTACAGATGACCCGAAATAACAAATGTGTATTATCCTCAATTATACTGGAAACTTCATGTGGTAGGGGACCCAGTATGACTGAATCTTCCTCTCCACCCAAGTTATCACTATTGTATAATGACATCTAGCTGTCTTGCTAGTAAAGTATGTCTTCGTCCAGCAATGCAGGAGTGTATTTTTTCCGGAGTGTATAATTCTTTGGATTGCAAAAGTTCCAAAAAGGGCCACTTTTCCAACACTGGTCGTGAGTGTGGTCGGACTGTGTCGCAGGTTTCTTGTGATGTATGTAACGTACTGTTGCCTCGGCTAGGTCACTACGACCGAGACCCGGTCCTGACGCGAGTGGCCTCATGTATCAATCTCCTGGTGGACTGCACACGTGCACGCGTGTTCCTCAGGGCGGGGGGCCGACTTCGGACGGCACGGCGGTGGCCGTCCTCGACGCCACGGCCGAGTTCCGGCGGCAAGTTCGCGCCTTCGCTCTGCAGGACCGGCAGCAGCGCGCCGAGCTGATGACGGCGTGCGACTGGCTGCGCGACTCGCTCCTCAGGATCGGCGTCAAACTGCAGGCAAGCAGTTTGACAAGATTGTGCGTCCCACCCGACGGCGGGTCTGGGCCAGAGGCGTGCCCCCTCCCCCTCCACCAGACAACAGACCTGGGCTCATTTGGATCTGACGCCACTTCGTATCCAGTTTGTCTTCGATCGACCAGGAAGTGGACCTGTGTCGTGGTTGATAACCGCATTTCCACACGTTCTTGGGCATTGTGTACGTAAATTTGATTTAGCAGAGCTCTGCATGGCCATTGCCCCTGATTCGTTCTTGGGCTTGCATATCCACGACGCAAGTTAAAGTTAGTTGATTTAAGCTTTTAGCTTGATTTCGTTAGCTTTTTTAATGGTGTGCCGCAATAACCCCCGCCAGGACTCAATGACCCTACAATGGTGCGTCTGCGATAGGTGAGGTATTCGTTACTTACTGCCATATGTTGTGCATCACCGTAACAGAAGGTGACTGCGACGGACAAATCAATTGCTTGGGATGCACAAATTCTCAACATATGTTGGGACGGATTCTCGGGATTGTCCAGAGGCTTTCATCGCTCGAGAATACTGCGGAAAATAACGCAAGAACTGAGCGGTTCGCGACTCCCGCCACCATAAGTAGATGGAGAGGGGAAGTGGCTTCGTAATTGGTTTAGTGGTAGCAGGATTATTATTCGAAGTTGAGGGAAAAGAGGGAACATTTATGTTTGCTTTGTTATGTACAGGTGATATTTGTCTTTTACAGGAAAAATTCGTGGAGATCTTTACCTTCTCTGTTGGAAGACTTCATGGGCTAATACTTATTATTTATATTAATGATGTTAATGCGGCCATAAGGGGATATCCAGTAAAGAAAGCATGTCGGTTCCTGATGTCATTTAGGAACTCAGAAGAATGAAGACAGACAGGTTCCCTTGATATTGTCATACGCTTCCCCTAACACGCATTACACTTTACGTATTACGCTTCTGGGCGTTGAATGAATAGAATCCATCTACAACCGTGAATTCCCTCTACACAATTTTGGCGTGGCTGAGCCGATGTTGCTTGGTATTGATCAAGGCTGGAGCTATATTTTTGCCGCGATGCCGCTCGGCGGACCTATGGATCCTCTGGGCAGAAAATGTCGGCGCTCGACGCATATATGACTGGTCAGAACCCAAATAATCAATGAGAGCTTCATGTCAAAGGGTGAAAAATTACATTTTGTACATCTATAATAGTAGTCGAGTATTGCATGAGAAAGTAGCTGTTTTTCTGCCGGTTTATTTTGGATCATTGGAAATTAATTCGCGATTGTAGAACATCCGATATGCAGTTTAGATAAATGCGTGGTGATAATAAGACACCAATCATGCAGTTGGGTGCAAAAGTGACATGGCTAGAACTTCAGAAAAGCTATTAAAGATGATAACAAAATGTAGCACGTTCGATTTTCGCTAAGTTAAGAAAATTGGAAATTTCCACCGCATTGCACAGAAGACGCATGACTCGTTTTATTACAAGAAGTTGAGGGGCCAACTGCTCCCATTTCACTTCGGAAGAAATCGTTTCGGCACTTAGTGGATTCTGCATATTCGGTAGTAGTTTTTCAATTAACAATGTCATGGTTAAGTCGTCCCCGGATATGCAAGGTTCAGGGAAAACTGGAAAAGGGAAAGAGCATGTACGAAATTGATGTTTTTCAAGATGGCAAAATGAAGTGACCTAAATCCTGGGGAAATGGTAATGGGGATACCTAAGGTTGATCGACCCTGGGCTGAGCCCCCTCCCCTCAAATGATTTTGTGGTTCTATACTATTGGTGTGTGGTAAAACCCAAACCAACATTGAGAGTGCCGGGACTCCGCAGAAGTATACGAATCGACGCCAATACTATTATCTGACTTGAGGGTCATATCTTGAAGCTACAGCCGCCATCTTGGGGAATCATTCACTCTCCTAACGACTTGCAGTATCTGTCCTCATGGCCTCCTTCCATACAGACATCAATCTTCTGTTTTCTTTCCTATTTTGGAGATCTTGTTTCTTTCATAAGAACATGATCTTGCATGTTGGCCGTTTTATCTGATCGCGGGGCCCCATTTCCGTCATGGGATTCCCATTTCCTGTTGTAGAAGCTTCCTTTCCAGTATTGCAAGAGCTTATTCTTCCGTTAGAGATCCCGTCTGAACCTTCCACATTTTGGGTCTTGTTTTTGTCATTTGTCATTTTGTTCTCTTTCATCTCGGGAATCCTCTCTCAGGTCTTGGGGATGTTTTTTTTTGTCCTGGAACCCTAGCGCTGTCTTGTTGACCTCCTTCACCACCTTGTGGGAGAGCTTGGCAATGTAGGTTCCAGCGGACTTTCAGTTTACTTAGTTTGGGCTTTACAAATATCAATGTCCAATTTTTAAGAACTCATTGGTGGGCGCAAATGATCAATTATGGTTGAAGCGACGAAAAGCCCAAAGAACTAACTAAGAACTCGTCGGCTTCGGGCAGATTGTGGCTTAAATCAACTTGTACAATTTTCTTATCATAACATTCCCCTAGCTTTGCCGCATATCGTGAATCAAGGTCGGTGTAGGTAAAGATGTGGCCACATTGGGACGGGAATGGGCCCAATTGCAGGAGCTTCACTACTTGAGAGACCGAAGACTCGGCCCCCTAGAAATCCACGGAAACCCAGTCTATCCTAATGGGAAAGCTCTCCCAAACTTTGAGCATTTCGCTCATGCTGCGTGCCTGGACGGCAAAGAAATCCTGATTACACCCCTGCCCCCCTCCCCATGGATTTGCCTCTGAGTTTCCTTTTCGTTCCGCCCAGTCTTCCATAGACAGCTTCTCGGCGCTATATTAACCACTTTCTCATGTCCCAACTGCGTGCATTCCTGCTGACTACTGCTCAGCATTCGTTTTGTGACTGTTCGCGCAGATACACTAAAATTAACATGTCCGACAAGCGGGTCAGTGCTTCCTTTGCTTGCAGGACTCGATTATGCATACTTGGAATGTAGCGCGCCTCACATGGCAAATTTGGAAGTGTGCTTTTCCTCCCTTGTCACCGCCGACTTTACATTGATGAGTGTGAATCCCCCCCCCCAGAACCGGCTAACATAATACCCATGCGCACGGGAACAGACTAAACGCACGGTGTGGTTTCAGCCCTTGGTTAATATGTGACCAATGGGTAGCAAGGGCGTGTTCAACGACTTCCGCAACCCGCCATCTCACACGAAGGCAAGTTATTTGAAGTTCGCTTAAGAAAGGTACCAGAATACAATATACTTGCTGACATTCTCTCGCCGTTTGTCATCATTTGCAACAACTCTGTTAAACCCCAGGTGCGTCGTCGTGCAACGGCGCAGCAGGGGAAAGAGACATGTGTGTAGGTTCCTGATAACTACTTCAGGTTCACAATACACGAAGCCAATGGGCCGGTTCAAACGGATTGCCAGTGCACCCCGCAGGGCCCCATTTCAAAGTTGTGTATCATTGTGGAGCGAAGCCAGTACTGGTTGGGAATACAAGTGCACAGTAAAACCAAACAAACGCCGCGCAGTGGTCGGCAGGAGTGTGAGCAATTGGGAGGCGTGAGGATGGTAGACGCGTAATGACGCCGCGGGTTGGCGACACGTGCACGTCATAAGGCAGCCTGCGCAGAAGCTTGTTACTTTACTTCTGTATACGGCCTTTCGCGTTGTTTGGTGCAGACCTTCATAATGAGCATCGTGCCTTGACCCGAATGACTAACTCCATCTGTGTAGCATCACAACGACCAGCCACCTATCACCTCTAACGAATATATGGTTCTCTCGCAGGACAAGAAAAGCCAACCTCCATGGCTGTGGGCAGCGCCGAAGACAACGCGGTAACAATAATGACATGTACTTCCAAAGTTGAACCACTTGCAATGCTCTTGAATGTGTATGATGTTAGCACAACATAATACAAAATTGGCAAGACGTAACATTGAACCAAAATCTTTACCCCCGACGAGTTTGATTTACCGATGAAGCAGAACGGTGGAATGGCATGACCGAGTCAGACACTGGAGCGAATATCATTCGGAACCTGCCACGCAGAGCACGCCGTCAGTCTTACCCATGTCACCACAAAGCAGCACCAGCCGGTTGCGGCCGGGGGGTGGGGCGAACGGCAGTGCCGGGTACATCTGAGCCAGGTCGCGCCAACACACGCATACACAAACACACGTCTATAAAGTACAAGTACACACAAAGTTCGTTCACCATCGGTTGCGCCGTTATGGAGCAGTCGCAACCACTGACATGACCCGACCATCGGTCACATGCCATGGAGCAGTCGCAACCACTGACATGACCCGACCATCGGTCACATGCCATGGAGCAGTCGCAACCATTGACATGACCCGACCATCGGCCACACGCCATGAAGCAGTCACAACCACTGCCAACGTCGGTCGCACGCCATGAAGCAGTCATAACCACTGCCAACGTCGGCCACACGCCGTGAAGCAGTCATAACCACTGCCAACGTCGGTCGCACGCCATGAAGCAGTCATAACCACTGCCAACGTCGGCCACACGCCGTGAAGCAGTCATAACCACTGCCAACGTCGGCCACACGCCGTGAAGCAGTCACAACCACTGCCAACGTCGGTCGCACGCCATGAAGCAGTCATGACCACTGCCAACGTCGGCCACACGCCATGAAGCAGTCATGACCACTGCCAACGTCGGTCACACGCCAAGGCCGACGCCAGGCGAAAGGGCCCGGTGCCAGAGGTACCCCGGAGGACACTCGGCTGGCGGTACACGATACAGGGGGTGGGGCAGTGTTCACTGAGTGATGGGGCGCGCGCGGTCCCTGGCGGCCGCTCGCAGCACCAACAACCTGATGCGAGGGTCATCCACGTGGGAACCATTCGCACGGAGCCCGGAAAAGAAGCAGATGTTGTTGACGGACAGGTCGACCGAGCACCGGCGCAGCGAGCGGTACGTGTTCGACTGCCTATCGGTCGCCCACTCTGGGTGGATCGTGCGCATCTGAAACGACCACAGCCAATTAAAACAGCAGGCAAACACAAACCGTATTTCGTTGTACAGAAAAGCAAGAAACGCGAATAGCTGAAATTGATGCCGTCCGTAAAATGGTTGAAGCTTAAGACAATTTGACATGTCTTCAGTATTTTTAGCCGGCATACCGGCGTCGGGTATCAGGAATATACGTTAATATTCTTTCACCTTCTTGCTCTTTGAAATGAAAATACTAGGACATATACTGAAATAAATTATCCCAAATGTAAGCTTTTCGTTTGTGTTTCTAGGCGAGGACAACATTCGAACACGTCCACTCTGGTGTTTGGACGAAAAAGCTCCGTCGAAATTGTGTCCATACCTTCAGGTGCTTCAGGGAAGTTTTGAGCTGGCTGAGGTCGACAATGGAATGGATGATTTCTTCGGCTATCCATTCGTTGTAGCGAGTGGCCCAGCCGAAATAGTGCACCTTGTAGCGCGTGTAGTGCAGGTCATTGTTGATGACCATCACCTGGTGAGATGAGGTGTTTCGTCGCAGGTGAGCGCGAGCACCAGCCGCGCGGGGCAGCCATCGTCCACACGCATTGCAGCAACGAAGACTACTATCCCAAACCCCTGGACGCTTGGTCAATGTTTCAGCAGTTCTCATGTGAGACCTAGGCGACGTTGACAGTAGCAGATATTGTGGCGTGAGTTCCTGGACTGTGGTATCGATATAACCATGGCATACGGCGCATAACAGAGACGTTGGACGAGTGAGGGGCATACCACATGTGAGACTTCTGCAATGCTGGCACATAATCGGGTATCGTACCGTCAGCTGAGCGCAGCAGTACAGCGCGTTGCGCAGAATCACCTGCAGTGATCCGGCGCGAAAAGTGTCACCGGAGCCACGCATTTTAACAATCAAACAAAAAACGGTACCCTCTAGAGAAAATACTGCGATAAAGTTGGTGAAACTGCAATATTTAACACGCCAGGCCTAATTTTAAATTAAGGAAACAGAACTTGACACGCGTGACGAAGTCAAGGCTGCAAAAGCGTGACGTTGGGGATGAGTTGGCCGGGCAGCTGAAATGATCTTGGTTCGCATACGAACGGAAGTAGGCTTTCCCGTAGCCCACTCCTCAAAAATGTCAAGAGCATCCCTTTCAGATGGACGGTGCCCCTTTCAGACGAAAAGGTTCTCAGAATGCTCGAGTGCCCCCCTCCGTACACACACACAACGGAATATTACGCTGCGGGCGCGCCTCCAAGGAAATGCACGAAGGACATGCACGTTTCATGAGGATTCCTGATGGGCGCTAAATGACCTCTCAGTCGGCGCGCCCTTAAGCCCAAATCAGTGAAGATCATTCTTGGATCCGCCCATACAGACACAATACCTAGCGGTAGATTGTTGTAACTCGACTCAAAGAGAACCAGGCCATTCCTGAAAATAGGTACCTTTGCAGGGTAGATGACCTGAGTGCCGTTGTAAGCTCGCTCGTGGACCACGTATACTACATTCCCTGGCTGTAGCCTCTTCAGCGCAGCGGCACTAGGTCTGAAATAGAAGAAAGTAACACATGGTGAACTGCTGTCGATATACACCTCGCAGTAAGCACTCAGATTTAGCAATGCATTCTGGTATCATGTTTGTATCGAAGATAGATCCCAATATTGGAATGGATCTATTCTAACCTAACATCTTTCCCAACTTCTTGCCGTGATGTTGCTGATTTAACCAACGCAAAACTACAAGCAATAAAGCCATGGGGCAAGCTGACCCTCAAAGCAGGCTCAATTCGAAGCGTATTGGTGGGAGCGACGGATTTGCCGTCGCACAGCTCAAGTGATATCCAGGGTTGTGCTACCAGCTCAGCCGCTCACTTCAGCGCAGCCGGCTGGTCAACTAATCTAGTTACTTCATCGGTAATTTATCAGATGCTCATGTCTAATTGAGTACCGTAAATATTAAATATATTTGCATCCCGATCCCCACCAGCCAGTTACTATGCCCGGGACCAAGCCACTGCACCCCCCCCACTGTGTCGGGCATTACAGCGGTCGCGTACACCGCAGGGCGGTTCCAACAGCGGCCACTTGTGTCCAAAGGCGAGTGCCGGTCTGGCGCCGACGCCGGGTGGGCCGTCATCAGTCGCCAGTAGGTGCAGCTGCCGGTACTCACGGCACGGTGATGATGTCGGGCTCCCGGTCCGCTGAGGCAGAGTCGCGCTGGCCACCGTCCGTCGACACACTGCCGGCGGTGGACGGCGTCGAGTCGGGCGCCGGGCGACCCTTCCGGCCACGCGCCCCACTTCCCGACTCCAGCCGAGGCTCAGACGGCTCGGCCACGGCCGTCGCTTTGGATCCGACTGCACTGGACGCCGTCGACCGACTGGTTGTGCCCGCTGCGGCACGAGGGGGTCGACCACGCCTGCGGACCGGCCGGCCGCTCCCTTTCGAGACAAGCTCGGTGCCCAGTCGCAGACGGCTCTCGGCCGCATGCTGGCCGAGCCCTGGAGGAGCGTTGACTGGCGGCCGGTTGGGCAGCGCCAGGTGGGACACACCCAGGACGCGGCGGCCTGACGGGACAGCGGCCCTGCGATGGGAGTGCCGTCGGATACCTTGCCGACCCAGCCGGTACGTGCGCCGGATGACCGGCGCCGGGCCAGGTTGGCGCGGCCCCGGCCGACACGTTGGGTGCCGATGCTCTGGATCGGTCTCCATCCGGGACTCGTGCGGCAGAGCCTCGACGGCGGCGGCCAGTCGAGGCTCTGGAGCCGCATCACCGACCGGCGCTGACTTAAGTGGCTTAGCCGACTGCGCGCTCTTCTCGACCCTGAGCTGCTCCGCAGCTTCTTTAAGTTTGGACGCCCGCCGAGCCGTTGGCGGATTCACACGCCACCTTACCTCGCCGGGTACGTGACCATCCACAAACTTTCGCTGTGGGGCACGAGTCAGCGGTGTCCGAGCGCCTTTAAGGGCCGTTAACCGAAGAGTCTTGGCAGACGGGGCATTTGGCGTCGGGGCCACATTTCGGAGCGCTGGTAGTTCCTTCGGCACATACCGGGACATTGTTCTGGGCGGCACGTACCAGGCTTTCTTCTGTGGGGAGCAAAAATAGCCATGAACTGTTAGTACATTCATTTTGATTCATGAAGAAGCCACATCTGTGCGTGAATATATATATATATATATATATATATATATATATATATATATATATATATATATATATATATATATATATATATTTAATATATATATATATATATATATATATATATATATATATAACAATATTACAAGCCACAAATCGTTGAGGTGCCATGATACTGAGGAATGCTATTGGGAAGATTTAAGACGCATATCTGCTACTGTTTTCAACCGGCGACGATGGGACGTGAAACTTTGCTATATCTGCGATATAAAGTATGAAATATGACATCAATCGCAATATCCCGTGGGCCACAACATGCTGGTTTTTGTTCATCGTTTCAAGCTCTGTCCGCTTGGAAAGGTTAGGAAGATCGTAGTAACCCCACCCCCTGCACTGGCGAAGGTGGAAAAAATGCCGCATACGGGCGAGGGCTAACAAACAAGCCCCCGAAACCTCATACTTTCGGTTCAAACATATCTAAACATTCTTACCTCCAGTGTGGCCCGAATGTCGCTGGAACCGGTGCAAATTTGTATCACGAATTCGATTGCTTTGGCGGTGATCCACGTGTTCGACTTGTGGTTCGGTCCCAGATACTTCACTTGGTACCGTAAGAAGCCCAGTACTTCTCTCACATGGGACACCTGCGTAAAATTGCGAATATTGTTAAAACCAAGTGGCACCCCAATTGTGTAATGCTTCCAATGAAGCAAACACATCTGTGAAGTGTTATTTCTAATTTAACTGAATAGGGGCAGTGTTTCTACATATATAACAACACATCAAATACTGAACGCAACTAAGTGTAGCATCCAACTTCCGTACCTTCCCGTTCTACAACTCTTAATGCCGCTGCAACCTCTATGCGCGCGTGCGGGCGTGTGTGTGTGTTAAGTGGGGATCAGATAAGGACAAAGAACACACCTCGGCCGCGTACAGCCATCGCCAGCCATTCGCTTCGACGTTGCTCGCCACGAATACAAGATCGCCGTAGTGTAGGTCCTTGAGTACCGCCTCAGTCGCTCTGTGGAAGAAGTTGTCATAAAATGTCTCATTCGCCTTCAGTTTTTCTAGCACCTTCCACACCAGGGAGGTTAAGCTCCCTGACCTCTAATTATTCACACATTGCATTACCCTTTTTGAAAATCGAAAAAAAATGCGTTCCGTCAGTCTTCAGAATACCAAAAAAGACCGCCTGACAACGATACCTACAGGAACTGCTAAAACCTGAGCAACTGAACTAAATGCGTAACATACAGGTCATCAGATCCTCCAGTTTTAGTTGCTTTTATTTTCTGCACGTGGTTTTCTACAGCTTCTGTGGTTGTTGTAAGACGTTCTAACTTATCCCCTGCCATATAGCATAGCCTTAAGTGTTGAATTTTCCTTGAAAAAACTGATGAGAATTGCTTCTTCAGTGACTCCACACTGACTCCACACACAATCCTCAAACACTACTTCGCCATCTACCTTCAGTGGCTCAACACTACATTTATGGCTTAAATTCGCAACTTGATAAGCTGCATATCCCCTTGACCAATCTAGCTTTCCTGCACTGAGCATACATGGAACTTCGCTGTACCTGCTGCTTAGCAATTCCACTCTCTTGGTGTTCAGGTTGAGTCTATCTTGTGCATGTTTGTGCATGCGTGCCCGTCCTCTACTAAAAATAACCGCACAGATCCAAAATGCACACCCCATACTCGATAATTATGCAAGGCTTGGCCACCCTAGTGTTTCTTCCTATTACCATAGAACACCACTCAGTGCTTGCACCTACTTGCCCTTGTGCTACTACCACCTACCTGATGGATGCTACCACACCTCCTCCGACTCCCCGCTAACCTACCTATCCAAGTAGTGTTCTACTGCTGCTCTGTTTTACCTATACTTACATCATTAACACACACACGCATGAATACCATTGCTACCACACTATTTCCCTGTATAAACATTTCAAGCCTATCCTCAATATCTCTCACCTCGGCACATGGGAAGCAGGCTCGAGTTCGTCTTTCTGGCTTCGTACTACAAAAGCTATAAGCTGTATTCCTAACCCTCGAGTCCCCTATAACTAGAACCTCACTTTCACTGCCTTTAGCCATTTCCTCCCCCACATCTCCGTCGGCACTGGGATTACTCTTCCGCTCTCGCAAAGCCTCACACCCATCGCGCAGCTCCAGAATTGGGCCCATTTTCCTCAGATATCCTAGTGCTACCTCTGGCCACTATTTACACTCCAATACCATCCCGAGCCTCACTACCACCTTCGCTATGACTACCCACATTTTGCGTCTGTCTCGTCTACAACAGCTGGTAATACCTATAGCAGGCCCCCTATTAATCCGGTTAGGTACTCCACCAGTGTAAAATAATTGACCATGTGGCCTGTAAATTCACAGTTAATGGAATTGTGTATTTCATCCTTGTCTTAGGTTTTTACCATTTTGCTACATGTGTAGGCAGTCATTATACACACGACTGCTAAAAAATGTAAAATGCATATGACTGAAGTGAAAGGCATTCTGCTTTTTTAATCCTTCAGTGGCGATCCTTTATTTTCTTCCAATCTTTCACTATTCCCAAGCAACTTCTTTATTCAACCACACAGTTAATGGTGAAGTAATTTTAGGACACTGTACTCCACCCCCCTCGTCAACATCTCCGCCTGCTGGCCGAACTTGGCGGGGGAGGGTGGGGCGCATTGACCGCAGTGGTCATGCAGCTTGCTCAAATCACGACTGACACCTCCACACTCATTCTTCCTGCACGTATTCGCTCCATTTACATTTCATTTTTGTGTTTACTTAACAAACTAAACCAGCAAATTATCTTATTGTGATAGGAAGCTAACTAGTCATGAAAAGAAATTAATGGAAAGGTCAAATGAACTGCCTAACTGAATGCAATAAACACTTAAACCTGATCAGTATGCACAAAAGAGAACAACCCATCCCTCTACTAACATACACTAACCTTGTTAACTAGTGGTTCACGTCCACGTCAGGTCAATTGACGTCACGTCATGTCAACGTCAGGTGGCATGACGTGGACAGTACTGGCTGATTTTGACTGACTGCGCAGTGTTAATGCAGGCACCCAAGTCGGTAATGACAGCAAAGCATGTACTTACGGTACACAGGTCAATCCTTTCGGAGGCCACTGTACTTTCAAGTTTCGACGCCTACACGTGGCAGACGCCCCGGCGTCCTTGCTTCGGTCGCTGGAGCTGACGCTGTTCCGTTTCGTCACGACATGTTCAAGAGGTAGTGCGGCGTCGGGTTCTGGAGATGGTACAATAGACGGTTCGGAAGACTGGATGATGGCATGCTTTGAAGGTGATGGAGAGGGACCCCCTGCAGATGGGGTGATGCGAGGTCCCCGACGAAGATTGCTGGTACGTTTTAAGGGTGTAATCATGGAAAACTCCGAGTTTCCGATGATGGAAGATTCTTCGGTGGGGTTTGAAGATGGGATGGTTGAAGGCTCAGATAGTGTAATAATCGGACACTCAGACAGTGGAGCACGATAATCCTCCGAAGATATCGTGGAGACTGTCGTCGATGGACCTTCCGATACACTTGCACTTTGCTGTCCATGCTGAGGCGGTGACTTCTCCGAGACAACGATCTTAGGTGGCCGCCCTCGTCGCTTCTTTGCGACTGGAGCATTAACTTGTACGTCTTTTACCACAGAGTTGGCGATCCGCTTCATCGAAATGTCACCATCTGCACGACTCTGATCAGTCGAAATTGTAAGGCTAGTCGAAGTGGAACGCACGTCTACAGAGGACATGGGCACGTCTCCTACTCCGCACTTCTTCGCCAGTTTGGCCAGGTCGCTGACGTTCTTCGGTGGGTTACCGACCACTGTCTCCGCGCCAGATACCGCGGCAGACGAAGCTGCCTTCACATTTCTGGACAGGCCTGGCTTTCTTCCCCGCAAAGGCGTCGCTGGAGTTGCGACAATCTTCGTCAGCTTGGTGACCTCGCCTTGGTGACATTTTCTACCAGTCAGAATGCTGGGACGATCCGCCACGGGAGCTTCTCTTGAGGGTAGCCGTGCCTGCACAACTGTGGACGTGTCTGCTGCCGCTGGCACAGACGCCGTGAGTTGCGATGGTGGAGTGTGCCGACTTCTCGGTGCCGATCCCGCCTTTGTTGCTCGCGGTGTCTTCCTGGGCCGTCCCGGACCGCGTCGTTCAGCCGGTTTGGTTGGCTGCGTGACGAGCACACTGTGTGCAGAGCTCTTTCTTCGCCGCTTCACCATATCCGGCGGCGGATCGAATGCCAGACGCCGTTTGGGTGAAGGCGGTGGGGACGTCGGCACCGTTGCTGGCGTCTGTAAGACAAATCTACGTCAAATCGGCAGCAGCGTCCGGTAAGGTATAGCCGAGTGTGGCTACTTAATTTACACGTTCTATTACCATCAACAACGAGCATAAAATCCGACGACAGGCAGTCAAGGTAGGCAGACAGCGTAATATAGGGGAGAACGGGATAGCCCCGGGCGATTAGCATCGCCCTAGGGAAAGGGTAGACCACCCACTCTAATGTCACAAATGCTTGAAACTGTATGTCGCCAGATTACTGTTCTTTTCTTTGTGTTGCCAGAAGTGAAAGGTATGGTGTCGAAAGTTTGGGATAGTTTACAATGTTGAAACTGAAATCGAGACCGAAACATTGTTGCATGCCTTCGTAATAAATGTGCGACTAGTTTGTTGGGTATTGGGGGGGGGTAGGGGCGTATCGACTGCATGAATAAGTGTGCGATTGCTTCCGAATGGGGGGACGTGGTAGCTCAGTCCGTAGAGTTTCGGACTCTTGATCACAAGATGGTGGGTTCGAATCTCGCAACTGGCGGCATTACCGAGTTCATCCACGACCGATCCGCGTGAGAGGTTGGCAACACTATATGACGTAGCGGTTGAATACGACGTTAAAGAACCCAAGGTTATTTTTCTTCTTGTTTGTGAGTGCCACCGCAATGGTCAGTGGCAGAGTCTACACTGCAATCTCAGGCGGGGCTAACTTACCTAGTGCTTCAGCAATTTTGCTCAAGAGCGGATCCCGAAATTGTTCGCAAGGGGAAGGTGAGACCCGTTCAGGACTTTGAACCATTGGTCGACCATTTAGACCACTGGTCGATCCGGGGTATCTCTCAGGTGTTGTGCATGTGTCGCATGTGCGGAGCGCGGACCGTCGTTTATGGTTATAGCACCATAGACCTCCACAGACGTGCGGCCTGCTCGCCCAGACAGGGTCAGTCGAGTGAGAGCAAGGCTCGAGACGAGAGCGCGTCTAGTCAGGCCGTGCATAGCGAATGCAGAGTCCCGTGATCGTAGTGGATTGATAACGGACAGTGAGGACCGAGTGTGCACCACCACATCAGGGATATCACTAGACGGAGACGATATCGAGGAGGGTGCACGCTGGCCTCCCCAAGGGGGACAAGCTTTCCTGAGAGGTACGCCATTACTTCAAAACGTCAAGAAGGATGGTGATGAGCCCTCCTGGGGGACTTTGATTTCTCACTTAAGCGGTACTAATATACTGTCATTTGTGTTGTTAAGTGTGAGATGTCAAGTTAGTTAGTTAGTTAGTTAGTTATTAGGGTTTTAGGGCGCAACAACTGCAGTGGCTATACAGCGCCCAGCATACAAATGTGCAGCATGTGAGATGTCAAAGCGAGCTCAGTAGACTGCCGAAATTCGCCACGAGAATGATGTATAGAACCTTCAAAGTCCTTGCAGTGCAGTCTTAAGCCCACAGCGTACCAATACTTCTACCTTATTTTTTGCTTGTATTTGATACATATATAATTCAGGGATGCCTGCATTAACAGTAATATATAAATAGATAAGTACTTATACTATAAACCGCATTGTATAAAGGACCACATCATAGATAATTTGTTTACATAAAATTGTGCTACAAGATATTTGTGCACAATGTATAATGGTGGGCACAAGTATGCATGGTTAAAATAATGTTTTTTCGTTAGGTGTGAGATGTCGAAACGACCACACTAGGATGTCGAAATTTGTAATGGAATTAGTGTCATTTATAATGCTTTTGATGCCTCAGACTCAAATTCCAGTTGATGGTGTAGGTACTTCGAGCTGATGTAGGTTCCAAGGAGCATGATGTCGATCCTTCTTGGATAAGGATGCCGATGGAGCGTTCAGAAAGTGGTATATTCCACCCTATTTCACGAATAATTTATGTATGATAGTTGTAAACGAGATAAGTTTTGCATAAGACACGATATCAAATGGCAATAGTTCCAAGCTATCATTGCAATATTCCAACCTGCCCCACATATCAACGAAAAAAGGAGGGGTGGGTGGATTCTACTCTCCCACACTGACTACAGTTCCCGGGTTTCAGGGTGTCCTCTCGTGAGGAAGAACTAGAACTAAAAACATGAGATTAATGAAAACATTGAATTGAATGTACATTGAATGGTGTGCTTCTTTCTCAATTCAGCCCAATAAGTTCGAAATTTGCTTAGTCCAATTACCCAAGCTCCCAGGCGGCTTTTTATCGGGCTATCTTTCACTTTCTAAGCACTGGAATCATTATAGCAATATTGTTTTCGTCAGTCAAACAGCTTGCGAGTTCTTCCGACAGCGACAACAATTTTGGATAAGCAGCAGTAATCCTTTATATTCTGATGCCGTATTATGGTGTTCGCTAGACTCCATATCAGGTGGATTAAGGACAAAATGAGAGACGTTAATAATTGCGGTTTGAGGATTCTGATGCTGATATTGTAGGATACTTCCAGTCTCAATTGGGCACTTCTAGTTAGTTATTTGAGTTTTGGGGAACTTATCTAAAAAGAGGCATCTCCTGCAGAAAAGAGTCACTTTTTAGTCGAAGAATTGAAACTCGAAGTAGTGTACACAAGTTATTCGTATTCCAAAACACAGCATTCGGATCGGATCGAGACCAAAGAGCCCAGGTTGGGTCGTTCGTATGAACATATGCCGTAACGTCAAAGAGCTGGAGTCCCTCCGGCTGGCTCACCTTCCCTCCTGACCACTGATGAAATATCAATATCATAAATAGCAAAGTAATAATAACGTTCATGGATGCAAACCAAGGGTAGATAGTGGGTACTCGTTAGATAAACCTGCTAAATTATCCTTGTTCCCCGTATGCAACCAGTGCGAATAATGCTGGTCTTTCACGGACAAGAGTTTCTATGGGAAAATGTCGATACTAGCTTAAACCTTGGAATATATCCACTACGTGACCAGGCAGACCTAATGAAGCAAGAAATATTTAACAGACATAACCAGATGCATGAATTTCGTGTTGAGACCCCGTTGAAGAACTTTCGCGGATCCAGAACAACAGTTTTGGATTAATGTCACAGATCCCATATTCATCATTCACACCACCGCTAAAAATGTCGGGTATATATACTACTGTTCCGAGTAGACTTTGGCTCGGTCAGCCCTGTAACACCCATTTAATGTTACGGCCCGATCCATTCGGCACTCCATCAGTCCAAGAGAACTTGTAGTACCGTAGCTTTCACAGGCCGATTCTCAACAACATAATCCAACACATCAGTACGCCCTCCTGTTTTAATACTTACTTCGCCACCACGCGCTTCCAACAGCATCACGCTCGCCCAACAAGAGACCATACTAAGTTCCATTATTCCTCATTCCCATCAAAACATAACATAAAATAATGGTCTCAGACAAAATAACAGTAACAGCACTTACTGCGATAGGTGAGTCCACCGAGGTTCGATACACCTGGATGATGTCCTTCATAGCCACCCATCGGTCGTGGCGAGCGTCCATGTTGGGGAAGTGGATGTAACACCGGATTACTCTGTTCGATCGCTCCACGACTTTCATAACCTGTAAAATACCATGATCAACACGAAACACAAGTCGGTGAACTATTGCCCACTGTGAGTAGGTACATTAGGCAGGTCAGTAAGATCAGGCACCACGGAACAATGTGCAGTGAACTAGCACAATGCAACCTGCTACGTTCAAAGGGTAGATGTCGGATGTTGTTTCTTTTTATCGAGACTTGAGCGCATGCGATATTTTTGGATGAGCGCTATGAATCCATTCACCTCAGTTCAGTTCAGTCAGCTTCAGTTCGAGCACAGCATCAGCCCAGTGCACGCCGTAGATAATATCGCATTAAACATTATCAGTGCTGCCACGACAGTGGAGACCAATGGTAGCCGAGAGTATACCGACTGGAGTATCGTGGAGTGAACGCCCGATAAACACCACCAACAATTGATTGATTATTTGGGCTTAAGGGCGCGCCGACTACAAGGTCATTTAGCGCCCATAACAGTTGCTCCAGCCGTCGCTATAGGATGTCCCCTGTACTACAAGCATTATCTTTCCTGGTGCATTTTGATGTTAACGACCCGGATAAATAGCACAAAACTTTACATCAGATTTGAAGCTGAAGAGCCTTCCAGATTGCACGACCAGTGATTTGTCACTTAAAACTGCTAGAAGGGAGTGGGCGTGATCACTCCCAAAATGACGTCTACGCTCCGGCCCAAGCCTCGGGCAGGAAATCAGAACGTGGCTAACTGTCATTACTGCACCACATCTCGGGCACAATGGTTCATTCTCTCAACACCAACAACAAGATAACAATTCAGCACTCACTATCGCATCCAGAGAGTCACGACCCTCCGACAGAAGTGGATCGTCGCGAACTGATACTTCCACCAGACTGCCAGAATTAATTACACCCACGCACTCCCTGAAAACGAGGCAGCCAGTAATACACGTCAATCAAACATTGAACTGTTGTGTTAGTTCTAAACATTTCATTGCGATGAAGTGGTAATACCCGTTCTTCTTTGGCATGAGCTTTTCCCGATCTACGCTAGGAATCCATTTATGTCGAGAAGGACCAGTATAAGGCGCCCCAGGACACTGGATAAGTGAAGGCAAGAGATGAGCTCCTCTGCTGCAGACGTAGGAAAAGGCACCATACTGCGTCAGGAAGTTTGTTTTATGTTTATTGGGTGGTTCACGACGCACTTTATGCACATTCACGGATAATGGCGCCGCCCACACTGTGGCCGGTGGGCCGCGAGATTGTGAAATGGCCCGAGCGGCGCTGGTGTCGAACTCGTGCTTTTGGTACCCAGAACCAAACACCTTAACCATTCAGGCATCCCCGGCCCCGTCAGGAAGCTTGTGGACTGACCACAACTGTTCTACCTTGGCAGTCCGGAAAAAAAGCGTACACGTGAATGACTTTCACATAAAAGAAACCTACTTCGAGAAACGGCCAGAGTATTCAGATTTATGATGCGTTTGATATGTGGCAGTGAAGTTAGATTGGGGGAAATGCCATTAATATGTATTTATATGTCTGAAATATTTAATGGGCCAGTGTATTGACAAAAAAAACTTTCAGCAGAACGTGGCTACAGTTTTGTTCAGGTCGGGCTGATCTGCCGAATATGGTTCATGTACCTCGAAGCTAAATACACCGTGCGGAATTATCGAATTAGTGCAGGTAGCACGGTGTGCTACCATCTGTTTGCCTTGCAACCTTCTCGCCCAGCTCATGCCGCATGTAGCCATTCAGCGCAGCATTTTACATCGGGCTGACAGAAGTCACGCAGTCGCCCGGCGTTGGACTACGCAGGCGGCGTGGCATGACGACATAACCACGTGACCGGTTGGTTGGTTGGTTATTGGGGTTTAAGGGCGCATCGACTGCTGAGGTCATGCAGCGCCCATAACACAGGGTTAAAATATTGGTTTTCCGTTAGGTGTGAGATGTCGAAACGAGTACAGTAGGATGTCGAAATTTTCCTTGGAATTAGTGCCATTTAAAATACTTTTGATGTCTTCAGACTCAAATTTCAGCCAACGGTGTAGGTACTTATGCTGGCACCTTTATAATTTGTTTTTATATTATTAATTTAAGAAGAGCTACAGTCGGGATAGGGAGAATAGGGAGATAGGGAGATAGCTGCTATAATCTGGTATTGCATTTTGCATTGCCCTATCACATTTTAGGTAATTCTTTCACCTGGAATTGCATTGTGAAATGTTCGCGTACCACCATTCTTTATCGAGAGAATGCGCATGAGACAATGCTACTTATAAATGGGATACTGTCAGAAAGGAGGCATGAAAACCTCATGAGCATGCATCAAGGAGCAGGATGTCGATATTTTTTGTAGAAGGATGTCGATTGATTGTTCAGAAAGTGGTATATTCCACCCTATTTCTTGAATAATTTATCACTGCCATAACATAGTCAGTCATATCAGGTTATAGAACGGAAGCTGTTTAAAACTATATAATGACACATTATAAAATCCACTGTCGTGACATACAGCATAGCCATACCAGTTCTACCACATACCTATCGTGTTAATAGGGCGTATACACCACCGCAAACTTGACTTCTGCAATGAAGTGGAATAGCTGTCCCGATTGTACGTAGGGAGATTCATCCCCCAATACATCCCGTAACGAGACTGAACTGCGCCCGCAGTGACGTCTTCGCTCAGGGGCAAGTACTGGGCATGTAACCAATATGTGTTGTACTGATAGGGGAGCACGGCACCTTTGACACAACGGCTTTTCGTCACCGCTCAGAAGGTACCGATGGGTGCCGTATGTATGGCCTATTCGCAAGCGGCATAATACCACCTCCCTGCGTCTAATGTTACGTGATGATGATGGCCACTCACCGAGACGGTGCCTAATTTTCCTCAACGTATTATCAGTCATGCACTCCCAGGTGGCTTCCCATTTCTTTAGAACGGCACTCATAATGTCCACGCACTCGATGTCTTCCTAAAGGAAGACGTCGAGTGCGTGGACCTTTAGCGGCGCGTTTCGCTGCAGCATCCGCAGCCTCATTTCCGCTAATTCACACGTGGCTTCGGAGCCAACAGAATACTACTTCTTTACCTATTGTGTTGAGCAAAGTAAGTTTAGATAGAACATCTTGTACCACTGGGTTTTGTAGGTAAAATCCACCTGGCGCCAAGAAGCTGCTGAGCGAGTCGCTATATATCACATGTGACGTATCATGTCCAATCTCAATAAAACACAGCCTTGTTAATTGCAACCAATTCCGTTGTATACACCGATGCATTTTCTGGGAGCGAAAATGTTCCAGTTGCAGTATCTGTAACAAAGGCAATGCCAACACCGGTGTCCGTTTTGCAAACATCCGTATCGGTCGATGTGTAGTCCCCGTATGAGGAAATACATCACAGTGCTCTGAGCTTGAGTTCTGCGGGTACGACACGACCTTTTCACATACGTACCAGTGATAGATCAATATCTGGAGAGACCAGTCTCCAGGGATGAGTTTTTACAGAATCCACACGCAGCACTCCACTCAAGCGTATGCCGCTGTTCTCGAATAGGGCGCGGATCCTCACACAGAAAGGAATCGATGTTCCCAGTCGTCTCCCTCTGAACAGAGCAAGTATGCGTCTGGAAAATACTGACCGATATGTGGGGTGTTCGGGAAACTGGCGCAGCTTGCATGCACAGCGTATCCCAAGCAATTCGCGACGCACGGAAAGGCTGGGCTCGTTGGTTTCTACTAAAAGGCTTACTGCCGGTGATGTGCGAATTGCGCCGATAACGATACGTAGCGAAGTATGATGAATGGTATCCAGCGTTCGCTTGGCTGTTGCACATGCACCGTCATACACAAAGCACGCATAGTCAAGCTTAGAATGGATTGAAGATCGATATAAAAGCACCAATGTGAGTGTCGGCACCGGATGATGCAAGTGAAACCACCTTGAGTATATTCAGCGTTTTAAAACACTTGTCCGGAGCATTTTAAAATGGTCCCGATAGGTTAGGCGAGAGTCAAGCATAACACCAAGAAACTTAACCACCGGTCTCGCAGTAATTTGTGATTTATACGGCATAATTTCCATATTTGGACAGCCTTGACGACAGAAATGCGTGGCTGACAGTTTTTCCCGTTGAAAAACGGAAGCCACTTACGTTTGCCCATCGCTCCAAGCGGGAGACAGCAAGCTGTAGCTGCCTTGTAGTACAGGTGATGAGGTGCTCGACGTCCAAATAGCGAAGTCGTCGGCAAAAATCGAGCTACAGATAGCTGGTGGCAACGTACTGCCGATATCATTAATGAGGAGGGAAAACAGAGGAACGCTAAGCACGCCGCCCTGCGGCACTCCATTCACCTGCCGGAACCAGCCAGAGAAATGGTTGCCAACACGGATTCTGAACAGACGATCTTTTAGGTAGTTTTGAAGGAAGAAAGCTAGCGGGCCACGGAGGCCGCATTCCTGGATTTTTACAAGTATGCCATGGCGCCATGCTGTGTCGAATGCGCCCTCAATGCCAAAAAACACAGTTGCAACACGTCGCTTCCTTATCAAAGCGGCACGTATGTCGGTCTCAAAGGTGATGAGATGGTCGATTGTACCGCGATTTTCCCCAAAACCACACTGAGAATTTGTTAAAATCTTTCTGTCCTCCAGATGCTAAGATAAGTGGACATTTACCATTTTCTCAATCAGCTTACATAGCGAAGGTGTTAACGAGATCGGACGATAGTGAAGAGGATCCTTTCCATCCTTTCCGGGCTTCAAGAGTGGAATAACAGTGGTCTCTCGCCAAGCTGCCGGGAAATTTCCGCTATTCCACAGGGTGGACGTGGACAGTAAAACGTGCTGGGCACAGGGTGGCAAGTGACGCAGCATTTCGTTATGTATTCTATCAGGACCCTCAGACACTTCACGCAAAGAAAGCACTGCAGAAGCTAACTCTGTCTTTGTGAAGGGATCGTTTTATGCCAGCCGTTTAGATGTGGAAAACTCTAGTCTAATTTTCTCGCTCTACAAGCGATGGCGTAGGAAATCGGGGTGATCATTCCCGGATCTACTTCGCTGGTATAGCGTGTGACCAAATTCACTCGCGACGTCAGCTGGGTGTATAATGTTGCGACTTGCTACTTGTAGGACTGGCAACGGAGCGGAGCAGTTACCAGATATACGCTTTATTCGCGACCAGACCTCCTTGGAGGACGTCGATGTACTGAGACCTCCGACGTACTTTTGCCACGAATTCCGTTCGGCCTCCCTAACCGTCCTACGAGCATATGCTCTGGCCTTCATAAATGTGATCATATTGGCCGTTGTGTTTCGACGGTCAAAGGCTCGAAAGGCTTGCTTACGGGCACGGATTGACTCCAGGCACTCCGGAGTCCACCACGGGACTGGGGTACGATGGGGAGACCCAGAGGTCATCAGGATACACGTGGTGGCTGCCTCGAGTATTGTAGCTTTAAAAGGAGCCATCGTGGGTGGAGAGTCGTCGATGGTAGTGAACTTCTCCTCTAATTGCGCCTCAAATTCACCCCAGTCAGCTTTTCGGAGGTTCCAGCTAAGAGACCTCATGCCAAGGACAGCTCCAGCTTGGTATTCCAACCACACGGGGAAGTGGTCGCTTCCCAGCGGATCGTTGTCTACGGACCAGGTACAATATTCCGCTAGTTGTGGGGAACAGAGGCTCAGGTCTAAAACAGATGTGCTTCCGGACGGTGGAGTAAAATACGCGGGCGAGCTAGTATTTAAAAGAAATGACGACTCGGATAAAACGTTCCATGAGTCTTCCCCGGGTATTGATCGTGTTACAGCCCCAGGCTGAGTGATGACAGTTAAATCGCCTAAGAGTAGAACTGGCGGTGGGAGCTCTAACATTAAAAGTTCAAGCTCCACAGAGGGGAGAGAAAGCCCAGGTGGCAGATACAATGAGCAGAGGGTTAATGGGCGACGCCAAATGTCACCCAGGCAGCAACTACCTGCAGTGGTGTGCCCAGAGTAACCTGATGCGCAGGTACGCTTTTGTGCACCGCCAGCATGGTTCCACCATGTGCCACTGTAAGAGTCGTAGTGTCTTTACGAAATACTGAGTAGCTATTTAGTGAGCAATAGGCCCCAGGCGGCAGTTTGGTTTCTTGGAGACAAACAACGGCGTGATTTCGCCGAGATAAAACAGCCTGAAGGTCGGTAAAATTGGCTCTAAAACCACGTATGTTCCACTGTTTGGTTTGGTTATTGGTTTTACGACACATCGACCGTTGAGTCATGTAGAGTCGCCAATCTCTCACGCCGATCGGTCGCGGGCGAAGAGTAGCGGTAGGTGAGACTCGAACCCACAACCTTTCGATTGTGAGACGAGCAACTTACCACTAGGCTACTCATCCCCGTAGGTTCCACTGTAAAACGAAAGAGGGCATTTCGGTGGTTGACTAGAGTTGACTAAATTAGTGTATGTCTGTGTCAAAAATCACCTTTTAGCGACTGTCTTCTGTTCCGGGTGGCTGCTCGGATGCGCACCGAGCGACGATGTCCTCGGGCGTGAACACGGTGTACTCCCCCTCAGGGGGTACACCGCGTTCACGGGTGACGCAGTCCAGGGCATCGCACGCCTCTCAGCGCGCGATGGTCGACCAGATTCGACCACTGGTGGAGTGTTTAGCAGAGGCGGTGGTGGTGGCGGCGGACCCATCTCAAACCTAGGATCAGACGGGCCCTTGACTCGCCGACGTGTCGGGGGTGTAGCGAGCGGCGCCAGCGGAGGCGTCACCGCTGGGTGCCGGCCCCCGGACTCCGGGCCCGAGGGGCGCACGTACGTCGGGCTGTGCGCCCTGGAGCCCCCAAGTCCGGAGCTCCGGCGCGCACTTCAACTACACGGGCGCCTGGCACAGCCGCCAGGGGCTGCTTAGAAGCCCGGGGAAGAGAGCGTGTAGCGGAATGGCACGGTGAAGTTAGGCAGGACGTCGCTGTAGCGGACGTAGCGTTTGAGATGGAGTGTGTGTAGGCATGTGGTAAGGGCTTGGGCACACCGGATGACACTGGATGGCATTGACGTGGGATCGGAAGCGGACGTGATAATGGGGCGGTTTGATGGAGGTTGGGCATTGGTGGGAGGGAGGGTTGAGGGTGCTGAAACCGAGGACTTGCTGGAGCGTTTCCTTCGCTGTGTCTCTTCCCACTTTTCACCCTCTTGTTCGATGGGCAAGGTGGCGTGTGATGGGACGTTCAGAGGCGCCGACGCCTTCTCCGGAGTGGTGGAAACGTACTCTTTGTGTGGTGGTCCGAGTACTTCAGACGTCGGTAATGAGATGATGTCTGTTCCCAGAGAGCGAGATGTTGGACCAGGTGCACCGAAGTTTCGAAGAAGAATGCCGAGTTGCTCTATGAGACCGCTTGGGTTTGTAATGTTAGCATTATGTGGAGCCAGTGGAGAGTTTTTCACTTTCGCAGCATACGAGATTACGGAGCGAGACATTTCGTAAATTTCCCTAGCCTCTCTGAACGTGATTTTCTGGGTGTACTTTATCGATATTATCTCTTTTTCCCTCGTGTAACTTGGACAGGTTCTTTCAAATGAAGCATGGGGACATTGTCCCTTGCCGCAGTTCACGCAGGATATCATCTCGGAGTTGCAGGATTCACTGGTGTGGTCGTAGGAGGCACACCTACCACACACTGGGCGATTTCGGCAATACTGGTTGGTATGTCCGAACCTCTGAAATGTGAAGCATCTCATTGGATTTTGGAGAAAAGTGCGTACCTTCACACGAATGTAGGTTGAAGGTTAAGATGACATTGTTGGTTGGGATCATGTCTGCGCCTCTCCTCACCTTCATCTTCCTTGTCCCGGTCACACCAAATTCGGACAGTCCATCTACGATTTCTTCCTCCGGCACATCTCTCAAGTCGAAGCAGTTTATCACGCCTCGTGAGGTATGTTTTGTTTTATGTGGCTCTATGTTGATTGGTATGGTCTCGTCTACTTTCACGCCATCCTTCCGAACACTATATATAAACTCACATACCAGCGATTCACTCTCCGCCTCTCTTGCATGTGCGAATTCTACCTCCAATGAGCCGTCTCTCAACTTCTCGCAACGCAAAACCTTTCCAAATCGGTCGCATCCGTCGCGTCGCTGGAATGGCGACAACGAGGAAAGTGACTTTGTTCTCTAAAAATAAGAATACGTGGGAGAGTAGAACGCCTGGTCTGGCCCCTACGAGAGGGTCCAGGAGGGTTTTTTTTTTGTTGGTAAATGCTATACATAATGTCTCGACTCCTCGAGCGCCCCACCGCATAGGGCCCTACTGAGGGAACGCCTGGGTCCCGCGTACGGGAGGTCGCCAGGCACCCAAGGAGCTATACGGGGCAGGCGACGCCATCCCCGGCAGGGAGAGAGATACTCACCACCCCGACCGGGAAACAGCACCGCCCACCCCTTGACCCCGGCCGGCCGGGCCGGCGGTCACCGGGAGTAGTCCCGGGCCCCCGGCTCGAGGCGACCAGCCACTTGACCCGTGTGGGGCCCCCACGGGCCCGCCCGCCCTTCCGGGACATCAGGACCAAAGAGGAGTGTTGGTCCTCCGTCAAAACTAGCACCGTGCGGCGGTGGACCTCAACCTCCAGGAGTCCGTCAACCCCGGGAGACGGGCCGAGGGGGCGCGGCTACCCCGATAAAACTGAGCTGGTGGGATAGGCCAGGGGAAGCTGGCCTATCTGCTCGTGACAAGGGAGTGGTTGGTATACTGGGTTGGATGAAAGACATAGAAGGTCGGTGGATGGGGTGGATACTGGAATCTGAAGAGGGATGGACGATGGGGACTACAGGAGTCTCCGAAAACACCTCTGTGTTTCCACACCCCTTATCGGGGCGGCTGTGTTATCCCGAGGGAGCGCCAATTCCCTGGCCAGCCGAGTAACGTGGCTGGCCCCACTGCGGGGAACCACGTGACCGGGGATTGATTGACTGGCCCGGCACCAAATATGTTTCGCCGTAAAGTAGTTGTCTGAGCAAAACCAAATGCGAATACTTCATTAATGATATTCAGAAAGAAGTGTTCAAAATCAAAAACAAAAAGGCCAGGTATAAGTGAGAATGAAGGACCTAGGACAACCGACGCCAAAAAAAATGCATCAGATTCTACGTGTATGTGGCATGAACAACTTGGATTGCATGAAAGCAACGACATGCAATTCAGTCGGTACGTACCGGATAGGCTGCTTGAAGACTTCTATTTTGCCTCCTGATTTCTTGGCGTTTTTGCGAGGAGATTGAAATGCTTTTTGAGGGCGATTCCGAAGTCCAAACTCGTCCTGGACGAATGAACCTGAAAATTCACTAATGGGCTCTGTTCGTCGTTTGGGTGCAGTCCGCTTTCGGGACTTGGCTGGAGATTCTGCAATCAGCGTTTCCACGCTGGCGATGTTCAGACTGTGTGGCAATGTGTCGTCGTCCTCCTCCAAATCACTATGACCGCCGCCTGACCAGTGCTGGGCTTCACAGAACACCTGGCTGATGGCGAGCGGCCTGTGCCGGTCCGGGCGAGTACCACCGTGCTCGTTTGTTCGTCTGGCCCGACTGGATGCGGCGCCGTGCCGTTCCATGCCATCGTGTGCATCATGCACGATCGATGCGCGACTCGCTGGAGGCCGGCTGCTGTCGAGGGACCGACTCATGCCCGGCAGGATGACCATGGGAAGGACATCCCTGTTCATCAAGGCTGCGATCTTGCTTGGTGTCAGCCGGCCGAGATCTGGTCTACTGTCGGGATCCAGCACAACACTTCCTGAGGACGACCAGCTGCCCGTTGAACCCTCGCCATCAGCATCTTCCTGTCTGGGGGGAATTGCCGCATCATCTGGATCATCACCCACCAACAAAGGATCGCACTCATCGTCCGAGATTGATGGGGTATATTGGTTGAAATCCTGACCATGCTGGCGAGCAGGCGATCGACCAGTTTCACTAGCATCCGGCAGAACCTCGTCCAGTTCACGTTTCTGTTCTTCTTTATGTTGAACGCGGATAACGTCTGATGGGCTCAGTAAACAACTTCCTTCCTTGCTTAACCCGTAAGGATTCACGACTGCTGTTGGCCTGTCACTTCCCACGTCTGAACTAGGGCACACGTTAGGTACGAAGCTAGCCATGCCAGGTGCAACCTTTCCATGATAACTGCTGTGATTATCGTCCTGTGTGGTATGGAGAATTGGTACATTTTCCTCCACATTTGTATTTTTACACGAAGTCTCAGAATCCGCCATCATAGCCAAATTATTGGAGTCGATCTCTTCAACCTCGTCATCCGAGCAGAGAATGTTCAATGGAATTGCTTGACATGTTGAGAAAGGTGAGTCGGCATCAGCATCGGTGTTGCAGGTTTCCTGTACGTTGGCATTCGTGAGTGTATGACTCGGTTGAGGTGAGACCCAGTCCCTTTCAGAACCGTCCAATATCTGAACATCATCGTCCGAGTTTTCCGCCGTTTCTGTCTCCACCGTCCTTGATGCTGAGTGATTCTGATGAGAGGGCATCCCGTGACAAGACAGTGCCGACGTCAAAGACTCGGGTTCAGTCAATTTGAATACAACATCAGCACTCTCTAAGTCTACAACTGACACCGGCTTATCGACACGGGGCTCTTCTGCAAGCACTACAGATGAAGGACCACCCACGCTTGGTTCGCATTGTTCTCGACTTGTGCCTGGTGACTCGTTGGGCCGCGATTTGTCGCCAACGTCCGGTGAGCCCTCGCGATCAGCACAAGGCTGTCCACTTATGCAATGCACCATCTTATAATGACACTCTAAGCTCTTTTTGTCAGCATGGAGAATGTCACAGATGACACACACGTGTCGAGAGCGACTGGCGTAGTACAACTGCCAGAAGAGCCTCCAATTTACATTGTATCTATCAAGGTGCATTGAGAGGAGAGCTGGTGTTCGAAATCGGGCATCACAAAAACAACACCAAAGAAGGGTTTGCGCATTGATCGAACCTTCCATTTTTACTTCTTTTTTCATTTTCACCGTCCGTATTCTCGCGCTTTCTTGCTCTTCATTCATTTTCTTTTACGGTCTAGTATAATTCCAATATCTGCAACAGACCACAGCAATAATTACTGATTCATAGTAATGTTGGCAGTGGTGCGGGTTTCAAGAAATTATTGGGAAAGGGCAGCAATGATAAATATCAAGAAATATACACGGATAGAATGGACTAAAGAATCATAGAGGTATATATGAAACTATTAGAGGGTCTCAAATGAGTATTGGACCGAGTCGGCACCATCATGCAGATAGCGGCCTCGCCCACTGGGCCTCAGATGCTTCCAAAGTTAAGAACAGCATGATTAGATGCCAAAAAAAATTACATGAAACGTGAGTTCGCTTCGAAGTGCATCTTCGCAGGGTGAGGGAGAGGTTCGACAAAACTGTGCATAGATCGGTGTGAGAAATTGCGGTAAGTCGTCACAAACACATTAATGGCATGGACCGTGATAACAAGATATATTGTAATGTGGTGGTTCGTACACGCACATGCCAGCTATGACCTATGAGTTAAATGCGTCGTAGACAGCCAAAGGTTATTCAGACATGGAATCTAAATATTGGTGCATGATCAACGCGAGCACCTGTTAAGCCGCACATGGCTGGTGACCGTAACGTTGCGCCAGAATGTGGGAACATTTCCCCACGTGCGCGGTCGGGGACTGAGAGCAACGAGGGGCCCCAAGACGGTGGGTCACATGCGCGGTCAGGGACTACGAGCAGCGAGTGGGGTGCATGAGCCGTACGTCTCGTGCATAGTCAGTGACCCGGTGCAGCGAGTGGGACACAAGGGCCGCGTCTTCCGCCCACTGCGACATCTGTCGGTGCCACAGTCAGTGACCCGGTGCAGCGAGTGGGACACAAGGGCCACGTCTTCCGCCCACTGCGACATCTGGCGGTGCTGTACTCAGCGCCGTAGCCACCGCAGCGACCGCCATCTTTTGCGGTATGCGCCGTATGGATTGTTACACTACTAGCTTATTCTCATTTAATGTTTATTGGGAATAGATAATACAATTCTTAGGTATTGAGCTACTGTGGTTTATGTCAAATACAAAATATTGCTATGATGTTACAACCTACCCTTCCTGCTGCAATTTCTAGCACTTACACAATGATGAAAAAATACTCATCTGACTTTTGTGATATCTAGCAAATAAAAAAAAAAACAGTGATAAAATACACGCCTGATGCCAACGGCGGTTGTTGCTGTTTGGGCTTAGGGGCTTATCAACTACACGGGTTATACAGCGCCCAGATTCCAACGATTGGAGGACTACGCAGGAAGGTGGAGTAGCTAGTTTGATTTAGGTTGGTGCCTTACTCCTTATGTGAATCGTTGATCCTAAGATTACGTTTGATACGGATCACGTGAAAGATCGTCAATAAGCACAGCTTGAATGTCTGAAGAGTTAGAGAGCATAGGCCCATGCTACACATAAAGATATGGTACACCATTACGTGAGGTTTACACGTGTTTTCAAAATGTACCCATCTCTCTACAGGTCTACAGGTCTCTATGATCGTCGTGCCACCAGATGTAACCAGTCTATGAATTCGAAGATGTTTCCAATTCGTATACTGGCCTAGTTAGTCCGTTGTTATGGTTGGAGGGCGTGTCGACTATTGCAGACTGGTCCAGTCCGGTGGCGTAACAATCATATGGGCAAAGCACGTATAGAACATGTAGAGCAATGAATTACGTCTTCAAATTGAGTTAACTCCAAAATATTGGGGAAAATAGCTAACAAAGGAGGAATTGATAAATATTTATAGGTAAGGAGTCGTGTCAATGCGGATCAACTTCCACTGGTAATTACAAATTATTCAGGAAGAACTTGTTCAAGTTATACCCTGCTGCATCGCTGAAGCGAAATTCGATGCACTCGGATTTCGAAGGTATAGTCATTGGAATAATTGAATCAAGATTCTATGCATTATTCGATTGAATTCCTTAATGCATGCAATCAAGGATGGACTTCAAGAATGGGCAGTTTTTCGCTAGTAGACTTAATGGTGGAATCAAAAAACGAAGTGCATGTACATATATACACATATAAACATTGTTCGCAAGAAGGAAAGCAATAAAATGATGAAGTATTCGATAAACAGATGCACATTAAAAGCGAGGTCGACAGGGAAAAAGCAAATGCACTGCGTTGACAATGCATCGAGGCAGGTACCTACATTTTCAAAAGAGAAGAAGAGATGATTTGAGTAGTCAGCCAATGACTTAGTGTTGAAATGGGCTGACATGTAAATGTATTATTAAGGAAGCATGTAAAAGTCAACAAACTGCTATACTAAGTTTGTACAGGTATGAATTTGACCCAGAATTGAAGCTTCCTGTCATCCCCCCGCCCCCCCTCCCCTCCAACAACAACAACAACAAAAAGGAACTGACAATTTGGCACATCTGATACAATGATTGACATTGTTTTTTTAAATAAAATAACACGCAAACCCGATTACATCAAGGATCAGAGCATCAACGGGGAGCACATGTGCACGTTGTTTTTGTCCTTTTATTTTTCTGAAATTGAGTTTCATGACAGCAGCTCAGGAAAATAAACAATATTCCCTATCATCAATGTCATTATGCCACTGAAACGCCAATCAGTTAAATGGCACTGTCAAGATCGAAATTTCGAAACTAAATAAACACAGGTCTTAAGCTTCTTCCCCAGGACTTATTAGTAACAAATTACACAAAATGCGAGGTGTTTTGCTGCGACTGATCGGAAGATGTATACAAGACGGACAACTTCGCATGTAATCCATCCAAATAAACTTCCGTACCCAGCCTCGCAATCACAATAAAAGGCTACAACGTCGTAATACAATGGTCTTTATTTCTACAACCCTCATGAAGTAGATTTGAAGAAAAAAACTTAATGTATTTTAACAGAAATCTAGTCGATTGGTTATTGAGATTTAGGGTCCCATCGACTGCAGAGGTCATGCAGCGCCCATAACAACGTCAATGAAATGAAGTTTTTAAAAGGCGAAAGTGACTAAAGCTACTAAATGCAACACATCAAATATATTTTCATGACATACATCATAACCATCCTGGTCTTACCAAATACATGTAATCGCATTAATGGGGCGAATATACCACAGAAAGTATACCCTCTGAGAGGAAGCAGAATAGCTGTCCCGATTGTATAAAGGGGGATTCATCTCATAATACTTCTCGTAGCGATAGTGCAGTGAGACAGACGTAGCGTGTCTGCGCAGCCAATGTGCAAGTCTGGGATACGCAACCAATATGTGTCGTACTGATAGGAGAGCATGGCACCTTTGACATAACGGCTTTTCGTCACCGCTCCGGAAGTAACTGTGGGTGCCGAATGTGTGGCCTATTGGTTGGTTATTGGTCTTACGACACATCGGCCGTTGGGTCATGTAGCGTCGCCAATCTCTCACGCCGATGGGTCGCGGGCGAAGAGTAGCGACAGGTGAGACTCGAACCCACAACCCTTCGATTCTGAAACGAGCAAATTACCCCTAGATCAATCGTCCCCTGTGTGGCCTATTCGTAAGCGGCATAGTACCACCTCGTAGCGTCTAATGCTATGTGATGATGATGGCCACTCACCGAGACGATGTTGGACTCTCCTCAGCTTATTATGAGTTAGTTATTAGGGCTTCAGAGCGCACAGACATATTATTATGAGTCATGCACTCACAGCTGGCTTCCAATTTCTTCATAACGGAACTCTTAATGTCTGGAAAAAGTCCGCCACAGGGAGAGGAAGACGTCGAGTGCGTGGACATTCAGCGGCGCGCTTCGCTGCAGTATCCACATCTTCATTTCCGCCGATTCCCACGTGTCTTGGGAGCCAGCAGAATACTACTTTCTTGCCTATCGTGTTGAGCAACGTAAGTCTATATAAAACGTATTGTACTTATGTTTTTTTGGGAGGGGTAAAACCCTTTCAGCGCCAATAGGCTGCTGAGTGAGTCGCTGTATATCAAATGCAGTGGACCATGCCCAATCTCAGTAAAACACAGAGCTTTGTTGATTGCAATCAACTATGAGATCTGCAACCAATAGAAGGTTAGTCTGAATTATTGCTGCGTTGCTTTATAAACCAGGATTATATTGCTAAGCAGAGCTTGCTGTGTGAACCACTGACCAACCACCAGATCCATGTAATTTCAACCGTAAAATATTGACCAAAGGTTTAGCATATGGTCAATGCATCGACACGGCCGTCCTGGTAGCTCGACCCCAGCCTTGCGTCATCATTTTTCCAACAGACAGAGGGGCAGAGACAGGGAGAGACAGGGAGAGACAGAGAGACGGACAGTCTCAAAATGCGGTTGGTTTGAGCCAACTTCGAAATCAGCCTATAGACGCCGTTTATAAGGAGTTGGTTATCAATGCCAAATTGACGCCGTTTGATCTGCATTAATTTTCCTAACATACGTAGCATTATGAGGCAGTGTCCCATGGGGAATGTCCATGAATCATGCGCAGTGTCTCAAGAACATGAATAATGAAGTCACATGAAGGTTGTGAAAATGTTTCCGAGCACAGCCAACGTGTACCGTGACAGCGAAGAGTGGTATGTAATAGGTGGTCGACTGTAAGTCCATATGAATGATACTCGGTAGGTGGAAATAAAGCTAAATTGTACTTTTTGTTGTGATATTAACATGGCCGAATATAGTCAGACTGCATCGTTTTCATGTTTGACGGCATTCTGTGCGTGTTGTAACCACCAGATGTTCTGAAGTGAAATTACGCCGCTACACGGAAATAAGCTACACTATGGTGATCATAAAATGTTCAACCCCTGAAGCTACAAGCGCTGCATTGGAGATCGACAAATGCGTCAGTTGAAAAAAAAACCAGTTCTCATCCTATGTGTATTGCGTTGCTCTATCCCATTGTTGTTCGATTGTGCACTGTTTAGTGCAGTGCAGTGCAGTGCAGTGCAGTGCATTGCAGTGCAGTGCAGTGCATTGCAGTGCAGTACAGTACTGTGCAATAATGTGGAATATGCAGTGAGTGTCCAGTTAGTTATTAGGGCTTTAGGGCGCATCGACTACTTTGGTCATGTAGCGCCCAGCAGGGAGTGTCCAAAACGTTGACAATGAAACCACATGAAACCTATGAAAAGGTTCATATTTTCCAGGGCACGCTATGTATACCGTGACAAAAACGCGTGTGTGCTTTGCGATATGTATTTGACTGTAAGTCCATGCAAATGATGCCTACAGGTAGAATGAAATGATGCCATGGATGACCAGTCAGAAATACCTTCTGACCGGTGATGTTAGTCCGCTGTGTCTAAGGTGCCATGGTGCAGTCAGTACAGCATGTACTGATTGCCTGTAGCCTACTTACCCATGAGCGAAGGCATCACTTTGAACGTACCCCTCTCTTTCTTAGGGAAGTATTAGTGAACGAGTCATCCATTGTTCAATCACGACGCCTCTTCCGCTTCTTATCAGAAATCAAGTTTCTGTAATACATGCCTCTCAGTAACTTACCTTTACACATGACAAAATGAGGATCGTAGCATGGCACGGCATGTACATCCTTTCGCATGCAGTTTGTCTTGTTGAATGACTTTCGTGGATATGCATTGATTGACTGACGATGATACGGGCGCTGCATGACCAACGCGGTCAATGCGCCCATAAACTCCAATAACCAACCCTTTGGAAATGGGTGACTGTGAACTTTGTGAAGTTTATTAAGGAAAACTATAAAACTTACATCAATAACTTTAAGAAATCTTTCGTTGGTTAGTTGTTGGGGCTGTACGGTGCACCGACTACATTGGTCATGTGGCGCCCAAAATAAATGTTTCGTTAAGCACACGTTTTATATCATCCTTCTAATTAAGGATTATCTCCTTGTTCAATCCCCCATAGATGTCCCATGGGAGACAACTTACTCGAAATTTGTCTGTTCTGAAAATCGGAAAATATCAGAAACCATGGGAAAAGCGTGATTGGGATATTTAAAAGCAAAACACATGTTTTTATTTTGTATATGTCCAACAAATCATGCCCGTTTGTGTTTCTACCATCAAATGTATCACTATCAATGGTTCGGAGTCACGGAACGTCACGAGGTCACGAGGTCATGAGGCCACGGGGTCAAACATGAGAAATGTTGATATTTATCACGCATTTGTTTTGTTCAATCATTTTTCTTTTCACACATGCACACAATTCACTTTCTCCTCATTATCGATGAGATACCTATCGCCAAAGATATCCTTGTTGAGTGACCTCAAAAAATTTTCATACGTTATAACTCCGAAGCATTGGTCAGATTGCGCTAAAACGTGTGCAGGCGTGTTCAGAGCACAAGACTACCCGGTACACCAATGTTGGTCGAAATACAAATTTAGTGGGTGAAACATATGAAAATGCTTCGTCGATCTGTCGTGGAACACACCCTTAACACGCGCCCTGGAGGGCCTCTGAAAATTATGCGCACTGGAGGGGAGGGGGGCGGATTCCGCCCCGCCTAAGATCTCGGCTCTTATTAAGGATAGATCAACGAAATTCGCAGGGTGGATGGGCACAATCGTGAACTCTATTGTGTGCAGATGTCATGGTCAATGTCTGCAAGGTGCAATATCTGCAAGGTGCAATATCTGCAAGGTGCAATATCCAATGGTGCAAATGACTAAAGGTCGTTATCTTCAGGGTCAAATGAGGTCAAAATAGAAAATTTATGGTTTTCCGTGGCTTGGCTTGTCACTGTTATAGATATCTGGGATTGTGTTTAAATGTTCCAAAATTGGCATTAATGATGCTTTGGACATCACTAATGATGCAATACAGACAATACAGAATGATGCACTGCATGGCCGATGTAGTCGATGCGCCCCTAAACTCAAATACCCAGCCAACCAATACAGATGTCAGATCCGCCATTTGACCTCAGGTCACATATGTAGGAGGACTTTATTAGGTCACTACCTGCTCCAGTTACCGGAACCGGGCTGCCAACCCGACTACTCCGTTGGGCGACTCGGCACAATCGGCTTCGCAAAGAAAGGAGTGAAATATATCAATAACGTAAGGAAACGATTAGGTTTGATGATTTGGGTGTTGTTTGGTTGGTTATTTGTTTGACGGCACATCGACCGTTGAGTCATGTAGCGTCGCCCATCTCTCACGCCGATTAATGCTTTGGATATAATGCAGAGGAATAAGCAGTGTAATCTAACCAAACAAAACAAAAACTTTGAAGCACGACATATCTTGCATCGAAAGGAAGCCAATGCATCACAGTCATGACTCTGTGATCAACATAAAATGAGGTATGAAGGCATTAATTTGGATTTGGTATGAATTCCCTAATTGAAATTAAATATATTGATATATTGATAAACACTAACATAATGCCTCATAATCCAACAAAACAAATTCAGTCTGCCTTTTCTTTGTGTTGAAAAGTCAAGTACAAGAGAAACTCCAAAGGCAGTATATGAATGACGTATCAAACATTCAACCAGGAGAAAAGCTTGTACATAGCAAGGAGGGTGTACTCAGGGCATGGGCAGTGCGATTTTATTAAGTGTTCTCTCCGTGCTTGTTCATATATGTCACCCTTCTTTGGTCATACTCTAAGAAAAGCATTGCACATTCAATCTTGTGGGTGTAGACATATGGCCAACTGGCCATAAGCTAAATATTAGTTTGCATGATGACCACTGTTGAAAAAGTGCCACTTTCATATTTGTTACAATATATAATAATTTACCAGGAATCTACTGGGGACAGGATGATGAAAAACACTCCTGCCCTGGGTCTTTGTCATCAAGAAAATGACTACCTTCAGGAAATTTTCCTCTGATCTTCTTTTCAAATGATTGAAGGGCGTCATTTGGAAACTGCAAAATGCCCCCTGTGATGAAAGGCTAGCCCTGGGAAAAAAAAAAAAAAAAATTTCAAACCGAAAAGGCAACTTCAGAATAGCCCCTTCTGCTGGGAACTAAAACAAGGATTTTCTGATGTCAGAAAGGGAAGGAATTGCATACTCTCCAAATGTGATGATCACCAAATTTTCCTCTACACATCTAGGATTGCAAAACATATATCAAACTATAACTAGAGTAGATAGTACCTAGATGACAGTATAGTATAATATTTTGTAGATCAGTTTAACCAAATGAAATTCCGACAGATTGGAAAAGGGCAAATGTAGCTCCCATTTTCAAGAAAGGAGAAAGTGGGAAAGTTGAAAACTATAGGCCCGTGAGCCTCACATATTTAATCTGCAAGGTATTTGAATCAATTATCAAGCATAGAATAGTTACATGGAAGGAAACAGATTGATTCAAGATACTCAACATGGGTTTAGAAAAGGGCGATCGTGTCTCACAAATTTCTTGGACTTTTTTAACTTCGCTACAGAACAATTTGATCAAGAAAATCAGGTTGATGTATCATACCTCGACTTTAGTAAGGCCTTCGATAAGGTGTCCCATAAATGGTTAACTATGCAGCTTCAGGTCCATGGGATTGCAGGTAGCATCCTAAAATGGATAGAGTTGTGGTTTTCAGATAGACAGCAGAGTGATGCTAAATAGTAGTCAACATTACAAAAAAGCTCTCATTTGAGTCCCCCAGGGGTCAGTACTGGGGGCACTACTATTCATTATATTTGTAAATAACATTGAAAGTGGCCCAAGCTGTAAGGTTTTGAAATTTGTGGATGTGAAGGGCTGTAGGGCAATAACAGGTCGCAATGAGCATATCCCACTGCAGAAAGACTTAGACGAACTTGCGAAGTGGTCCAAAAAATGGCAAATTAAATTAAATTTTGATAAGTGCAAAATCATGCATGTAGGTAAGCAGCATATGAAGGCTCCATACTCCATGGGTGGCCAAGTACTATTGGTGAATCAGCAGGAGAAGGACATAGGTGTTATTCTGAACACAAAATTTGGGGCATCAGAACAGACCAAGGAAGCCAGAAGGAAGGCTGAGAATGCTTGGGGCAATACATAGGAATGTATCATACAGAAGTGGGGATGTCGTCAGGAATTCTTTACTGTGCATATGTCGAGCCACATTTGGAATAATGTGTCTAGGCTTGGTCTCTAAGTTATGAAAAAGATTGTTGTCTCTTAGAGCGAGTGCAAAAGAGGGCTACACAAATGGTTAATGGTATAAGCAACCTAGCATATGAGGAAATATTGAAGAAATTGAATATGTTTTAATTTAGATTAGAAGGCTGAGGATACCTGATTGGGATTTTAAAATTTGTCCATGGTTTGGAGAAGGGATATCTCAGGTAAATGTTTGAATTTAACAGAAATGATGCAATGTCATCAATTCAACCTTACAGTTAACCACAGCAGGACAAGGCTAAGACGGTCTTTCTTCACCAATACGGTAGTAGAACACTGGAACCAGCTGCCTGAAACCACTGTCAGTAGCAGCGTATTGCGCAGCTTTAAAAACAGCATAGACAATCAGTATAATAATAGAGGGCTTGCTTTTCAGTATTCCAGGGAGGGCTGATTGACAGATTTGGTGGGTAACTGGTTGAGTGTCCAGAGTGGAACCAAGAAGGGCACTTGTGGCTCATAGTTGCACTGAGATCATGATATGCAGGCAATGCCAAGAATGAATTGATAGTACTTATTTTGTTCTGACTCTTGGGGACATTTTCAGCTGAAGAAGTGCTTTCTTCCTGAAAGTACTTCTGGAAAGTAGATAAGATTAGGCCTCAAATAGCAATGAACAAAGGTTTTCTCCACATATAAATACATTCCAGGATGCACAATGCTACACCAATTTTTGATGCTGCCATTTAGTGATAAAAACAACCTGTTTATTTGCTGCATGCACCTATTTTATGGGTGTGTGCAGGACAAGGTAAGCATAAACCCTAAGAGCACTTTTGCAACAATTTCAAGTGCTGACCTCAGACATTCCACCAAAGGATCTAACTCCAATTTCACCTTGGACACTATTTGTTTGTAATATTAGTTTTTTAGGAGCCTAGGAGCCTAGGAAAGCTTAGGTTTGGCTAGGTTAGGTTGGACTAGGTTTTTCTTACTTTAGAACTCATGAGAAAAGAAAATTGGGTATTTTATTCTGGAAGATTTTAGGCTAGATTCGGTCCCCTTTTGTTGGAAATTTGTGTTACTTTTCATTACATGTTACTCTATGTAAATCTTCCATCTTGTTTAATTTTACTTTTCTAACTGAAAAGTAAGCATTTCCAACAGGAATGGTGCTGAAAATATAAAAGTACATAGGTTATTATATTGTATTGTAAAGATGTCTTTCTTGTGCTCTTTGATGTCATTTCAATGAATTTGATATTCATTTTGGGGAAATTAAAATGCCACAAGATACAAACAATTCAAGTTGAGGTGCTCATGTCTCACCATCTGAAACTCAAATAGCTAAGTAATCATTTTACCAGGAAAAGAACATTACATTTATTCCAATATCATGTCAGTAGAAAAAAAATGCTGTTTGACCCTGCAGATGCATAAGATTTCTTCCCTCCTCAACAAAGTATATTAAAAGTGGGTAGAAGGTGGTGTAATACATAATACTATGTGGTATTACAAAAATAGCCTTACCTAACCTACTAAAATTCCACAACATAAAAACTACTGATGTGGTACTGCCTAAAAGCTACCTAGGGTGGATTGCCTAAAGCCTACTGATGTATTCACACCTAAACCTCTTGATATTGCATGGCATAATATGAATCTCACCAAAGGAGTCTGCATCATCTGCTGTGCTTAGTGGTAGAATTGTAAATTGTGAATACCTTCCTTACATGTGATTTCACACAGAAATGGTAAATGAACTTGCTAGGTAGGCTTTAACAAGTACAATCCATGCATGTTTTGTCCAATTTGTGCTCATGGGCTTCTGTATATGTACTGAGGATAGCTACATCATCCTAATCACATTAATAATGGTATTATTCAAGCATTTCCTGATCAGCATCTGGTAAATAACCTGAAATATAGCCTGATTTTCTTTGTACATTGGAATCATCAATTTTAATAGGGAAACTTGGTATGACTGTCCTTAGGTATTCATGATGCAGGTTTTACAAACATCTTACAACCATGAAGTAAGCAAATGGGTTAAGCTTGGTTAGGTGAGGTTCGATTTGTTTAAATTCTCTTTTTTTACATAATAAAAAAGTAATAATTTATCCAATAGCAGGTTAGGCTAGGTTAGCATTAGCTGGGTTTGGTGAAGTTGGGTTTATTAATTTAAAAGATTGACATGAAAAATGTAATGAGTTGGTCAGGCCTTATGAAATCAAGTTTTACCACACTGATGGTTAGGGTAGGCTATGGTATGTTATATCACATCTTATCCTCCTTTTAAAAATTATTTTCAAGCCATATTACCAAATGCATGACACTTTTTTTGGTGGCATTCTTCCTCCTGGCTGAAAAGTAAGCATTTGCATATTAAATTAGTAATCACATCATGCTACCCATTTACAGAAGCATTACAATGCAAGAACTGAGAATGAAAAAAATGTCTTAAAACACAAAATTACCCAAAAAAACATCAAGATCAAAAACCATCAGGAATATCTCTTTAAACTGACTATGCTATGCATTCTTAGAATTTTGGTTCCATAAGGTTCATTAAGTCAGTGGATAATGAATGCCTAGTGAAGCAAAGAATAAAAAAATGCTTTAAAAAAGTGCAGGAAAGGAAGCATTGTGTTAAAAATTGTGATTTTAGGCATGGAGGCATGGATGCAAATACACTTTTTAACTAAAATAGCTGGTAAATTCCAAGGAATTTGCACAGCAGTCACAACCTTGGTCTATTTTAAGGTAAGGAACCAACTGAACATGGCTTGATTTACACTGGCTATTACAACTTATCCCAGGAAAATTTAATTTATGAATGGCTTGACTGAGCAAATTTAGACATACTGAAGACAAGAGTGGGAAAGCAAGTAATACAAATTTCCCTTAACCAATATAAATGCATATAATTGCAGTTTAAGGAAACCATGAGACAAGTTATACACACATTTTCCCTCCATGAAGCATATTATTGGATTAGATTTGGTTAAGTTAAGTTAGTGTATTATTTGTGATAAGTTATAAGAAAGTTTTTTTTTAATTTAAAGTTTTGTCTACAGTTCAGGTCAGCAGTTAGGTTAGGCTAGGTTTTTTTTTATAAAAAAAGGTTTGGAAATGACTCCAATACAACTTGCCTTCTTGCATGAATGCTTGCTTAAGCTAGGTTATGTTAGGTTATGTTACATATATTTTCTTAATTTTGAACATTGATTCATTGATTGAACAACATCATTATTTAATGCTATCTTGTCCAACTCCAGACCCCTTTTTGGGTGTCATCTTCCCACCCAACTGAAAAGCATGCACTTGCAGAGGAAGTGAGTGGTCACATCATGTTCACTGCATTCATACACATTGCATTAGAGAAATAAATTCCAAGAGGTCAGAGGCTACGATGCAGTGCAAATTTTGCACAACTGCAAATTTTGCACTACAACCGCAAATTTACCTTAAAATGTGCCCACCATTGCTATAAGGCGAACCAAAGTTTGAGAAACCACATTGTTCCAATCTTCACTGAATAAAAATAAGGTTGCACCACTGCATTGTCAAACAGCAAGGATGGAATAATGAACTGGACAACGAAATCGAAGACGTTGCTTTCGAACCCTGCCTCACTGTGAGTGCGGGACTACGATGATATTTTGGGTTAAAATATTTCACAAAATATTAGATCAAAAGGGAACTCACCGCATTCAGCCAAACTGCTGTCAGAAGACGCACTACGAAACACGAGACTCCCATTAACTCCACAACACACAAACCACCTCCATGGCTGCCGTGTCGACGATAAATGCGGTCTCCCGCGCAAGGAAGGCCCGCGTGAAGCTAGCGACTATTCCAGATAGGTAGGTACACTAGGCATGGGTCCACTAGGCGCGTTTACAGCAGCAATTTGTTTTCTGCCCTGGTTGCTGAAGGTTCTTGCAGTAGTTAATAACGTCAGTTTTGTTTCGACACACATTATTGCATTCTTCATAGGAGATAAAAAAAGAATAATAAATGCATATTTAATAGGTAAGTAGTGTACATCAGCTATGCTTTTACGTTAACAGAAAGGACCAGTTCTGTTCGGTAGTACGCAGAAAATTCAGAGGCATGATTTGCTGGTATATCTTCTCATACTACCAGATATGGCAGTCGAATATATATGTCCCTAATGGTCCCGATGGTGCCTAATGGTACCTAAGGGTCCTGATGGCATCTTATGGTACCTAATGGTCCTGATGGTACCTGATGGTACCTAATGGTCCTGATGGTACCTAATGGTACTGATTGTACCTAATGGTCCTGATGGTACCTAATGCTCTTGATGGTACCTAATGGTACTGATGGTGCCTGGTGGTTCTGATGGTACCTAGTGGTTTTAATGGTGCTTGGTGGTTCTAATAGTACCTAGTAGTTTTCTAATGGTTCCTATGATCCTAGTGGACTCCATGACAATATATCTCCTGGTGGTTCCGGTGGTTCCTAGTGGTCTCAATGGTGAGCTTTCCACCAGAAATAATTATTGGTATTCAGAACAGTTTTCGGATTGTTTTCCTCGATGTATCAAACATGGTACTAATCCATTGTTTTATTTCATGCATGAACACAATTAGCAAAGCTACGACTCTTGCAGCGTTTTGCCGTAGTTGTTGCACATACACATACATATAGGTAAACATTTTCCAACACTGCATCGCCTGATGCAATGCACCACGTTACCATCAGGCATTTAATCAGGTCCATAAACCAATGTCAACTACTGGACGTGTAGGGCTTTGCTTTTTTATTGATTATTGATAGGGGTTCACGCAGTAGCCATACTTTTTGAACCACCAATAAGGGAGTCAGCTCCAAAATCGAACAGCAGTGCCAAAATTCTGCACACGCACGGTAAAGTTACACCGGTTCACATGACGATTTATTTCATAACATACGGATCAAAGGCATAAATTCCAGTCTTTTCGCATCACAATCAGGCCTAGATCAAGGCGTGTGACACGACTTTTCGGCGCGCGAAGTGGGGTGGTCCGACTGTGGCTCAGCTTCTTTCTGCACTTCCGGTGCAGCAGGATACTTTTGTTTTCTGCGCAGGTCGTGTATTTTTTTCATTGAGGAACCTGGGCACCTTTCGTTCCACAGACGCTATGCAGTCAGCCGACCTCCCGGTCGTTTGCAGGTGACTAGTTCATTTGTGGAAAACAGTTCACCTTCTGAAACATAATATGATATATAAACTGTACAGCCATTGATGCATATGCAGTTATGTGTTGTTAATCCAAGGATTATGCTTCATAACGTTTACAAAGGCGATCACCTCAACAAACACAACTATTACTGCACCCACGTTGGAACTAACAAAAAACAGAAACACCAATACACAAACACACACAAACACACACACACACACACACACACACACACACACACACACACACACACACACACACACACACACACACACACACACACACACACACACACACACACACACACACACACATATATATATACATATATATGTATGTATACATATATATATATATATATATATATATATATATATATATATATATATATATATATATATATATATATATATATATATATATATATATATATATATATATATATATATGTATGTATGTATATATATACATAGCCTATAAACAAGTGAAATTTGAAAACAGCGTCAATGCAAAATCTGCAAATGAGACCATGGGACTGTTCCATCGGCCAGCAGTGGAGAACAAGATCGAAGAGGTTCGGGAAGACTTGAACATGAAATTAATGTGGCCCAGTTGGCTTGAGCGCGGCGCCGCGAGCAGACGCGTCTCGGCCGCTCGCCCAACCTTTTCCCTTTCCCTCTTTGTTGCCTCTGTATGCAAGGTGTGTGAAACTGCAAGGTGTGAGTGAGAAGTGAACAGAACAAGTGAACAGTGCACGATAAAAAAAGGAAGAAAAAGTGAACCATTGAACAAAACCGGCGTACTTATACGCTACACGTGTGCGAAGTGACTGGACTCAGTGGACTTTTCTGCTGGTTATTACTCTACTATTTTACAGAGCAGTGAATGGACGCCGGAAAAACTGAGTGAGTGCAGAAGCGACAGCGTCTTTCTCCATAGTGACTTCCCTTCCATCAAGCATCAGCTACTGCCCGTCTTCTTTCCTGCACTGCGGCTGAGAAGGAAATTATCTCACTGACGACTGGTGCCGCTCGGAATTCCTGTGTCTTCAACGACAGTGATCGTCTACCTCCTATCGTCTAGCTTCAGGTCTACCAGGTTTCCATCTTCAGCTCTACCATACATACGGATCTGCTAACCATCGCCTTGGCCAAATGCCATCACGTCCCCCCCATAATCAACGTGCACGCAGCCGAACAGGGCCGCGACGTCGAGCGCCCGCATCACTGTGACGCCATCAAAGCCTCGACCTTGGACGCCCCCTCAAGTCGACACCCCTCCCAAGCGAGAAACCAGACGAGGGGAGCGTCGCCGTCGCCGTGACAACGCCCACCAACAACACACGCCGGGGCAGGCGCGGCGCCAGGGTTGGCAGATCACTTCTACAAACCACTCGTTTATAGCTAGTATTGCAAGCACGGTGTTTGTAGTGCAGAGAGTGATATGGGTATTGTATTATGTTGGTGTACGAATGTTGTTGCGCATCTGCTCCCACTACTGACCACAAATCTATCCTTTCTTTGTAAATATCTGTGACCCAGGCTGTCCGTAATAGCCACTGCACGTGGAGGGCATGTATTGTTAAATAAATAAATAAATAAATGAATAATGGAACAGCGGGCAGATACTTGGGGAGATATGAGCTTATGAGCTGCTTACGTACTGGTCTTGTCTTCAAATACTACTTTTGGTCTGTTGGGTCTTGATTTACACTCACCTTGTCCTCGAACAGTAGCGATCACTTCGTGCTGAAATGCATGGTCCAGCCCCTGCAGCTGCTTGCCTTAATCTTGCAGGGCCTCTGCTGCTCTCGAGAAGAGTGACCTGCTGCTTCAGCTAAGTTACCTCATTCTGCTTTGCCATCTCCTTCTGCAGGAGTCTGAACTTCTTCTACCGATCAGAAATTGATAATTTAGGTTTAGAGATGCGCCGACTGCATGGCCATTTGGCGCTCCGTATCTACTAGAAACACAACATTAGTAACATCATTGTGATAAAAGACCTAGTATCATTTGATGACATGGGATAGTAAGAATGGAAACTTCCAGGATAAATTACTATTAAATGTGAAAGTAACCAAACACCCTTTTTTACAGCCATACAAATGCTATAGATTGCTATGGGTTATTGCTAATTTCCATTGACCCTGGGGTCCTTGCTTCGATACAATTTGGCGATGCCTCCAAATTAACAATTTCCATCCATCCCAAAAATATGATGACCCCACGAATCTGCACCTCTCCCTTGAGTTATTTGGACGGCTATCAATCCGCATCCACACGACATTCACACTTTACACTGGTAAAGTGTTACTGAACATTTTACATGGCGGCGGCAAGCACATTCAGCTAGCTACATTTGCTAGTGACCAGCGAATTATAGTTCCTTCTCTCTACCTGCCTCCAGGAAATGTTATACATGAATGATATAAATTGGTGTCTAAGCTTTCATTGTTAGATGAGTTCAAATACGTGGTGTATAAATGAAATGAACATGCTTACTTGGCCCGATTTTTTCCCAGTGGCTCTTGATGGATAGCATCTGGAAATGAAGAGTTGCTACCAAAGAGCTCCATACCTTCATCAGAGTCACCTCCATACCTTCATGGCACCTCTGGGCGACTGATCAGTCTTGTCAGGCTGGAGCTGCTGCTGCAGAATATACGCAAATAATTAAAAGCATGCAGATTATTTAGCTATTCATGTTTTTGGTGCACCAACTGCACTGGCTATATACACAGTGCTCATGATTATTGCGCATTTCACTAATGCAACAGCAATTATGCATCTGGATTCTGGAAAAAAAAAACATTCAACACACATAAGGAAACTTGTATGCTGATGTGCAGAAAAAGGACGCCCAAAAACTAGATTTTAGCAAAATATACAACATAGTCACGGCATCCTTGCTTAAGATATGTCCACTCAATGAAGCTAGCATGCATGATGACATGCAGTGGGAAGAGAATCAAGCAAAATATAATCATATCTCACATACATATTCCTTTAGGGTACATATTTAAATTGCCACAAAAAGCTTCATGCAGTAGGGTGGAAAATATCTTCCCTGGTCTTTTGAATACATCCCAGAGGTTCCATCATGGTTCTTCTTATATTTACTGAGTATGGCCTTTAGTCAAGCTTTCTCGGTATGACCCTGTTGTGGCACTCGAGCTTTTTCGTGCTCCACCTGCCCAAAAAAAAGATTAATAGTTCCCTTGGACCAGTCTGAGAATCACTTGTGTTGTGGGAATTTGGTGCGGAGTTGTGTGATGATTTTTTTGGAGGGGGGGGAGATGAACAGCCTAAATTTGAGCCAAGTATCAACCTTCTGTGGAAGCTAACACAAAATAAATATGCTTAAATTACTTAATTAAGTGCTCCATGCAATGAAGTTATCCTTTGGGTGTCAGCTTTCCATTCCTATTTCAACTGTTCAGACTGGCATACAAATGTCATCAAGTGGTTGTGATTATGCTGCCATTTCCCTTTTGCCAGTGTAACCTTGCAAACTCAGATAATATTGTGCATAAATTTGTCAGACTATGATACTTCCTTTCAATCCTCTTAATGGCACGGGTTGGACTGGATGTAGTCTTAATTTATGTGGACTGCCTTCTTTTTCTTGGGGGAGGACATAGTTAGAGCTCTAAGACAGCTTCTTCAAAAATTGCATCAGGAAACAAACTAGTTGTTTTTGTCAGTGATATGTACATATATATGTATATGGTGTGTGTGTGTATGTGTGTGTGTGTGTGTGTGTGTGTGTGTGTGTGTGTGTGTGTGTGTGTGTGTGTGTGTGTGTGTGTGTGTATGTGTGTGTGTGTGTGTGTGTGTGTGTGTGTGTGTGTGTGTTCATGTGTGTGTATCAGAGAGTAAATTCAGTGCCACATGGCAACTTGCTAATGTCTGCTGATGTTGCATCGGACACATCCAGCAACTTCGGGATGGCAATTCTCTTGTGAAGGATTATCCTCTCAAATTCATCCTTGGTGTCTGGAACATACATAAATTGAAGTGTTAGCATTGCTTGAGGCATTGCAACACACTAGGCAACTGAGACTATCATATGGCATGCATTGTCGCTCACCCCAGCAAGGAGATCAGTTTGCCGCCAGGTGTCACGGTGGGAGGACGTCCGTTGGAGCTCCAGCTTTCGAGATAAGTCGTTGCAGAACAAGGCAGTACTCTAGTCTAAGCTGTGGATAGGTGTTTAGCAATTACTTCTGTGATTATATTTCATTAGTTTTTATCTGATAAGCATTTTCGTAGCACACAAACTATACTATATTAACCTAGCGACGCTGCCGTGCGCCATCTTCTTTTTAGGCGAGGCCTCGTGCCTTTAGGCGTGTTCTCGTCGCTTCGATTTCTGTAGTAGGAGATATTACAAGTGCGTAGATTTCATAAGTACATTAGACAACATTCATACTGTCCTAACATACTTTATTTATTTTTGTGGTGCATAGTGTGTTTGGTGTTGAAGTTTAAGATAGAGTTTAATTGGTAGTAAGTTGGTGGTATTCATAAGTGCTGTGTGATGCAGGCACTAGAGGAAGAGATTAGGACCCTTAAGGCAGAGCTTTCCAAGCTCAAGGCTGCCCTTGTTGCACAGGGTAGGCAAGATAAAGCAACAAGGGGTCACTCCGTAGCAGGGACATTATATGCCCAGGTGGTCGCAGGCCACCAGGTAGCTGAGGCTTCCCCTACTGTGGAGGTGGCTGGGATCTCTCGAGAGGGGAGTGTTAATAGTGAACTGAGGAAGGGTAGTTATGGTAGGTCACAGGAGGGGAAGTGCCATGAGGTCAGGGGGTGGAGGATTTGGAGACGCGAACCTAAGGAAAGGGTCAGTGAGTGGCAGGTGGCAGGTGGTAGTAGCGGGAAGAAGTATAGCCGACCGGCCCAGCGGGCAGGCATATTAACAACAAATATGTTCCAGGCATTGGATGACTGCCCCCAGGATAGTACTAGTAAGGAGTCAGTGCTGGTCATAGGAGACTCTCGTGTGCGACATTTAGAGCAGGTATTTTGTAAAGATAGGAGGGACAGGAGGTGCATCACCAGGCCTGGTGCCAAGGTGAAGGACCTGGTACCTGTGGTGGCACAGGTCACCAATGATCACCAGTTTAGTTCAGTCATAGTGCATGTAGGGGTAAATAACATAGGTCCTGCTAGGAGTGAGGAGCTTCTGCGGGAGTACAGGGCCCTTCTGGCCACCCCGAAGGGTACCAATAGAGTCATTGTAACAGCAATTTTGCCTAGGGCTAGAGCCTCCCCTGAGTGGAGCTCTAGGGCACGGGCAGCTAACGCCAGGGTAGGAAAGCTCTGCCATGAGCTAGGTTTTACATTTGTAGACGAGTAGAGCAGGTTTTATGCATCGTGGGACCTCTATCAGAGGGATGGCCTGAACTTCTCTGGGAAGGAGGTCCATGTGTTAGGCAGAGTGTACGAGCATGTCCTTCAGGGAAACTAGGAAATGTAGTGGGGAGGGATGAAATTGCATTGCCAACTCAGGAATATTCCAATAGTGTCAGCCAAGGCAATAGAACCTCAAAGTCCGCATATAGGGACAGCAGCAGTTCAAGGGGACAGAGTGATAGTTCATCTAGTGATAAAAGAACTCCTCAGTATGACAAAGCCAAACGTGGTTATGGAGCACTTGTTAAGTGTATGATGTTTAATGCTCAGAGTATCCGTTCCAAATTTGATGAGTTCAAGTGTTACGTTGCTGAGGAGGAACCAGATTTTGTTTCCATTACGGAGGCATGGGTCAGTGAAGGGTATTTTGGAGATAACTTGCAGGACTATGAAATCCAGGGATACAATATGTTTTCGTGCAATAGGGATCCAGCAATGAAAGGGGGTGGTGTAATGCTCTATATGAATAGCTTATTCAGTTCTCAAAAAGTAGCAGGTGGGGATAAAAATGTGTCTGTGGAGTCCATTTGGCTTGATGTCACTGTGGGAAAGGGCAACAGCAATACTCTTAGGATAGGAGCTTTCTACGATCAGGAACCCTGCCACATTCTCAGCAACTGGAGCTTGACAAGGTGATTTGTGAGGAAATCAGTAGAAACTTTAAGAGGAAGTGCCTTATTCTTGGTGACTTTAATATAAAAGGTTATGAAAATGCTGGTGTTGGCTCCCGTCATTTAAAATGTTTAGGAAATGCCTTGAAGAGGACCTGTTCTTATACCAGTTTGTATCGGAACCTACCAGGCATGGTTCATTCTTGGACCTTGTATTCTCGGATTTAAGTGACTTGGTTCAAGACTTGACTGTAGGCGAAACTCTGGGAAGAAGTGACCATAACATAGTTAGATTCAAGGCACATGTAGGGGAAATTATCAAGGATAACTTGGTAAAGGTTCCAAATTTCAACAGAGCAGACTTTGACTGCGTGAGAGCGGCTTTAAGGGCCATCAGATGGGAAGAAGAATTCTCCAATTTAAATGCTTGTGAAATGTGGGAAAAGTTCAAATCTTACTTGAAGGAAATTCAGATTAAACATGTCCCTCAAAACCAAAGACGCAAAAGAAGGGTAGGAAAGCCAGCATGGCTTACACCAGACTTGATAAAAGCAATTAAGGCTAAGAAAACTGCATTTAGAGTCTTTTAAGACGCCTCAAATGTCGTTAATCTAAAGACGTATCGAAAAGCTAGAGACACTGTGAAGCAAAAAACCAGAGCAGCAAAGCGAGCAAAAGAACTGGATTTAGCTAGAAACTGTAATGGGGACAGCAAAAAGCTCAGTTTCTACAAGCTGAGTAAGGTTCCTAGCACAATTGGTCCACTGGAAGTAAACGGGACTACATTGGGTGAGAATAGTGAGATGGTTGAGGAGCTGAGCAAGCAGTTTAAATCAGTGTTTACATTGGAAGATATGACCAATCTGCCGACCGTACACCATAGTTCAGTGACTTGGGATCTGACAAATGATGTTGATTTCATTGATAGTGATGTTGTTTACAATCATATCAGGAAAATAAAGCCAAACAAGGCAGCAGGACCTGATGATATTTATGCTAGGGTTTGCGGAAAATTGAAAAGGAACTGGCATTTCCACTTAGTATAATATTTTGTAGATCAGTTTCACAAAATGAAATTCTAACCGATTGAAGAAGGGCAAATGTAGTTCCTAGTTTCAAGAAAGGAGAAAGAGGGAAAGTTGAAAACTATAGGCCAGTAAGTCTCACATCCCTAGTCTGCAAGGTACTCGAATCAATTATCAAGGATAGAATAGTTAGTTATCTGGAAGGTAGCAGATTGATTCAAGATACTCAACATGGGTTTAGAAAAGGACGATCGTGTCTCACAAACCTCTTGGACTTTTTTAACTTCGCTACAGAACAATTTGATCAGGGAAATCAGGTTGATGTAGCATATCTTGACTTTAGTAAGGCCTTTGACAAGGTACCCCATAAACGGTTAATGATACAGCTTCAATCCCATGGTATTGCAGGTAGCATCTTAAAATGGATAGAGTTGTGGCTGTCAGATAGACAGCAAAGAGTGATGCTAAATGGTACAAAGTCATCATGGCAAACTGTTATTAGTGGAGTCCCCAGGGGTCAGTACTGGGGCCACTACTGTTCATTATATTTGTAAATAAATAAGACATTGAATATGTTTTCACTTAGATATAGAAGGCCGAGAGGAGATCTCATCGAGGTCTTTAAATTTGTCCATGGTCTGGAGAGGGGATATCCTGGGGAAATGTTTGAATTGAACAGAAATGATGCAATTAGAGGCCATAAATTCAAAATTAAAGTTAACCACAGCAGAACAAGGTTAAGGCAAACTTTCTTCACCAACAGGGTAGTAGAACACTGGAACCAGCTGCCAGAAAACATTGTCAGTAGCAGCACATTGAACATCTTTAAAAACAGTATAGACAATCATTATAAGAATAGAGGGCTTGCTTTTCAGTATTACAGGGAGGGCTGATTGACAGATTTGGTGGGCAACTGGTTCAGTGTACAGAGTGCAACCAAGAAGGGCCCTTGTGGCTCATAGTTGCACTAATATTTTATGTCTTTATGTCACTGTCGCTCACCCCAGCAAGGAGGTCAGGCACCATACAGAATCTTACTCCCATGCGTCTGGTTTCTCAGACACCTACTTTAACCACTGAGCTACTGACACCCTTGAATATAATTATAAAAATATATAAATATTTGGCGCAATCACCTGCTTACTCAACTTATTATTCGATATAGTTATTCGATAAAGGCATATGCAGTGGTGCATTGTGCTTTCACAGTGCATCATGACCATGCCAACGCATTAAGTGAAGCGGTTACATTGCTCAGTGATGTGGAAAAGCGATAATGGCATCCGTATAATACCAGTATTGATTAATGGTTCTTCATTAGGTGTAATGTCAAAATAAGCACGATTTCAGTATTTGCCACGACAATGGTGTTGCTTAAAATGCACAGATTCCTTCAGACAATTCTTCTTAAGGAACATTAACACTGGGTGTTTTCTGTACACTTAAATTCATTGAGTATATCCCCTACATATTTTTGTTTTTAATGGCAAAAGTTCATTTTCACATTTTTACTAATTTTGTGATTAATTTTGTAATTTTGTGATTAAAAGCTCCGCTCGCCCTGAGGTGGGATTAACTGGGACTGCGATATGCCTGCAGGGTGCGACAGTCTCCTACGAATCCAGCGTACAAGGCCCTATTTGGAGACCGTACACTTACGCTGTTTTGCGGTACACGTCGCGGTGTTCTCCCACCTTTCTGTGTGCAGTTACGTGACCTAGTGGAAGGGAGCGGTGTCAAGCTGTGCAGCATCCGAGGGATGATTACGCTGCCAGTCCCCCTTGGGAATTGTTGCAGCCATTAGTGGACACGACACTGTCTGAGCCTCCTAAGGACGAACTTGTCCCGGAACTGTTTCGGCTAAAGGCCCTAGAACACATTGACACTTACCACACGTGTACTGTCACCCATACCGACGGGTCGAAAACTGCGGATGGTGTGGGGTGTGCGTTTGTAAGTGGAGCCACGACTAGATCGTTTACGCTTCCTCCTCACGCATCAGTCTACACGGCTGAACTCATGGCAATCACGAAGGCCCTATGCTTCATAGAAGTAGGGAACGACGTGAACCATGTCATACTTTTAGATTCTTTAAGCAGCAGCCGCGCGATAGACATTTTGTCGCATGACCCCATCGTGCAGAACGTTTTATTGCGCCTAACTAAGCTCAAGCGAATTGGTAAAAATGTAACATTCTGTTGGATTCCTAGTCATGTTGGTATAGCGGGGAACGAATTGGCAGACCAATCAGCAAAACGTGCTGCCACTCCCCGCAGCACACCTCAGCCAGACAATAAATATGCTTTTCCAGAACAAGTGGCAACAACTATGTGACTCAACTGGCCAAAACAAACTGAGAACCATCAAGCGAAGGCTGGGGCAGTGGGAGTCATCGTCAAGAACTTCACGAAAGGAGGAAGTGGTACTCGCCAGGATGCGGGTGGAACACACCTATGCCACCCACGGCTACCTACTCCGGAATGAAGACAGGCCAATGTGTACCCGTTGTGATGTCGCACTAACAGTGAGACATGTTCTTTTGGTGTGCTCTCGCTTGTCCGCCCAACGACGACGATACTTTGGAAGCAATGTGTCCACGCTGACCATGACAAATATTATTGGTGATGGGTCATGTGTGGTTCAGAACGGACGACTGTTTGAATTTATCTCACAGGTACGATTTGCTGCCATATATCCAGGGAAAGTAAACCTGACCAGGACCTGAAACCTAGGTAGAAAGGAACACTGTTATGGGCGCTATAGTGATCAACATGGTCACAGTGCGTGCAAAGCGTGAAAGCAAACCTGACCAGGACCTGAAACCTAGGTAGAAAGGAGCACTGTTATGGGCGCTGTATGATCAACATGGTCGATGCGCCCTAAAGCCAAAATAAGTAACTAACAGCCTCACATTGCCGGAATTGCTCTGCGATCCAGGCGCGCACCTACGGCGCATCCAGGATGTGCGACAGCGTCGGCGTGTATGATGGCCTCCCGGTGCACGCGGCCCAGTGAGAACAGCCTTGCCTCTGAACGGTAGAACTTCTGGAAGAATCCTCTCTTCTTGCAAGTTCGAGGGTCCGGAAGCCAGCCGCGCCTCGCCTTCTTCGCTAGATGCTTGTCCATTACTGGGCGGGGATCGAACGACACAGTGACTGCACTGTTGATGCTGATAGTCAGTCCGTTGTGCACCGTGTGTGTCGGTGACCATACTCATACAGTGTCCTGACTTGATGCTGTTGTAGTGTGGCATTACTCGCTTTATGACCATACTGTGCGGTATAACGCAGATGAAGGCTGACAATAGCCGCTTCAGCACGCCTGTAGCCGTGCCCTGCATTGCCACCAGCTTTGCACTTGCTTTGTCATGTTATCGCGTAGGGAGCTGGATAGAAAGCCACAGGTCGCAAACTTCATTGGCGAACTGCGCCACATTCTCCTCGTCAAACAGGTGGTTTGGAAGCATGGCCAAGATGCTCCTTAGATCCACCAGGTCAACTGGCTCTCAGTCAAGTATGGTGGTGTTCACCGGCCAAGTTGTCAAAGTCGTACGAAATCGGTAACTACCATCTTCGAAATTGTTATCACGCCCATGTTCCTAGATGGCTTGACGTAATTGTATGCAACTTTCAACAATTGATGCAGGAGATGTAATGTACCTGGTTCGTTTCAACATAGCTCCCTTGACGTTGACCTACAGTGACCAATTGACACAATATTCTATTGATCGCGCATGCCTGTTCCTACTGAACGAATTTCATGAAACATTCACAACTCTTCATAGCACAGTCGATGTAATTCGGGCTTTAGTATGGTGACTTTGACCTTCCTTTAAGGCCACAAACCATGTACGAAGTCATGTTGAATGATTTTGCCGCGCCCATGATCCAGCACTATCAATTATGTAACCGATTTTCATAGATTTTCATAGACTTTCATCTATGACGGTACTGCTGTAGCCAATAAGCGTATACTTGACACCATCCACAACACCGCTATACGCATTGCAACTGGAACATTCCGTACCTCACGCACGGTAAGTCTTCTAGCAGAGGCACATGAGCTGCCTCTGTGCCTGCGTAGATAAATGCTGAGTATGCGCTACGCCTGCAAACTTCGCCAGTTCCCTGATCACCCCGCTTACACGCATGTTTTCTCGCTACGATTGGAGACCATTTTCCCCGTAAATCGAAACTTGAATGTTGCGCCGTTCGCTGTACGCATGCGTGAACTTTCCGAGAAGTGGTGGGTGGGGCCATCCATGTTCAATTGGCACCTCTCCTCTCAGGCAGTGTGCCCCCTTCCTTCCGCCCCCTTCCCGGGGTTATTTGGTCCGGTCCCGGTTTTCGGGTTAGACTCCAATAGAGTACTCAAAGCCTGTGTGTTCGGACGGCGCTCCTCACCGAAAAAAAACAAAAGGTTAATTCCGGATAGTCGAGCACACAGAGAACCCTCCATGGGAGTTGATCGCACCAGAGGTGGATTTGTCCCTTAGGAAAACCGATGTTACTCCAAAAGAGTTCCACTCTCATATCCCCTGAACGCATTGCTTCATTTCATGAATTGGTGGCCACATGTACTGATGACTCTAGAACTGATGATGGTGTTGGCAACGCATTCGTGTGTGGCTCTGTCAATCGATCATTTTCTCTCCCGAAGCACGCATCCGTATATTCATCAGAACTTGTCGCCATTTTTAAAGCTCTGTGTTATATCGAAGTGTCAGGAGGTGATCGCCATGTAGTTTTCACTGACTCTTTAAGTGGTTTTTTAGCCGAGAAAATATTTCATCCCTCCAACCCACCTGTGCGTGATAATCTCAGGTGTCTTACCGCTGTGCACCGCTTGAGACGGCGAATGGTTCTGTGTTGGCTTCCTGGCCATGTTGGAATTGCTGGGAACGAGTTGGCGGACGCTGCAGCAAGGCGAGCAGCGCATGCCCCGTGCACCCGGTCGCTGCCGCTTCCCGCCACGGACTATTACCGACAGATTTCCGTCTTTTTCACGAAAAAGTGGCAAACAATGTGGTACTAGATCAATGCGAACAAGCTGAAAGCCATCAAGCGACGTTTGGAACCATGGGGGTTGACCTATCGTATGCTTAGAAAAGAAGAGGCGACACTGTGTCGTCTCCTCATAGGGCACACTTACGACACGCACGGTTACCTACTGTGCGGTGGCGACAGACCCCAGTGCGCTACTATGTTTGTCACCACTGACTGCGCACCATGTTTTGATCTCCTGTCCTGCATACGCTGACGAACGTAGACGTTACTTGGATCTCTCCGGATGGTTTCTCTAGACATCGTTCTTTCTAACAGCTCTCCCGTTGTCCAGTCTGTACGACTGATGCAATTTTATCCGAAGTACGGTTTTCAACTATTTATACATGCATATAACCCTCATCGATATGCGTGATATGTAAGCTTGGTAACAAAGCATAGCGATGAACGGCGTCTGTGGTGTGACGCTGCGAAGTGTTTCTAGCCGCATCCCAATGATCATATGAGTTGTGGGCGCAATATGACCAGAGCAGTAGTAGTGCTCGAAAGCCCAAATAACTAACCAACCCACTATACGTCCAAGTAAATTACGCTTATAGGTAGAATGAAGACACAATTTTATTTCTTGTTTGGAGGTCAAAATCCTGAACATGGTCAGATGTCTCGATCACCAGACCACGATATGTTCCGAAGTAAAATTAGGTCATCATACGTCATACCTTTATTATCAGTAATCGGTAACTTTGCACTTTTCAAAATTTAAGGCTAACTTAAAACATACATGAATACGTTCCAAATACTTCTCGTTTGGCAAACGCTTATATATCACCCGTTGTATTTCCTTGTTCGATCTCCCATGGTTGTTCAATGGGATAAAACAATCGATATCCGTACGATCCGAAAATCGAAAAGTCATAAAAAACCATGAAGAACCGGCGCCAATATGGGATATTTAAAAGGAAAGCGCCTTTTTTAAACAAAAACATATTTGACAGACAAATCATGCCCCGACTACATATATACACACACAAACACACACACACACACACACACACATATATATATATATATATATATATATATATATATATATATATATACCTAATACATATATATACATATATATACATATATATATATAGATATAGATATACACATTTAAATGTATACCTAGGCGCATATTTTTTCTTACATGCAACGTTTTACATTTCCAGGTAGACGACGTTTTTCACCCCATTGTTTATTATATATTTTCTTCTCAATATCTCTTAATTCCTATGTGCGGCTATTTTACATTCAGCCTGAGTGTAAAATAGCTGCATTTAGGTGTTTCGCATATCGGGGTGCATTTACATGTATCGGATACATGCAAAAGCACCCCGATTACCTCATCACGTTGGTATATCTAGAACAACCATCGGAGGCCCTACGATACCGCTTATGGTTATGCTGCGGTCCATCCGCACACGAGTTAGAACGCTGTCATGCGTTAGACGCAATATTAATACGCGCATCGGGGATTTCCAGTTAAACGTTTTGTAGGCTTTGGTTTTTGCTGTTTTGTTGTATGTGTTTGTACGTAAGTTGCCCAAAACTCAGTACGGCCTCCACCAGCCGTCTTCATTCACTAGTGACACCTATATTGATCACGACCGATGATTAACAGCGCCCCCTTTATATGCCGTACATGAATCCTGCCTGCCAGCGCCACCGACATTCGGCTGAATACCAGTAGCAAATTATAGTATTTATCACATCGCATCTGTACTTGAAAATTAATTTGATTGGCTGCATACCAAAAAAAAAAGCCTTTGATGATCATAGGCATGCTTTCATTGCACTGTTACGCGCATTACAAGTCGTGGCTATAATCTTTAAAGTTCCTGAGTACTGGCGCGAAGTTAATAATCCTGGCGCAATGAACACAAAAGTTGTCTATTGTTGAAGTGATGTAAATCGCATTGCGAGTTGTACTTAAGCTGTGCCCCCAGATTGAAGTTCCGTATGAAGTTGGGTTGGATTTGTCGATGGTGACATCAAGACAACCACCCTTCAGGCGAGGTATCAGTATTGTGCTCATGCTATGGCTAGGGCATAGGTACCTAGGTAGGGGAAGAGGGGGTTTCTGAACCCTTAGGCATTATGCAACAAATAGCTGTATTGCTGCTTCTGCTTCTCTGGCTGAACCCGCAATTGTACTGCGTTTACGGAACACAAACGAACAAGGCATTCATATTCAAACTGTTCCTTTCACTGAAAGTCCTCTAACCACTTCCAAAGAGCAACTTTAAAACAATTATTTTGCAGTGGTGTGCCGTGTTCTGAACGTGAAAATGTTCAGGATTAACTCGCCAGTACCTGTGGCTGTTGCACAGGCTATTGTGCACTAAAAAAATGTTTGTGTAGGTGATTTAGACAAAAATTGAAAGGTACCTACATATTTTATTAAAAACATTTTGTATGGGAGCTAAATGACTAACCATGGTTGATGCGCCCTAAAACCACAATCCACACCAAAAACATTTTGTAGAGAATGAACCTAGTTAGGTGTGGATACCTGTAAATATAACAATCAAGGTAAATGTTAGTGTGTGATAAATGTTGCTGTTGTGAGTGTGGTTTGTCTAGACTACAAAATATGTTATTTTATGTATTCCTATGATTTATTCATTTAGTAGTCTGTAGGAAAACCACACTCAGCCATGCACACCACTCATATCAGTGTAAGCTGTCTCATGGCACATCAGTTTTGCTGCAGTATCTTAGATAATTATTAAGCTTTTTTGGGGACAATCATGGAAGTTCATAATTTTTCAGAAACAGTGCATTTCCCAGCATGGTTATTTGCTCAAGTATTGCTTGAATTCTGCTGTCACAAGATTTAAAAGTTCCTTCTTGAAGCATCAGGGCTATAAGCTGTAGACATGTGCCTATCATGTCATCAATTGTATTGACCACCATTGACTTAGAAGTAATCATTTTCTGAGAAAATAAGTGGTTGCATTGTCTTTATGACATCAAATCAAAATATACCTTTATTTATAGATTCACCAGAAAATCAAGACTTAAGGTAAGCATGTTTTATCCATAAACACATTTTTTGCATCAAATCAGTAAAAAATGCATGTATGAGTTGGTTAACATCCACCTAAAACTACCCTTCTGGTATATTAAACTACATGAGACTCTGAACTGGAATTGGAATTTATGGGTGCAACTCAGATACAGCTGAATTAGGCAGCGGGGGATTTTTTCTTCAAATCTTGTATCAAATAATCAAGTCAAATTTGAGCATTATTGCAGTTTTGGGTAACAGTGAAACAAGATTCACACACATTTGCACTCTATGAAGCAAACAATGTGGTCAGGCTTGGCAAAGTTAGAGTAGGTTAGGCTTGTTGGAAGTTTAAAAAAGACCCCCAGAAATACACATTCATTCAATTTTTCCAAACCAATTTTGGTTTTTGGTTTCTTCAAAAATTGGTGAGGTTAGGCTTGGATAGGTTTATTTTTAAATTTGGAAATGCTTAAGTATAAAAATGGTAGCAATATTTAAGTATTTGAAGAAAGAATTGGTGTCCTTGCAAGGAATGTTAGGGTGGGCTAGGTTCTGTTGTATTTTTTCTTGATTTCAGTGTTACTCTTTATGCTATATCACCCAACTCCAAGCCTCTTGTTGGTGCTACTTTGCTTCCCAAATGAAAGGTACACATTTGCAGAGGAAATAAGTGGTCACAGTGTCCAGCACATTTTGAAACACTGCATTGAAAATATAAATTTAAAGAAATCATTAATTAAAACTGCAAATTTACCCAAAGTTGATAGCTATCAACTGAGATAAGTGTTACATGCTGTTTTTTCTCTTCTAATTGTGATTTTCTTCATGTGATTTTTTAAAATAGTGTACAGATTGTTAGTGGTTCATCAGTCTGCTCACACCAGTTACATGTCCACGCACCAATCACCACATTAATCACAGCAGGCTGGCTACCTGCTCCACACTGATTCATTGAGTCATTTATTTTCAGTGCTATTAGTTTCCATGCCCATTGTCTGGGCTCTGCATATTATATGCAGTTGATGCTCCCCTAAACTCCATTTCCAACCAACCATCTTATCTCTAAAGCCATGAAGGAAGACAAATGGATGGTGGCTAATCATAATGTTTACAAAGTTTTGGAGAATGCTGCCCTTGTCCACCACTGCTGCAACACTCATTATAATAGCCAGTCTATCAGGGACAGATCCTAGTGAGTTATTAGGGTTTTAGGGAACATCAACTGCAGTCATGGACAGATACATGGTCTTTCATGGGGGAACTTGTCTGTAGCAGTGTGATTTCTTGTGGTGGGGAAGAGTGACACTGCAAAAGTGTATGAAGGGTGAAAAATTGACTTGTAGGGGTGCACTTGGCCTTCACCTTTTCCTTTCATAGTAGTGCCTCTTGCTGGAAAAACTTGAGGTGGAGATGCACTGGAATCTTACAGAGGGGAGTCTTTCCTTTCAAGGAGGTGCTTTTTCCTCTGAGAGGGACCTCTAGCTTATAAAATTGAAGGGATGCACTGAAGCCTTCCCATAGGGGTGCCACCTTACATGGGAGGGAGACATTTCACCAGTGTCCCCTTTGTGTCTGCCCCTACAAGCTGTCTTGCATGCAAATTCCACTTAATAAAAACCATACACATAAGTTTTTTTTGGGGGGGGATGAACAGAGGTTCCATGACCTTTCTGCTCTTCATTTGTATGGGATTGTGTAAGAACTCATGAAACATTTATATAATTTGCTTGTACAGTGGCAAGTTGTGTTATTAAAAAATATCATGTTCTCACCAATGATGCAGTTTTGCACAGTTTTACTGCAGCACTCATTGTTGTGGATGATGGTAGGTGAGGTATACTATCACCAGAGCTGCCAGGAATTCCCTTGTGTGCTTGTGCTCACATGTCAGAATTCCTGGCATACTGTTTATTGCATCATTATGCAGTATAGAAAGGAGTGAAGCATATATTGTCCTGAAGAGTTGAGCTTGCACCTCTATCAGCTCTGCCCATAGCCAATAGCCATATCATTGTACACTAGTTTTTTGCATGAGAACTTAACTACTATGCCTAGCCTCACCATCACTCCCCATCAATGTTGGTGAGGCACTGACCCCTGGCCAACTACTATGCCTAGCCTCACCATCACTCCCCGTCAATGTTGGCGAGGCACTGCCCCCTGGCTAACTACTATGCCTAGCCTCACCATCACTCCCCATCAATGTTGGTGAGGCACTGGCCCCTGGCCAACTACTATGCCTAGCTTCATCATCCTCCCCATCAATGTTGGCGAGGAACTGGCCCTGGCTAACTACTATGCCTAGCCTCACCATCACTCCCCATCAATGTTGGCAAGGCACTGACCCCTGGCCAACTACTATGCCTAGCCTCACCATCACTCCCCATCAATGTTGGCGAGGAACTGACCCCTGGCCAACTACTATGCCTAGCCTCACCATCACTCCCCATCAATGTTGGTGAGGCACTAACCCCTGGCCACAGAAGCCTATGACTGTGTGTGATGGGATGTGTATTGGATTTTTTTTTATAGAATGCTGGTAGTGGACATCAAGAATGAGTTCTACCAGCATCTACTGGAGCAGCGGGTTCTTCTGCTGGTCCACTGTGATGTGGATGCAGTATGTGCTTCTGCCATACTTCAACACCTTTTCCGTGGTGATCATGTTCTCTACACATTGATACCAATTAAGGTAAATGGCATACATCTGATATTAGGTGCATGTTGTGCAGTTATTTGTTATGTGAAAATTATTGAAATACTTTTTTTATTTCTAAAGAAGCTATAGGTTTGATACATTCGTTGTGTATCAAATGTATGTATCATTGGTTTGATACATGATGTCCAGCTATTAATCGTCATATCTAACCTAGTTACCTGTTGGGGTCTGGTCTGACATGGTATCACCTGCAATGCTGTTCTTGGTTTCTTTTATTTTGATCATGTGTGTAATGCTGACTGCAGTGTCAACTGAAGCTAGTCACGTGCAATCTTCGAAGGACATGTCGCTTCAGGACAGTCTAAAAGTTATTGAATTAGAAGTTTTGAGCTTATTTGGTCCATACAGGGATGCCTTCCAGGCAATGTGATTCTTCTTCGTGTGAAGTTCTACTGAAGATGACATACTTGGAGCTGGTGTTTAGACTGCGATTCCGGCAACTGCGTTGTGTCTGGTTGTGAGCGGCGGCGATGCATTTCTGTTTCTCCCGTAGGGCCCCGAAGACCTTCGTCAGACGTTCAAGGATAACGTCGGCCTGGTGCGCCTGGTCATCCTCGTCAACTGCGGCGTACTGATGGACCTGGCGTCCGAGCTGGAGCCGCCCGAGGACGTCATCGTGTTCGTGTTGGACTCCCACCGGCCGATGGACGTCAACAACGTCTACAACGACGGACAGGTGCGACCGGCTGCGCATGGCTGAACAGGCAGTTGCCGCCGAACACAGACGGCTGGGCGGGCAGCTGTTGCTGGTCATGATTGATGAACGGCGCAGGCGTATGCGTGGTTAATTTTTATTCACTGGAATCGGTGGAAATCCAACGGAGGATTAATTCGACATATTGAATATGTATGTACACGTGCACGCGCACGCACGCACGCACGCACGCACACACGCACGCACGCACGCACGCACGCACGCACGCACACGCGCACGCACACGCACACGCACACACGCACGCACACCAGCGCATGCACGCACGCCAGCGCACACACGCACGCACGCACGCACGCACGCACGCGCGTACGCACGCGCACACACACATGCACACACACATGCACACACATGCACACACATGTGCACACATGTACACACATGTACACACATGTACACATATACATACACATATACATACACATGCACATATACATGCACATATACACATATACATACAAATATACATACACATATACATACACATATAGACATACACATATACATACACATATACACATACACATATACACATACACATATACATACAAACACATGCATTGCATACACATATACATACACACATGCATGTATATATATATATATATATATATATATATATATATATATATATATATATATATATATATATATATATATATATATATATATATATTATGTAACAAAACCAGCATGCATCATTCAGATCATTGCTTGCTTAGCCATACATGTGTTGTTGGATTAACAATGAAAAAGAGGGGATGAGTAGCATGGGGGTAAATTGCTCGTCTCACAATCGAAAGGTTGTGAGTTCGAGTCTCACCTGTCGCTACTTTTCGCCCGCGACCAATCGGCGTGAGAGATGGGCGACGCTACATGACTTAACGGTCGATGTGTCGTAAACCAATAACCGACCAACAATGAAAAAGATATTCTTTCTAAAGGTTGAGTTTGAAGGACATCAAGGTCATTTTGATGGCCATCGTGTCGATGATTAATTTCGACATCATACTGTACTTGTTTGGACATCATGCTTCATCATAATCATGAACTTATTGTTTTAAGATTGATTGAGTATAAGCCGGCCTTCTCGCCAACGACCAGGCGGGTCACCATTCTGGTGGCTCACCCGCCGTGTGACCAGACATATGGGTCGCTCAGTCCCGCCGCTGATCCGGCGCCTCACGTCGCGCCGATGGCCCGATGCCGAGCCGGTGCTGTGACCCGACCTGACTCGGCAGATCCGGATTGTATCGCCGGTGACTGTGGACGACGGTGTGCCAGCTTTCTCCGATCTGTACCGCTCCGACGACTCCGATTCCGACTCTGAGTCGGCTGAGGACGGCGGGGAGAAGCGGCGCCGACTGGATGCGGCGTACCTGACGCGCCAGCAGGACCGGCGCCGCTGGGCCGAGCAGCGCGCGCGTCTGCTGGCCGAGTACTCGCAGTTCTCATACCACGGCGACAGCAGTGCTCTGCTGGCGTACGAGCTGGCGCTGCGGATGTCGCGCGACACCAGCCACCTGCTGTGGTGCGGCCTGGTGGCGCTGACTGCGCAGCTGCTGCACCACCAGCTGCAGCAGCAGCGCTACGTACTGGTGGCCGGCCAGCACCAGCGCCAGGTAGCGCGCTACGGCCACCAGCGCGACGAGTCCAGCTCGGCCGACTGCCTCCGGCTCGACTTCGAGCAGGACCTCAACCTGTCGCTCTACCGACACTGGAGTCTCTTCGACAGCCTGCGCTTCACGCCGCTCGTCGCCTGTCAGTTCAAGCTGTTCACCTTCAAGGGCGAGAAGCGGCTGTACGAGTTTTTGGCCGAGCTCGGCCTGCCGCTGGTGCAGTGCCGTCAGCAGTTCGCCAGCATGGACATAACGCTGCGCGCGCAGCTGCACAGCCTGGTGCAGGCCAAGGCCGACAAGTACCAGCTGGACGGCCTGCTGTACGGTGCGTTCCAGGCGCGCTGCGGGTTCGAGCGTCAGCTGGCTGCCGCCGACGTGGTGCACGGGATGGTGGCGCTGCTGGAGCAGCCGGACGCGCGCCGCGCCGCCGACGACTGCTTCATGGACGCGCTGGCGGCTTTGGACCGGCGTCAGGCGGGTCAGCTGGCGCGCGGCATCACGCTGGCCCAGAAGCTGGCCGAGGTCACCTACCTGACCGTGCAGGGCCTGCTGCACATGCACCAGGTGATCTCGGTGGGCGCCTTCCTGTACGCCACCGTGTCTGACGGAGAGCCCAACGTGCACTTCTTCTCGCGGCCCACCTGCCTGGCGCAGCTGGCGCACTTCACACTGCGCGCGCACGTGGCCACCGAGCGGTGGCGGCGGTCGCGTCAGTTGCCGCTGGTGCTGACCGTGCCGCTGGCCGACGAGCCGGGCGTCTGCCTGCTGGTCGGCGTGCCGCCCGTCTCCGAGCAGTCTCCGCGCAACCTGTTCGGCAAGGCGTTCGAGCGCGCCGCAGAGCGGACTGGCGTGTCCGTCCAGCCGCAGACGTTCGACTCGTGCGTGTTGCGCATGCGCACCGACCACCGCACGCGATTCCTGGACGCGCTGGTCTCGCTGCTTGCCTGAGCAAGGCCGCCTGTCTGAAATGCCACTGTCGATCGCTCGTATGTCTGAGGTGCACGTCTGTTGCCTTCGTGTGGCATGTGTGTGTCTGTTGTAGGTCAAAGTGTGGATGTTTGTTGTCTGTCTGATATGTTCTGGGGCGTGTCTATGGCGCACATGTATTTGTTGTCTTCTGTGATGTGTGTCGCGCGCTAAGCTCGAGCAAGACAGTCTTGTTCTGGATGGGTGTGATGCGGAATGTTATCCTCTCCAGTAAATTGCGTTCTCCTTTTCCTCGCAGGGAGGTTCAATGGTGCAGTTTAGTATTAAATATAGTAGGCTTTCCCCATTTGATAAATATGTCGAAGCTTGCTAGTTCTGAAATCCGAGCATTTGTCCCAGCGATGAAAACTATAGTCGTTGAGAAAAGTGAAGCCATACATCACTGTCGTGAGGTTTGATCCGGTTCACCCAACCACACACAATTTTCACTCCAGAAGTGCTAAAACAAGATGTTCTTTAACACGATAAGATTGTTTCCACCGAACTTGATGGCTCAAAATGCATGGCCTCAAATTCAGGATTCCAAAATACCAATATAATCACCTCACAGACAGATGGCCAGATCCTTGGTCATCTGTCTGGATGTGGGCGTCTGTGGGATGTGTCTTGCTGCTGGCAGCGGATTTTCCGCTTGAGCGAAGTTTGACTACCTGTACGCGATGTGTTGCCAGCATTGTGCAGTCTGGGTTTGTGTGATATTTACACAAAGTGAGCAATACTTGCACACATGCTGATTACCAGCTGAGCATTGGCACACTTGTCGAATTCTGCTTGGCGCGAGGTGGACGTCTAGTCCGGTTAGATGATGTAGGCTGCACGACCGACGCAGTCGATGTGGCCTTAAACTCCAATAACTAGATGATGGTATAGCTGTGTGTCTGTGCTGATGTGTCAGTGGCCCGGTAGTACTCCGTATGACGGTGGGATAGTGCCTTGCATCCAGTCACCTGCAACTCCCACCCGTGGGTGCGAGACAAATGCGTGTCCAGCGTCAGGTTAGCACGGTAGTCTGCTTACTTTTGCCACAACCTTCCATTTGTCATGAGTCTGATATTTAATGGATAGTAAATATGAAATGTTTCTCGAGCCAAAATCATTTCGTAATGAAATATGTTCAAAATCAAGCACCCGTGGCACGAACGGTGATTGTTTCGTCACCTGGGTTCGGGGTGTGTTGAGCCAATTTTTCTGCAGGATATTGGTATGTAGCATGGTGGTATTAATAATGTCAGCGTCTCGGGCAATGGCCGGGGCACAGGTGGTAGCCGCTGGTGCGTGGATCCCACTCAGCCTCATTCAATTAGCGACAATCGTCAACGTTACCTCGAGAAAGCTCCTCAGAAGATGCGCCATCGCCACCGAGCTAACTTTCAATGTCTGTTTTTTTTCTTTTCTTTTTTGGGAACAAGAGTTCCTGAGCCGACAATTTGAAGTAACTCGGTATGCTTTTCGTGTTAGAAAGCCCATTTCGTATCGTGCTTTCCCTCTTTTTACACGTATATCACATGCACAATTGCCCTACTGGCATCGTCATCTGCACGAATGTCGTTTTGTATTCTTTCGTTGGGCACGTGCTCCTTCAATGCTGATATGTTCTTCAATGCTATGTTGCCCCCCACCACCCTAAGTAGAGTGGAAAACTTCAGTGCCTACACTCACTCAGCAAGTTTTTTCCTCTGAGTACAGAGTGCCCCAAAGACCCGGCGACCAGCCCTGCCATCTGCCCACCAGCTCAGTTTTATCTGGGTAGCCGCGTTCCCTCGGCTCGCCCCCCCGTGGTTGACGGAGTCCTGGAGGTCGAGGTCCCCCGTCGCACGGTGCTAGTTGTGACGGGGGACCAACACATCTCTTTGGTCCTGATATCCCGGAGGGCCGGGCGGGCCCGTGGGGCCTCACACGGGCCAAGTGGCTGAAGCCAAATAACTTTCATGGATACACATAACGCACAACCCCTCCCTGGCTCCTCACATGAGGACCAGACTACCCGCTCCCACGGTGTAAGCCGAGGATCAAACGCGACCACAATACTCGGCACACACTCGGACAACAACCATAACAGGAACGAACACGTTCGACGTACAAGTGCCATCTCAACGCCAAAAACTTTCACTCCGCGGATCTTAATTTTAAAGTCGACCGACCCAGAGAAAAAGCTGTCTTCCCTTCCCTTCCCCGTTCCAACAGAAGCGGGGATACACAGAATACACAGAACCGTGTAATATTCCCTGACAGTCTAGGGAGTATTACACGCTGCGACAAATTACGGGATGAGGGAATAGAAGTAGAGTTCCGAAACGAAGAAGACGCAAGGAGGGCTTTGAATGTAAGCGTATTCACCTACAGTATTCGTACGTCCGATGGAATGAGGGACATTGTGATCCCGATAAAAGTTCAACCCCACAACACCAAGACCTGCAAAGGAGTAATCAATTATTTCGACCTGAGGGACGGCTCTGAGGTCGAAATAGTTGACTGATTAGCGGAGTATGGTGTCCTGCAAGCGCAGAGAATAAAGGTGAAAAGGGGAAAAGTGCTTCACGAAACTGACAACATTATCGTCACTTTCGGCCGTGCTGACCTACCACCCGCAGTGTCAGTAGGGTATATCCGAGTGAAAGTTCGCGTGTTCGTCCCAAACCCAATGCGGTGTTTCAGGTGTCAGCGGTATGGCCACAACCACCCAGTATTGCTGAGGCCCAACATGTGGCCGATGTGGGTCAACAGAACACGCCATCGAAAAGTACGACTCTCACGACTTATGGCGTGTTAACTGCGGGACGGGACAGGCGCCTCATACGACCTTTGACCGATCTTGCCCAGCCTACATGCGAGAGAGACATTTTATCATTGAAAAGCACCAGGAATATCTCCTTCCGGCAAGCCAGAGAAGTATACGAGGAAAGCCATCCTGAAGTGACTTACGCAGAGAGAGAGAGAGACGCGCAACACCTTAGCCGCATTTGCACAGCAGCAACCTCCCAGTGTTGTCCAACTTCTTGCCCACCGTAGTGCCCTACTACGCTCGTTTGGCTTCGCCTGCACTCCACCTACTGCAGTGCCAGAGACACCTAGGGTGCCACTCACAAGACGGCCGCACAGGCCGGAACAGACCACGGTGATGTCACCCCCAGCGCCCCGCGAGCCGCCGGAGGCACTAGGAAGCAGAGACGCATGAGGAGGGTGTCAAGTGGACCCTGGTAGTGCTGTTTGTCAGCCCGACTGTCCCGGAGGCATAGAAAACATGGATATTTCGTGTAGCTGCCCTGCAGCCCAAGGACGAGACCTACTACCTTGAGGTCACCACAGATCAGCCAACCATGCTCTTTGTAGTTCAAAGCAGACAACAAAAGTTCCATGCTGCCCGTCCCGTCTTGGGGGGTCTTCAACCGCCCCCCTCAGGTTTTTCGCGGATAGCGGACGAAGGGCGCGCTACAGCGCGCCCAAATTTGGCATACTTTTCCCACATCAATTTGACATGCTGATTCAAAATTTTTAGGTCAGGTCATCTAGGGTCAACGAGCTGTCAAGGTCAAGTGAGGTCACCTCCAAAAAAAAAGTTCAACCAGTCCGCAACCAATCCGCTTTAACGGATACAGATATTTTAATGAAACTTTCGGTGTTTGCTTATCTTTACGGATGCAAAAAAAACGTACGAGTTGAACTTTTCATTTTTTTCTCGTTTTTTACTACAAATAAATTTTGCGTATTTGCCAAATTGCAGTTCAAATACAGAATTCTGGCTAAAGTAAGCATTTTTGTGTTAGGGCAAGTCGACTTCCAACAACGTTTCTCGGTCCGCTCTACCCATTGGAAAAGGAAAATTAAAGAAAGCTTGAAAACCCCAAATTTTGAAATTTAAAAAAAGTTGTATTTTGGGGGGCCAAAAAAATATAATCCTGGTCGATTTCGCTGTCCTTTTCTCATTCTAAATAAAACAATTTTTTTCATATATACCCATAATGCACTCCCCACAGTCAAAAACATAATGTAAGTCGTGAAGTCGTGAAAATGTAGCCCCGTGGTGACGTCACTTTTGGGAAAACTTTTTTGGGAGGGTGGACCCTACTCGTCGAGCGCTTTCCGACGACACCTCTTTCGTTTTCGTGCGACGCTTAGTTTGGATTTTAGAGGGGTCTTCAACCGCCCCCTCCCCGCCCCCCGAGACGGGGTGGGAGGATTTGACAGGAAAGACGGCGCGGGTTATGCGTTTCCCTCAGTTGCACGGTGTGTCCAACAGGAATCGACGCGAACTTATTGCCGTTGTTCAGAAGAACTGCCTCCAGGCTCCTACTCGAGGAGTCTATGAACAGCCTCCATTCTGCCGGGTTGTACTCTGTACCCATTGCTTCTACTAGGCCCGCGATGTTGTTGCAATAGACTAGAGAATGTTCTTCGTCGAAGGTAAAGTATTCTCTGATTTTTTTTCTCGCGATACCGATACCAAAAGAATGTCGTTTCAGACGCCAACAAACGTTTCTCGCGGAGCCGTGAACCCAGCAGCTGAGCAGATTCCTTGGACAAGTTCAAGTCCCTCGTTAGGGCATTGAGTGGTTCAACAGTACCGGTCGATCGTTCTCGGTCGGTTCACATGCACCAGACGCGTCTGCGTCCATTTCACCCCCACTAGAGTCGGAAGATGACTCGATGTCGACATCGGGTTCAGGGATGAGGACATCTGGACCATGAGGGACTGGCTTGATGGCTGATGGCACATCCGGCTATTTTACATGCTTCTGTTTCTTTCGATTTATTCCTTTCAGATCTGTCATACAGAAATAGCAGTCGGTGGTATGATCCTTTCCCTCCCGCCACACCATGGGAATGCCGAACGGCATGGATTTCCGGTTTTTTTCTTCCAGGCTCGTAGGACTTCCACACATGACTTGCAGCAGATATGAGGGGCAAACGGCTTGTCTTGATCAGCAAGTTTCACTCCAAAATATGCGTGGTAACTCTTTTTTGCAAAGTCGGTTATGCTTGCCTGGCGATCTGGTAGGGTGACCTTTCCACATATGTAACAGAACCTGTCTGGATGATTTTGACACTGCCGACTCATGACTTCAGATTACACCTGGAAATACACAAAAACGACATTAGAGATGATGCATCCAGCAGGGGAGAGTGATGAGAATTGGGACAAAAATCGGACCGCAACTTTGACACGCCGTTGCACCCGTGTCATTGCAGCGAGCGACATATTCCTGATTTCAAAGTAATCCGCAGACACTTGTGCGCCGCAGACTGAAATTTGAAAATGAAAAGTAATGAATCTACTCTGTTATTCAAGAAAAATGAAAAGTGCAATTTTAGTGAGAATTGGGACGACGAGTGAGGGAGTATTTGGACTCAAAAGGAGATTTGGGACGTGAATTAAAATAGGTAAAGGTTATTCTGTGATTATTTCGGCGGTTCACTCAAAATTGTGTCATACGAAGCACTTCTTTATTTCAAGTTGTGCATAAAATCATCACGGATAAAATTTTGAGGGTTGTCCCTACTTCTTGCTAAACTAGTCCGTTAGTAGCTCTTCGACGGATGCTAAAAGCATTTACTAAAATGAAATGCATTATTACGATATGACGGGTTAATTACAGGCTCAGTTGACAGCAGTTTCATTGAAGTAGTTTACTAGAATTAACTTACATTTACTAAAATCAAATGCTTTTTCGCGATATGATGGGTTAATTACAGGCTCAGTTGACAATAGTTTCATTGAGGAAGTGTACTAAAATTTACTTTCATTTACTAAAATCAAATGTCTTATTGCGATATAACGGGTTAATTACATGTAAACTACATGTAACATTACAATGGGACAGGCTGGGAGAATTGGGACGCTTCTCCCAATTGTCCCACCATCACCATTTTCCATCAATCAGGTCCGTATGTCGAACACACACGAGCAAATAGCAAAAACACTTGTCAAATGTTGCAAAATTCCTTATGTCAGTAATATATTCGTAATTGAAGAAAATATTTGATGATACCATGCCAAGAAACGAGTTATTGACGCCCCAAAATAAGAACCATTTCCACTCAGTGTTCACACAGCCACGTTGCGCGTCGAAAAGGAAGACGGCGGTGCTTGCCAACGCTGCCGCTTGTTAATAAGAAAACATTACATAATAAAAAGCAGCGTTGGACTTGTACCTTAAAAGATAATGCATGGTCCCTTTTCTCCCGCGTCCCAATTCTCACTTCTCTCCGCTACTGATATATCATACTGCAGTATGCGTACTGATACATCAGTGTGTGAGTTGTTATCTTTGACGTAGTGTGAAAACTTGAGCCAATCGAGAAAATGGATAGTTTTTTTTTCGAATTCAGCTCACGAAACTTGTATTAGAACAGCTGAGAAACTTCCGACCTTTTGAGAGAAAAAAAAGTTTTGGAACGCAGGCCAGTGTAATAATACAATCACGTCACGTGACGTCTGCCCAGGTAGTGTGGCTGCCTGCCGTGCGTCCTGGTAGTGGTAACAAGTAATCTATCTTCGTTATATAAGTATCGGAATAGTATCGCAATGGTAATAGTACATAGCATCGTTGTCAGTAGCTGGTAGTCGTTGACAGTGTAGGTTACTCCCAGAAGCAAGAAACATGTATTTTGCGGTACCACTTGTGTACATATTTATTTTATGGGAACTGAAAGTCAAAGAACATCGAGCGGATTTCAGCGCACTTGTGTACTTTCTGCCAGGGGCGTCGCCACCGGGGGGCAGAGGGGGCAATTACCCCCCCCTGCCGTGAGACTGGGGGGCGCCGCCCCCTGAAATTTGAGGAGGCCCCAGGACGAAAAGGAGGCCCCCAGGACGAAAACGAAACCCCCAGGACGAAAAGGCGGCCCTCAGGACGAAAAAGAGGCCCCCAGGACGAAAATGAGGTACCTCAGGACGAAAAGGAAGCCCCCATGACGAAAAGGAGGCCCTCCAGGACTAAAAGGAGGCCCCCAGGACGAAAACAAAACCACAGGACGAAAAGGAGGCCCTCAGGACGAAAACGGGGCCCCCAGGACAAAAAGAAGGTACGTCAGGACGAAAAGGAGGCCCCCAGGACGAAGAGGAGGCCCTCCAGGACTAAAAGGAGGCCCTCCAGGACTAAAAGGAGGCACCCAGGACGAAAAGGAGGCCCCCAGGATGGAAAGGAGGCCCTCCAGGACGAAAAGGATGCCATCTAGGACGAAAAGGAGGCCCTCCAGGACGAAAAGGAGGCCCTCAGTTTCCCATTCCCGAACCATACCAAGGGTCTAAAATCAATAGGAGGCCCTAACACAATGTAGGCCCCTTTTCGGGGAGCAGGAGGCCCCCTTTCGATCTCGCCCCCCCCCCCCTGGAAGAATTTCGTGGCGACGCCACTGCTTTCTGCGACATCGCACGCCTCACAAAAACTATTGTTAACATTAGGCTGCACAAGCCGTTCAATAAAGGGAACGGGCAAAATATCGTCGCGATTGCTTATAAGAGTATGGAGACGTCTCGACGGCGACTGCAAAGCTGCTGAAACTGTCAATGCGTACTGTTTATAGTTGCGTGTTATCCGTTCTTGCTGTTTACCTAAAGATGTATTCACTTGTCACTCAATGTGGAAGAGCCCCAAAGTTAAGCATGGGTTGCATTCTACCGACACTGAAGACTGATGTTGCTTTTTAATCGTTCGCCAAATGACACCATGCATTCGGATTTGCGGCTCATTTATACCTTCGCATTCGGTGCGCCTTCGGGGAACTGTCTTAACGTCTAAAGAACATGAACTCAACTTGTGCATTAAAAACATCCCGATATCTTCAAATTAACCAATCTTTGCAGGGCAAAAATGGTGGCAGCGTGTGAACTGGTTATCAGATTGGTTATCTTCCAATTGGTAGGTGCTTACACATGTGGGTACTGGCAGATATGTACTACATCCAGTGAAACCGCCACGTTCTAATGTTGGTGAAGGGCGGGAGCACTAGCGGTGTTTTCTCAAGTATTCCGATAATTTCGGTACTGCCAACGCTAGCTACACGTTCGAAGTTGACGGAAACTCTGCCCCCCCTGTTCCTGCGCCACCGACTGCATAGGGACCGTGGTAGCTCAGTTGGTACAGCGTTGAACTTATTATCGCAAGATCGTGGGTTCGGATCTCACGACCGACGGAATTTACGGAGTCCACTTGCGACCAATCGGTGTGAGTGGTTGGCGACGCTATATGACAGCGGCTGCATGCGTCGTGAAAGAACCCATCGACTGCATATCTACTGTGTGCAGTTGCGAAGGATTGGGTAAGAATTGCATGCACTTTCCGGGGTGCCTTTTCTGGTAGTGCATACTCTGTCCTGTCTACTCTCGATACACTATGAGATCAAGATCTCAAGTAACTTTCTTCTTTTTTTTTTTGGGGGGGGGGGGCAGGGTGGGGATGGAAGCCGAGTTTTTATGTCAGACTGTTTTATAACTCAAGAGCTATTCCAAGAGTGTGTGATTATCTCGAAATATTGACGGGGAACATGTCCATCCCCCCTCCCCTCCCCTCCCCGCGTTTGGTACCCTTGCTACTATATATGATGATTCTAGGACAAATGTGCGTGTGGGAGATATAGGTACGCAAATGTATATACGTATGGCAAAGATACGTAAGCAAGCGTACGTAGGCGCAAATGTACGTTTGTGTAAATATACGCGGCTGAAAATGCGTGCAAGCGCAAAAGCATGCCAGTGCAAATGTACGTATGCACATATGGACGTAACCGCAATATACGTATGGCAGATGTACTTATGACAGGCGTATGTACATAACGAAATGTGCGTAACCCCAAAGATACGTTTTAGTAAATTAACTTACATTGGCCTCAGTGACCTAATATGACTTTGAAACTACATAGCATGACAATATACATCAAACAAGTCGCTAGTGTTGCAAATAACACTTCCACTTTACCAATATACGGGAAGGGCATCAGCTCCAATTTTTGTGTTCTGGCGCTGCTACTTTTTAAGACTTTTTTTCGTACTTCTTGCAACGCACCGGTCATTTCGAAGCAGGTGCGCAAACAACGGCGTATATCAGCCGGTAAAGTCTGGAGTTATGTACGAAAAGCCGGAGGGATGGGCGGATTTCGCCCCCCTCCATCCAGGGTGCATGTTAAGCCCCTCGCCCGGTTTCGGCAGTCATATTTTACTTGCACGTATACGAGATGGTGTGACCTTTGTTCGTATTTATAGTCATCCGTTCTCGCTGGCCCGCCACCTTTACTTACGCACGAAAAGCTACGGTCATCCCAAAAGTAGCAGGAAAAAATACTCATGTCGTCATTTTCGATTCACCTTATCTATATACATATATATATATATACATATGTACATGTCCATAAGCAACTTTGGTAATCCAACCAAAATTTAGAGAGTTTATTAAAAAAAAGTACTATACTCATATCCTGTCTTCATGGTAATTCTTATGAAACGTTTTCGAGGATGTGTTCGTAATATTCGACAGACTCTCCGCATTTGCTACGATTGGTCCGCGCTGTTAGAAATGTGCGCATCTCACGCGGTGCCTACGTACATGATGCGTGTATGTATTGGTTTGTTGTTTTTAACAACATTTTGGTAGTTTTCCTTCTTACAAGCTATTATTGATGCACTCTGGAGTAATATAGCATTGTTTGGTGGGGTAAGTATGCCTACATGAGTGCGTGTGTATTTGTATTGGCTTTATTTCACATGCCTTGATTCCCCTACACCAAGGTCGGTAGGTAGATAGGTAAGTAGGTACCTACCTGCCCAGGTGGGTAGTCGTATATTTGTGTCTTAAGATGCGTGACGAATTCTTGGCACTTTCCACTGCAATGTTTATGGGCATGATTAATTTGATGTGATTACACATTTCCTCTGCAAATCCTTGGTTGGTGAGTGAAGTACCAAAGTTAGTTGGTGATATAAATACTAGTTCCTATGTAACAATGATCCAAAATGTAATGCAACCTAACCTATCATAATCTCTTCTAATAAAAATGTTTGTACATTTCTGCTTTGGAGTAATATTTCAATTAAAAAATTAAATGTACCTACCTACCTCAAATAGGTAGTATCTGAACACATTCTGTTTCCTGAACACCTACCTTTGGACATCTGCTATGCCATGTTCAGCATGTAAATAACAAAAAGATGGTGGTATTCATAAATGATGGACCTTTCTTTCTCGACCAAAATATGAAGCCTTAATCACATAGTTCTGCCAATTTTTTTGTGTGTGGAGATAGTTAAGTCCACTGGTAGGGTAAAACACCTAACTTGGGCCACTGCAAAACTCGGGCCACTCACTCTTTCCACCTTCTTGTCCTGGACCAAAACTGATGGCCATGTTAAATGAAACTATTATGTCATTTGACCTCTGTTCTGTCACCTCAAGTTGAGCCAATCACATGATATGTAGCAGATGATGAACCAGAGGATGGAACACTGGACAGGTCCCTCTACTATGGGTTGGCCAAAACTCTGACATGCTGGGACCTAAGATAACACTGTGCTCTTGCAGTGTGGTTTTAGTGTGTTTTTAAAATGACGGTATTGATGGTGCATTCAAAGATGCAAAATACTTCATTGAACATTTTAATCACCATCTCTGCTTGTTTGTTTGCATGCTTAATAGATATTCTGCATTTTTATAGTGGCCCAAGTTGGGGAACAATAATGTCTTACTGCTCAACTTGGGCCAGGTGGTCTGAGTCAGGGACAAAGCATGTTTTCCCTTTAAAATGTCATCCTAACTTGTTGGATGGATGTGGTTAGCTTTCTGTTTTTGTCAATGCTGTGCTTATGAGGTGTTGAGCATTGCATTATGATTGGTGTATATATACATTTGTTTGTATATAGTGACTTCTCTGATGGAAAATGAAGATAATATGATGACAGGAAGAGATGAGACCATTACCACTTCGTCTTCCTGGGTCGCTATACCAGGTACCCCACCACCTAGTCGCAGATCTTTGCTGTGCCCCCACTGGGCACTGCTGCAGCCTGCTGCCTCGTCGGCAACCGTTGCTGCTACCTTGTTGGCAACTGTTGCCGCCACCTCGTCGTCAACCGTTGCCGCCACCTCATCAGGTACACCTGCTGCTGCCTCGTTGGGACCATTGCCGAAGCGTCACTGTGCACCAACTCAGCCGCCATCTCACAGTGCAATCACTGAAAAACCCATTGAGCAGGAATACACCAAATCTTCGAACAACGTTTTTCGGTCCACTCTACTGAGAAAAATATGAATTAAAGAAAAGCGAGAACTCAAATTTGTGAAATTAAATAAAAGAACATAATTTTATTTTTGGGTGGGGTGGGGAAAAAATGTTATCATCATGGTTGATTTTGCCTTCCTTTGTTGATTTCAATATTTAATCAAATATCTCCGAAAATGAACTCTCAAGCTAGAAACATGATGTAGGTCATTAGAACCTAGGCCACCTGGCCTCGTGACGTCATTTTGGTGGGAATTTCGGTAGTGTTTTCTGGCCCCACTTGTGTGCTTTCCGATGATACCTCTCGTTTTTGTATGACGCTTAGTTTAGAGATTGAAGCACAGGTTGTATCAACCCCCAATACAAGGTGTGAGAATATGGCCGGAAAGACGGTGGGGGTGGGGTGGGGATAGACCGAGCAGCCCCTTGCAGTAGCATGGACCCTCCTCAGAATGTCACTGCATCCCTTCCCCCACTCGAGTAACACCAAAGCTTTCCTTCCAGCCACGAAAGGTTGGTCTTGAGAGCGCATCCCTCGGAAGGAAGTTTTTCCCCACCAGTACCCACTACCCCAACCAGAAAAATAATTAACGGACATCAGAAACATGTGAATTTTTCATTTCCACTCTTCAAATTAACATTAAATAAACAGGAAACTTTGTATTTAGAAATAATTGGGCTTCAGAATATAGCAAAGCGGACCGAGTTAGGGACGGATCTGGATATTGGCCCGAGTTAGGGAAGCATGGTTTCGGGGAGTGCATTGCCCCGCCATTCTCTAATTACCTTCAAATTGATTGACTATACGTGCGTAGTTATTTTTTCGAAGGGAAGAAAATAGATCATACAATGTAAGGAGAGTTTATTTATGTTGCTGGTCTCGAAACTTCTCTTTCTATAGACCAGTTCAAGTCACAGCACATCACTTCCGAGGACTGAAAGTGGCCCAAGTTTGGCGTTTTACCCCACCATTTTAGGCTTCCAAGAGCAGTTGGATTAAGAAAACCAGAAGAAAGTGATTTTTTGCAATTACACCAACATTTTTTGGTGGCTATTATAGCTTGTACCACAACAGCTGCAGTGAAGTAATTGTGCCAAACAACATTTTCATGTTCAGAATGGCCACAACTGAAATAATTGTCTGTTATAAAGTCATTCTTTGCAAGTGGTAAGAGGATTTTCATTGAAATGAACTGTTTGAATATAGATATCTTATTCATTTTTGTCTTCAGTAAACACAGTACAATTGCTGCCTTGGCCATACAGAACACATAAAAAGAAAAAAAATGTAAGTGCAACTATGAGCCACAAGGGCCCTTCTTCATTGTACTCTGGACACTGAACCAGTCACCCACAAAATCTGTTAATGAGCCTCTCCGTGGAGTACCGAAAAGCAAACCCTTTATTCTTATAATGATTGTATATGCTGTTTTTAGAGATGCTCATTGTGCTGCTATGAATTGGTTCCAGTGTTCTATAACCCAGTCTGCTGGGTGCTAAATGACCTCATAGTCAGAGCACCCTTAAGCCCAAATAATCAATCAAAACCCAGTCTGTGAAGAAAGACTGTCTTAACCTTGTCTCACTTATAACTTTTGGTTCACCGACATGACCGATCTCGGTAACCGCTGGGTCGATTCCAATGAAACCTTCGCCAAACGATCGGCCGTGTGCCGAAGGCGTGCGGTTTGGACTTTCGTGACCTTGCGTCAGGTCACAGGTCACCAAATCGCAGAAAAACACAATGTTTGGCTCACCGACATGACCGATCTCGGCAACGCTTGTTTGATCTTACTGAAACATCACCAAGCGAACCGCCGTGTGTCCAAGGTCAGGATCACCTTGATGTCGAGAGACGTGATGCACGTATCCATCCTCACATCCGACCCTGTGCTACAAAGTACCTGATACAATTCCCATCTAATGACCAACCATGGTCGATGCGCCCTAAAACCACAATCACACACATACACACACACACACACAATTCCCATCTATCTCGATTGTGGATAGGCAGACATGTCCCGAAGTGAATACCTCGTCCAATCCAGAAAGGGCAAGTCCAGGAAATTTGATAGGGTGGGAGAAGAACGTTTGTCCGGAGCATGGGCAGATACAGGGGAGGACACTGTGGACATGGAGGAGCCACAGGAGCGTGTCTCCGCAGTGCAATCATAGGAGGAAGCCTCCACTGCGCAGTCGTTGAGCGCGCCTCTGCCAAGCGCAACCCCAAGAGTGCGCCTCCGCCAAGCTGCCGCAGGATTGCACCTCTGCCAAGCTACCGCAGGAGTGCGTCTCCGCGAAGCGACTGCAGAAGCACGCCTCCGCCAAGCGACCGCAGAAGTGCGATATTAGTAGTATACTATTAGTCGGCACGTTGAGTTTTCGAATTATTTATCTAGCTTTGCAGCAAATAACAGGTTTGTGTTAACCAACACGATACAAACAGGATAGCCTCGATCTTGTAATCTCCAAGTCCGCATCTAGTTTTTATATATCCTAAAGATACTGGCACTTTTAGCTAAATTGCTGCACCATTGCATGGCAGGATAGTTGTTCTCTTGTGGCTTTAACTTCTACTAAGAAAATAATGGGTTTGTGTTCACAAACACGACAAGAGCATGGTAAGCTTTCACGTTGTTGCACCGAAGTCGGCATCTGATTTCGACCATATCCCAAAGATATTGCTACGTTAGATAGCCAAATAGATACATCAATACCAGATACGAGCTGTAAGACATAAAAAGACATAAAAGATTAGTGCAACTATGAGCCACAAGGGCCCTTCTTGGTTGCACTCTGTACACTAGGGTGTGTCGCCTGAACGGTTTTTCTTATGCTTAGTGAAATTATCGTGCAGATCACCTTAAAAAAACCTGTGGTCGAAACCAAATCGAAATCAAACAATAAACAAAATATGCGACAGGCCGATAAACAAATTTGCCGGGCGCCCGGCGTTGAAGTCTCCAGTGATGGCGCTCCGTTGCGATTGGCATCTAACACCACGCGTCGGCCGCCGTCGGAGTGCCGCCGCGGCGCTGTGACGAAAAAGGGCGGCAGTCGGCAGTGTGATGAAAATGTGGTGCTGCGAAGGTATACCAATTGTTGGGAGGGCCCGAGTGGAACATATGGTTCGAGAATGCCGCGATCGCTACTTGCGATACATGAAAACAGCTGGAAATAAGTCGGCATCACCAGGTGTACGTCCGTCCGGTGATGAGTGGTTTGGAAAATTGTTTGATATAGCCCGCTGCAAATGTGCTGATATCGATAGCTGGAAATGTGCGATGGCCGACAAAGTGCCACGAATGGAGTTTCCCTTTGTCCAAGACCAGAGAGGACCTCGCCAAATGCAAATCGGCACCGCAGATATCCGTGAAACCACTCGTCGACGCGCCATGGACGAAAGGAGGCGTCTGACCGCCGAGAGAGTCACATCACCACAACCGGGACCTTCTGGAATGGCCCAGCTAGATTCTAATTCAGACCAAGATTCCGCCACAGATTCATCATCGCTCACATATGTAGTCAATGAGTCAGAGTATATGGTGAACAGTAACACAGACGAACTGCTAAATACGGCTCTAGCAGCAGATCGGTACGGAGTGTCTAATCGTGCGTGTGCTGCGATCGTAAACGGTTTCCAAGTGGACATTGGTCGGATCACTTCTGACGATATGGACTGCATAGTGGATAGAAAAAAAGTATGGCGAGCAAGGGATCGGATTAGAAGAGAGGTAGTAGCCCAGAGCCATGAGGATCATGCAGGTCGTGTATCTGGTCTCTACTTCGACGGTAGAAAAGACGACACGCTTATGACAGCCAGTTCAAAGAAGACGGAAGAGCACATTGTGGCTGTATCCGAGCCAGACAGTGCATATTTAGGACATTTTACCCCACAGACTGGGAAAGCGCAGGACATTTTTCAGGACCTGAACGCCGTGGCATATGAGTTTGATGCGGATGTTTCTGTGCTTGGCTTTGACGGCACGAGAGTTAATACTGGCCAAAAACGTGGTGTTATCCGTTTGTTTTAGCTTGGACAAAAAACGCCCCGTCCACTGGTTTGTGTGCCAACTTCATGCAAATGAACTTAATCTTCGTGCAGTATTTAGCCAGTTAGATGGAGTCACAGCAGGACCTAAGTCGTTTAGTGGGCTGATTGGCTGGGCTGCTGCAGGCGCAGTAGAAACCTTGCCAGTGGTCGATTTTGAGCCAATCGATGGCGGAAATGTTTCAGAAATGACGCAGGAGATTCTCAGTGACCTAAGTTCAGATCAGGCTATTCTGTACAGTCGGGTGCGTAGTATCTCAGATAGAACTGCGAAAATGAAGATCGGTCCACTAAACCACTCCAGGTGGCTGACTCTGGCGGCGCGAATTCTCCGGCTCTACATATCAACCGAACAGCCATCAGACAGTCTGAGAATGCTAGCGGAGTTCATCGTGTGCCACTATACTCCCATGTGGTTCTGCATCAAGAAGAACTGGAAATGTTCTGACGGTCCTGGCAATGCGCTGCACAGCGTGCAACTTCTCAAAAGTTTGCGACCTGAGATAGCGGCCATGGTGCAGCCGGTAATACAGCGCAACAGCTACTGGTGTCACCCTGAGGCAGTACTGCTAGCAATGGCAGCGGGACAAGATCAAGCCACACGGGAAAGGCCGGTCACTCAAATCCAGCAGTGTCGCAGAACTCAAGTCGATAGTGATACTGACGAAGTGCGGAAGTTCAAGCTTCCAAAAGTGAATATGGGGCAAACAGCATCATGGAGCTGATTGATTGGTGTAATGAGGCGATAACCGAGCCGCCCTTGACGCAACAACTGTCCGATGATGACTTACTAGACATCATCGCGAGTCCTCTCGAAGTACCGCCATACCCCGTGCACAGTCAGAGGGTGGAACGGATGGTGAAAGTGGTGACCGAGGCGTCTTTGAAGGTAATTGGTGAAGAGGCCCGCCACGGTTATATTGTGGCGAAGTTGAAACACAGGTCAGCAATGCCAGTGCTCAGTAGCAAGAAGGATTTCATGTCGGGTTTTCTGTCGAGCATGTAGACAAGTAGTACAGTTATAAAATGATAGTTCGTACAAAAAAATGTGGCCGCTCGTACAAAAGGTGACTTCGCTGTATGCCCGTCTCCTTCGGTTGTAGTGGAACGGAGCATGATGCCGATTTCGCCTGGTCTATTTGTCATAACAATAAGATATCAAGTGTCTCAGAATGATTTAATTGGTCTTCTATGTAAACAGACGAGGAATTTTGAAGGTGTTCAAGCTTTCAAAAGTGAAAATATTAGCGTTATACGCCGATAGATCTACTGATTGAAAATGGAACGAACAAGCGACGTAAAGTGAACCTTTCTTTCATGCGTCAGATATCCAGGCAACTTATTAAGCGACTGGTGCTTATCAAAAGCCTTTTACCCCACTAAACACTTTCATTGAGTTTTATTAATGAGCTTCATCACCAGAATCCATTCATCAGTCATCCACAGCACAGATTGCCGCCTTTTTCGTCACAGCGCTGCGGCGGCGCTCCGACGGTGGCCGGACGCGTGGTGTTAGATGCCAATCGCAACGGAGCGCTATCACTGGAGACTTCAACGCCGGGCGCCCGGCAAATTTGTTTCTTTATCGGCCTGTCGCATATTTTGTTTATTGTTTGATTTCGATTTGGTTTCGACCACAGGTTTTTTTAAGGTGATCTGCATGATAATTTCACTAAGCAAAGTGCAATTTAAAAAAAAGGTCCTTCGTGACACACCCTACTGTACACTGAACCAGTTGTCCACCAAATCTGTCAATCAGCCCTCCCTCTAATACCGAAAAGCAAGCCCTCTTTCTTATAATGATTGTCTATGTTGTTTTTAAAGATGCTCAATGTGCTGCTACTGACAATGTTTTCTGGCAGCTGGTTCCAGTGTTCTACTACCCTGTTGGTGAAGAAAGACTGCCTTAACCATGTTCTGCTGTGGTTAACTTCAATTTTGAATTGGTTGCCTCTAATTGCATCATTTCTGTTAAATTCAACATGACCTCTGCAGTCGATGCGCCCCTAAACCCCAATAACTAACTAACTAACTGTTAAGTTCAAACATTTCCCTAAGACTTTGATGAGATATCTCAGTCTTCTATATCTAAGTGAAAACATATTAAATTTCTTCAATCTTTCGTCATGCCAGGTTGCTTGTACCATTAACCACTTTTGTTGCCCTCTTTTGTACTCTCTAAAAGCCAACAATCTTTTTCACAACTACGGAAACAAGATTGGACACAGTATTCCAAATGTGGTCTGACCTATGCACAGTATAGCTTCCTGATAACTTCCTCACTTTTATATGATGCATTTCTATTTATTACCCCAAACATTCTTAGTGCCTTCTTCCTGGCTTCTTTGGTCTGTGCAGACACGTTGAGTCCCATCTCGGCCCCGACGAAGCTGATACCCCCAATTTTGTATTCAGAATAACACCTGAGTCCTTCTCCTGCTTAGTCACGGATAGTACTTGACCACCCATCAAGTATGGAGCCTTGATATGCTGCCTAGCTACTTGCACGGTTTTGCACTTATCAAAATTACATTTTATGTGCCATTTTGGGACCACTTCACAAGCTTTCTTTCTGTCTTTCTGAGTCTTTGAGTCTTTCTGCAGCAAGATTTTGAAGACAGGACAGAGGACAAGCTCATTGTGTCCTATTATTGCCAAGCTCTTCAAATCATTATCAAATTTCAAAGCATTACTGTATACTGTTTAGGCCATATTATCTATAATTTCAATGTTATCTACAAATATGAGCAATAGTGTCCCCAATACTGACTCATAGGGGACTCCACTAAGAACATTTTGCCATGATGGCTTTGTACCATTTAGCATCACCCTCTGCTATCTATCTGAAAGCCACAACTCTATCCAATTTAGGATGCTACCTGCAATACCATGGACCTGAAGCTGTATCACTAACCATTTATGGGTTACCTTGTCAAAGTCATTACTAAAGTCAAGATTATGCTACGTCAGCCTGATTTCTCTCATCATATGGTTCTGTAGTAAAATTATAAAAGTCCAAGAGATTTGGGAGATGTGATCACCCTTTTCTAAACCCATGTTGAGTATCTTAAAGACATGAACATAGAAAAGATCAGTACAACTATGAGCCACAAGGGCACCTCTTGGTTGCACTCTGGACACTTACCCAGTTGCCCACCAAATCTGCTGATCAGCCCTCTCTGGAGTACTGAAGAGCAAGCCCTCTATTCTTATAATGATTGTCTATGCTGTTTTTAGAGATGTTCATTGTGCTGCTACTGACAATAGTTTCTGGAAGCTGGTTCCAGTGTTCTATAACCCTGTCTGTGAAGAAAGACTGCCTTAACCTTGTCCTAGTGTGGTTAACTTTAATTTTGAATTGATGACCTCTAATTGCATCCTTTCTGTTAAGTTCAAACATTTCCCTGAGATATTCCTTCTCCCTGCCATGGACAAATATAAATACCTCCATGAGATCTCCTCTCAGCATTCCATATATAAGGGAAAACGTATTCAATATCTTCAATATTTCCTCATGCTACTTTTCATGCTGTATTACCCAACCCCAAGCCCCCTTTGGGTGCTGCTTTGCTTGCCAATTCAAGTGACTGTTTACTTCATGTTTAGCATGTTCATAAACATTGCATTGGAAAAAGACATTAAGAAATATGAAATATTACCTTAAACTGAAAATTTACTCTCATTTCCTCTGCAATTGCTTACTCTTACCATAGGCAGCCAGAATTACAAAATAAATGTAAAAATATGTGATGTAAACATTTGACCTCTCCTGTAGTGAAACGTGTCTATGAATGTCTAAGAAAGTGCTTGATAAGAACCCCCTCTAATCTCCAAACTAAGCATGACACGAAAACGAAAGCGGTGTCATCGGAAAGCACTCGACAAGTAAGGCCAGGCACCACTCCAGGGCTAAAATAATGGTTTTTCGTTAGGTGTGAGATGTCGAAACGAGTGCAGTAGGATGTTGAAATTTGCAATGGAACTAGTCTTATTTAAAATGTTTTTTAATGTCCTTCAGACTCAATTGAGCCAATGGCGTAGGAACTTATGACTACACCTTTAATATTTGTTTTGAGATTCATAATTTAGGAAGAGCTACATTCGGGATAGGGATAATAATCATACGCTATAGACTGGCAGCGTATGCCATAGCATATTATAGATAATCTCTTTACCTGAAATTGCGTTGCGAATTATTCGTGTATTAGCAATAATTATGAAGACCATGGATATGATACATGTATGCGAGATACTGCCAAAAAGGAGAAATGGAGGCTTCATAGGTGTGCATCAAGGAACAGGATTTTGCTATTTCTTCGAGAACGATGTCGACTGAGTGTTCAATAAGTGGTATATTCCACCCTATTTCACGAAGAATTTAACGCTGCACCACTCCCCAAATTGTGTGATTTGATTGTGGTTTTAGGGCGCATCGACCATGGTTGTCAAATTTTGTCCCCAAGTAAGTGACATCACTAGGGTTTTCGCAACTTACATCATGTTTTGGCTTTGGTGAGTTCATATTGGGGAGATTTGAAGAAAGAAATGTTTAGAATCAGAAAAGGAAGGCGAAATCGACCATGGCCCTAAAATTTGTGCCCACTAAAATAATGTTATTCTTGATTTTCAAGGTTTTGGGTTTTCAATTTTCTTGAATTCGTATTTTTATATTGGGTAGAGCAGACCGAAAAACGTTGTTCCAATTCAACTTGCTCCCATAAAAAATGCTTACATTAGCCAGAATCTTCGATTTTAGCTCTGATGGGCAATTATGCAAAGCTAATAAATAATCAAAAGCAGGGAAAAATTTATGCTTCGTTTTGTTTCGTCCTAAAGATAAGAAAACGTTGAAAATTCCATTAAATATATATGTCCGTTAGAGCATGACGACTAGTTGAACTTTTCTAGAGGTGACCTTACTTGACCGTGATTGACTTGTTGACACTAGGTGACCTGGCCTCAAAATTGTGACACAACATGCCAAATTGATGTTGGAAAAGGTATGCCAAACCTCGGGGCGTGGTAGCGCGCCGTTCTTTCCCTATCCGTGGAAACCTTTCGGGGCGGATAGCCCCCCCCCCCGAGACAGCGCGGGTTAGTAGGTCTCTAGTGCAACCCTTGTAGCTTTCTGAACACCTTAGCCTTACAATTGTCCTTAAAATGCGCAGAACTGTTTTGGATGATGGTTAGGATGAGGTGCTACCATGAGGATGCCAGTAAAACACTGTTATATTGAGTACGGATAATTTTACACTTCAGGCCGTTACATGACACAAGTGAGGGTGCCCAAGTACAGTACAAAGTAATAGTGCATGTGAGCATTCTTATTACTGTCCAAAACACTTCACATATTGACAACAATAATCATTGAGTTGTATCAGACCAGAGTGCCTAACAAACCGATGGGTGCAGACAATAGCACGGCAACCCTTTCCATTGTGATCGTTTCGTAGATGCAAGTTATTGTATCACCTCATTTTGAAGTCAAGGTCATGCTACTCAGAAGTCACGAGAAAATATATCCTCCATTGTGTTATGCCTGTTTCAAGGAAGTATATTCGACCGTATGAGAACATGGCATGACACCACTCTGGGACACATAATAGCTAGCCCATTATCGGAATGTTGACAATACATGGCCTGTTTCATCTGCACTAAAGACAGCTTCAAAGTTCTCATACAGCCGGCCTCTGATTTGACGAGCGCTGCAAATAGATGTCTCGTTATTTTTAGCCAGGACAGGCGACGAAGCCCTGGAAGTGCGCTTACCGGACATGTAGGTGCAATCAGCGATTTCTTGGAATTTCCATTGTGTGACAGATCCTTGGATCCGAAGAATCAGGCGATATAAGGGTATGTAAGAATTAGACGTGTGTGTTATCAGACCCATTCTTCAGGTATATTCTTGTTTCTGAAATTGTGACTGACAAATGCTATTTATGTAGGGAATTTGCATTGCTTTCCTGAATGTATGAAATACAAGTTAGAAAGCATTATCTTGTCTTCAAGTGCAGGGTAACGGATAGTTATTCTGCAGAAACTTGGGGAGACGTAGGGGTGGATTCTGCCGAATATCATGGACTGTGCGTGAAGCGGTTTGAAGAAGTGCTCCAAGTGGCGAGGTCAAACGAAATATTGCACCGACTCAAAAAGAATGTGTTAGTAATTCGGTATTAAGCACCAGATCAAACCAAGCTTTTCTTGATGAAACTTTCCCAAACTTATGACATATCTTCTCGGGCCTATTTCAAACCATGGACATGCTAACGTCCATCATGAAGACCACGTTTATATCGACATCCATTTGCAGTCCTCTCAAGCTCATTTTTGCTCGGTGGAAGTTACAAGACAAAGACTGCGAAATCCACCATACCTTATCAAGAACGATAACATAACAGTTATCAAGCATCTTCGAAACGTGAAACTAGTAATTGTTAACAAACTTATCGTGACGTTAATATTAATATAGAGTTTGGCACAATTTGGAATTGTTGTGTGCCACCGTATTTTACCCAAATCTGCATATCAAATTTAGACTCAGTTCAAAGTGGTCAACCATTGCCAATCAGGAAATTATTTCCCTTCTCAATTTCCAGGACTGTGCATTGACATCCATCAGCGGAGTTCAACAGTGGTAGAGACTGACACCGACTTGAGGTTACCGCCATGTCGTCCGCCTTCTCTTACGCATCGCGCAGCTCGGCGAGCTCCGAGAGCGACGAGGACTGGTGTCGGCGGTCGGGGGGCGCGCCCACCTCGCCTGCGGCGCCGCCCGCCTCGCCACCGGTGCCCGAGAGCGCGCCGCAGCCACGGTCGCCGCGCACCGTCATCCGCCAGCGCACCAAGTCCTACTCGGACAGCAAGAGCAAGACAACGCAGGACACTCTGCCCATCTACCGCGTGCCGGGAAAAAACCGGCGCACCATCTACACGGCCGGTCGGCCGCCCTGGTACCACACAGACGGCCAGATGGTCGAGCCTTTCATCATCGGCATCTGCGGCGGTACTGCTTCCGGCAAGACCACTGTCGCGCGCAGGATTATCGAGGCTCTCGACGTGCAGTGGGTGACACTGCTCAGCATGGACTCGTTCTATAAGATCCTGGACGACAAGCAGCACGAGCTGGCCGCATCCAACGACTATGATTTTGATCACCCGGAGGCGTTCGACTTTGAATTGCTGTTGCGTACGTTGAAGCGTCTGAAAGATGGCAAGAAGGCGGATGTGCCCATTTACAACTTTGTTACGCACAAACGCGAGAATACCACCAAGACGATCTACGGCGCCAACGTGATCCTCTTCGAGGGTATCATGGCGTTCTATAACAAGCGCGTGCTGGCCTTACTCGATATGAAGCTGTTCGTGGATACCGACTCGGACGTGCGCCTGGCACGTCGCATCGGCCGCGATGTCAAAGAGCGCGGCCGCACGGTAGAGGGCGTGGTGGCACAGTACGACCGGTTCGTGAAGCCCGCCTTCGACCACTACATCGCGCCGTCCATGGTGCATGCCGACATCATCGTGCCCCGCGGCGGCGAGAACGATATCGCCATCAACCTGATCGTGCAGCACGTGACGACGCAGCTGCAGCAGCGCGGTCTGCGGCTGCGCGGCAAGCTGGCCAGCGTGCAGTACCACCAGCTGGTCGAGGAGCCCCGCACGCTGCACCTGCTGCCGTCCACACGACAGATCCAGGGCCTGCACACGTTCATCCGCGACCGGGACACGCCGCGCGACGAGTTCATCTTCTACAGCAAGCGGCTGATGCGGCTGACGATCGAGCACGCGCTCTCGCTGCTGCCGTTCGAAGACGTCGAGGTGGAGACGCCGCAGGGGATTCCTTACGCCGGCCTGCGGCTGGCCTCCGAGCGCGTCTGCGGTGTGAGCATCCTGCGCGCCGGCGAGACCATGGAGCAGGCGCTCTGCGAAGTCTGCAAGGATGTGCGCATCGGGAAAATGCTGATCCAGACCAACCATGAGACGGATGAGCCCGAGCTGTACTACCTGCGCCTGCCGCGCGACATTAAGGAGTACCACGTGTTCCTGATGGACGCCACCGTCGCCACGGGCGCCGCTGCCATGATGGCACTGCGCGTGCTGCTCGACCACGACGTGCCCGAGGACCGCATATTCCTCTGCTCGCTGCTAATGGCACGCTCTGGTGTACACAACATAGCGTATGCATTTCCCAAGGTGCGGATCATCACGTCAGCAGTTGATCCCGACGTGAACGACACATTCTACGTCATCCCCGGCATCGGGAACTTCGGCGACCGCTTCTTCGGTACCGAGGCGGCCAAGGTACCTCCGCACGCGTGAGTAAACCGCCATCAAGCGAGGTTCCGGTACGTCTCATTTTTATGTTGTGCATCTTGGACTACACGCCGCTGTGGCGTCATGCTTCTGTGGATGTGCCTGTGTTAGCGGTAGCGGTAGTGGAGCGGATGTCGATGGACGGACGATTCGCTCATTTGTATCACTGTTACGCTTTATGCTGATGACATTGCAGCGAAGTGCCGGTCGGGGATTTGGGTTGCCGGTCTCGTCACGCATCTGACCGGCGCACGGTTCCAAACCATTCTCGCCATCGACCAGTCATCACGTGCCGCTTGTGCTACCGCGCGTGTAAAATGCGACTGGTGGATGGTTCATGTCATGATGTTGGGGACGTTCGTTCAGTCCAATTTCGTACTGGCCCAGCCCAGGGACACTATCGGTGCAATTGCTGGAGACTCAACGGATCTTACTCTGGGTATTTTAGGCGTCTAACCTTGTGCCAAGCTGTGTTGTCTGTATTTGTACGGGGCGCATCACTTTGTGGTGGTCTTTTTTGCGTGTTATTCAATAACTGCACTAGTCATGTTCAAGCTCCCACCTGCCGCTTGGGTTCCACTGCCTCGGCGTTACTCCACCGAGCGTTGGGCAGGCAGCGAAGACACGGAACGTCTTTACCGAATGTATTATTCGCCGTCGCGCGTATAACTGAACTTTCTCACCGAGCTTACTAATCTATTTTTGTTCTTGTGTGTGTTTGCCTTGCTTTTGCTCTGAAATACGCAGTTTGTACTACAGTGTAAATAAATGGAAACAATGTGTATCCAATTCGTCTATTGTAACGGGTAAGCTTATTCCCTTGCTACCAGATGCTATTTCACCCTACTGTTCCGTTGAAAGCGCGTTTATTGAGGCCGTTAGGCGTCATGAGCTGACATAATACTGGTGGCGCCTCTGGTGGTGGGTCTGTGAAAGAACACCAGAGTGGGCTGTGTCTGATTAGTGCTATATTCTAGTTTCTAGAGAAGGTTCAGGTGATTTCTAATGGTCAAATTCGAACAACATTAAAACAATCTCCCTTGTAATGTGTGGTTCATTTTATTATCAAATCATTTCATCCTGTCCCTGCCATTAAAGTGAAATGAATGCAATTGACCACCCAACATCTTGTGATAAAAGCGCGTCATGCATCTGTGTGATGTGCTGTCAGTTTCAAATGTTCTTAAATGAACAAAAATCGAGCTTGCTACATTTTAAAATCATCTTGAGTAACTTCCATGAAGGTTTAAATATGTCACTTTTGCACTCAATTCCAGAATTTGTGTTCCAAATTATCACATCGTAGTACCCTAAATTGTATATCAGATATTCTGCATTACCGAATTAATAGCCAACGGCCCCAAATAAACTGGTATAAACTCAGCTATCTTCTGATGCCATACTCGACTACTTTTTTATATATATATATATATATATATATATATATATATATATATATATATATATATATCTAACACGTCATTTTGCACTCAACTAAACGATTTATGTCTCGAATTATCACATTGTATGACTTATTTGTATATCAGATGTTCATTAGCGAATTAATTTCCAATGGTCTCAAACAAACCGCCATACAATCAGCTGCCTTCTGATATACTCGACTACTTTTATAGGTACCTAACTCTGTCATGTTTTACATTTTGACATGAAGCTGAGCGGAATTATTAAGGTTCTGGTATGACTCGATGCACGTTAAGCGCCGATAGTTGCTGCCCAGAGATCCGAAGGGCCGCAGAGGGGTGACATGACAAAAAGTGACGTAAGTTCCACCCTTCAACAATACTGAGCAGCATCGGCTCTGGCACGCCAAAATGGTGTAGGAGAAATTCACGGTTGTTTGTGCATTCTTTCCATTCAACGCCCATAAGCGCAATATTCTTAGACAATACCGAGAAAGCCCGTCAGCCTCGACTGTAATAGTGGCGAAACTCATGCCAGGTACATCGCCTAGTATTTCAAATCTGAAAATCTGCCTGTTACTATAGCGTTAGGGCCCATTAACATTCAGGGAGTAGTTTGCGCCCTACCATATTATGCATGGCGGCGTGTGGCCGGGGGCCGTCGGCATATCCGGGGGGAGGGGGGGGGGCCGGCCGTCTGGTGGGAAGTAGTTCGAGAACTCAATACGCAAAGTACTTAACAATATGCGCAATATATCGCTGTAACTGGGAATGAAAATGACGTCTGAAGGCAAGCTAACTTTCATGCATGCAATTCGCATCATATTTTATAGAGACAGTCTCATAAATTGTAACTATATTCTCCGCGTACACACTGATGAACATCCGGGCGCTCATGTCGCGGCCGCGTGTTTCAGAGTTCTTGAATGGCATCAGGAACCTACCTGTTTTCTTTCTTTACTGGGGGGCCCCATGATGTTCGTATTAACATTGCGCCTGACGACTAATGCCATCAGGGACTTCCTGTCAAAGCCCTTGATCCAAGGCTTTCAAGCAATATGAGGACCTCCTAGTCGGCCTTAGGGGCGTTTCCTGAGCTCTGTAGATGTATTATGAATGATAGGCCTGGTCTGGAGCCTCCAGCATGGAGTGCAAGGACGGTCGGCCCATGTAAAACACTAAGGCAGTGCCTCACCTGAGAGAGCTGGGATGTATTTTGTATGTTATTTTCATGAAATGATGCTTCCATCCACTGGAGAATAGCAGGCTTGAAAAACTGGAAACAAATATACATTGGTGACTCATAATTACAGTGAAAATTAAAGTTCATTTACATTTACATCATTTACATCTTAGCTTCCAAACAGCTCTATCACCGGTCGGCAGAGGCTATCCTCTCACACATATCGCCGTATAGTAAGTTTTCGTTTCATAACAAGCGCAGGGTAGGCCGGGCCCTTCAATATTGTTTGGCAATCGGTGACGTCACATGGGCTGTACAATTGCTCAGTCCCGTGGGCGCTCCAGCGAAACTTCCGTGTTTTGCACACGATATTTCCGATCTTAAATACCATCGAAATGGGACAAAATTGGGTTCATTTGAAAGCTTGAAGAATCTTGTCCACGAATATGATTCGTATTTTCCATAACACGAGGATTTTTTTCTCGCTTGGACCCACGCTGACTGCATTCATGTCAAGCGCAGCAAGAATCGCGTGGTGACACGGTTAGTAGCAGTATGATGAGACAGGCCAAATGAACATCACGGCCGGGTAGGAGGGGTAGGAGCAAGCAAGAGATAACTGTTACAACATAATTCCTCCCAACGCGGTGCAGGGGCGTAAACAAGGGTGGGGGTATTGGGGGCATGTGTCCCCATGGAAACGTGTTATCCATCCGGCCAGCAATAGGCACCAACATTATATTTAGGCTACCGGCGGAAACACGTGTACTGGTTTGAATAGCATGACCTTATCACCCATGTGCAGATACGGAACCTGCAGCCGGTTTTCAGGATTGTTTTTAATTTTTCATTCGCATGCTCTGGACCTTATACGTATTCATATACGTCTAGAAAAAGGAGTGTTCATTTTGTATATTTTTTAAGTTAATAGAAAGCCCATTCAATGTTGGCTCTGTCCACTAATAATTTAGACTTTTAACATGGGGTACCATGGAGCATGCACTCCATCGATGTGGGGCTTGCAATTTTAACTTCATGCATTTGGTTCTGAAATAATAAATAATAAGAATAATACTTATATATATATATATAATATACATGATATATATGTGTGAGTCTGCCAGCCATTTCGAGTTATGGAATGGAAATATATGAGAACCTCAATTATATTTTATAAATGAAAACTTCCCGGCAAATTCGGAAGCATTTGAACCCGAGGGAGATGGTTGAATTCCGCTGACTTAGGAACGATGGTCAGTGGATTTGGCAGGTTTGGCACCTCCCAGCGCAAAATTAAGTTGTTCATTCTCATTTGAACATAAAATAATAATGGGGACTTATGAAAAATACTGGTCGAAATCCGGGATTTTTTTCTGCCTCACCTCACTTGGGTGACACGGACCGCCCCTGATGGACGGATCCAGTAGGGGGTGGGGGAGGGTTACCGCCCACATAAGAGCTGAAAGGCGTCACCAATTGCGACGTGGTGCTCATCCAATGTGATATAGAACATCTCCACGGCCACGAATTTGTCAGCCGAAGGCGTCCCTCTGAGTGGAAAAGGTGCACCGCTGAGAAGTTCGATTGGAGACCGCCTACCCCTTCCGGTCGACGATGTTTTTATCTGAGTATAGTGCACCTCTTTTCAGATATTTTCTCTTTTTTTCAGATATTCTGCACCCTCTGGAAATTGTTTCCTTACCACCCTTCCCCTAAATCACAAATCCGACGTTGTTCCCCAGACGAGATATTTGGGCCTATTGAAGAGTATTTAGCTTCCGTGAGCCATACTAATATGCCATCACTAATAGGTTTCCCATCCTGGGGCCTCCAGCCAGCTTTGTAAGGTCCGCGGACAATCTCATTGGGTCCCCTGCTGGGCGTTGGGCGTTTTCGCGGGGTCTAGGCGTAGCCAGGATTTTGTCCAGGGGGAGGGCTAACCTTTGAAGAGGCCCCTCCACTTTTCCGAATGTCCTGGGATTTCGGGCCGATCTGGCGGCCCTGCACGGTTCGGGCTCGGGTTCAGGTTCTTCCACGGTTCAGGGGCCTTCTTTCACGGCTCAGGACACTCCTTACTGACGGAAGCCCCTGGGGGCCGTACGGACCGAGTATGCCCACCCCCTCACTGGACCGTACGGTACACACGGACAGAGAATGCCCCTAGGATTACCTAGCCGTATTTATATGGGTATCTTAGCTATAGGCACAATATGACCACAGTTGTCGATGCGCCCTACAGCCCAAATAACCAACGGCTAACAACGAGCCTCTATCGGTCTGGTATACATTCCACCGGGCCTGGTCCACTGTCGTCGTTCCATGGCCCTTCACGTCAGCCCAGGGGGCCTTGTGGACCCCTGGGCCAACGCCTTGGGGGAACTGCGGGTCCCTCAAGGCGGTCGCATGGAAGGCCCCTTCAGACCCTCTAGTGGGCGGCTGCCTCCTTCGCCCCACCCCCTTGGTGACGCCACTGTAGGTACCTTTTATCAACACAAATGAATTCCAGGCAACATCAAGTGACCTTCTACCGTATGTTAGGGATATTCTCGTTATTTGTTTTCAACATGGACGTCACTACGACTATGACATAATGAATGACTACGGCGTCGCTATGACTATTATAAAAAGAGCTGTTTGGCCGTCGACTTTTTCCATGGAACGCATAGGAATAATGATAAATGAATGATTTATTCCTCGAAGTAGTCTGGATAGGGGAGAGGCGTCCCCGTCATCTACGGTGGCGACGCCAATTTTCAACAGGAGCAGAGTTCTCTATAACCTGTGGTCTCAAAACAGCATGTTAGGGTATCCTGTCTGGTGGTGTAGCGTCTTTATGCATCCTAGAGGCATCATGTCAACGCTAATGACGGATGAGCTGGGCCTCTGGACATCATTGTGAGCCCCTGTTGGTGATGAATTTTCAATTAGCTATGGTGATTCCTGTTATAAGTTATAGGTGTTTGGCCTGAGACCTCAAGGAACATGCCGGGGCGTTCTGCCGGAGGTTGGAGGATCTGGCGAGCTTTGGGAGTAATGCTGCCGAGACTAATGGACATATTGGTCGCATATCTTCTGTCAGACGTCGGGGCTTTTTCGTGAGCTCCGGGAGTCCCTTATCCGTACAATATATCTAGTTGCCTAGGGCCTCCTGACCAGACTTGTTCTCGACTCGAGTTGAATCGAGAATCGACTCATGAATCAATCGTTTTTGGATGAGTCACGAGTTGAATCGATTATTTTCCCAAAATATATATTTTGAGTCGTGAGTTGAATCACATCTTTCTAATAAAATGAGTCGAATCATAAGTCAATCATTCAAATATCATGTGTAGGTAGTGCACACTGAACCATATGGTTCATGAGTCTGATACCACTGAGTCGGATCTGAATCGATTCAAATTTTTAGTCAGTCTGTTTGAGTCGCAAGAATCAGATCTAAAAATGTATGAGTCACATGTGGGTCAACTAAAGCAATTTGAGTCAAGCACAAGTCTGCTCCGGACACGATGGCCACCTGGCCTGGAACGTCCGGATAAGGTGGACCTGATCTATGCTTGGGCCTCCGCACATAATGGGTCGTCTGGCCTCCGGACAGTATGGACCTTCTCAATGCTTGGGCCCTCTGGAAATTTCGAGGGAGGGCGAGAAGATGTGCTTGCTCTTGTTCCACGGCAGGGGCGGCTCCATCTCCCCCACCCGTACTGGGTGGCACCGCTCCTGCGTAAAGTGCCGAAACTTTGGCTGTAAAATCTGGGCATTGTGGTTGCTAACGACTTTTCCGATCTATCTGACGATTTTTTCGGACAGAGTGGCCAGACATCTGGCAGCTGCGGCAGTGGCGCGACAAGGCAGCAGGCGCGGCGGTGCATCCCCGGCTCGCGCCAGTTGGCGGGTCCGGTTCGGGCTGGCTGGTGGGGCTGTGTGGCGCGGCTGCGTGGTTGGGGAAACGGAGCGAGCCTCAGATTGGCTTGGATTTGAGCACTAGAGGTAAGTGCATAATGCGAGACTCGTGAGGTAACTGTGCGGGGTCATTGGCTTGCGCTGCATTACCATGCGTATGTAGAGCTCGCCGACAGCGGGCAGCTGGGGACAGCGGACAGCGAATAGCGGATAGCGGACAGCGGATAGCGGATAGCGGACAGCGGATAGCGGACAGCGGATAGCGGACAGCGGATAGCGGACAGCGGATAGCGGACAGCGGATAGCGGACAGCGGACAGCGGACAGCGGACAGCTGGTGACAGCGGACAGCTGGTGACAGCGGACAGCTGGTGACAGCGGACAGCTGGTGACAGCGGACAGCTGGTGACAGCGGACAGCTGGTGACAGCGGACAGCTGGTGACAGCGGACAGCTGGTGACAGCGGACAGCTGGTGACAGCGGACAGCTGGTGACAGCGGACAGCTGGTGACAGCGGACAGCTGGTGACAGCGGACAGCTGGTGACAGCGGACAGCTGGTGACAGCGGACAGCTGGTGACAGCGGACAGCTGGTGACAGCGGGCAGCTGGTGGCAGCGGACAGCTGGTGACAGTGAATAACATGCAATCAGTGTGGGATTTTCAGTATTTTTTTCTTGGTAGTGGAGTACAATTTTTTAAGGCTGGAGTACAAAAAAAAACATGCACTAACTGACAATTGACCTTGTTTTAGTGGGGCTGAAAACCAATGTCACAATTTTTGTATGCATGAACATCTTGCCAAACTAAGCCATGTCCAAAATTTTGCTGCACTAAAAAAATTAGTTGTCCATAACCAGGTGGCATTGCTTTAATGGAATTAAAAATAAATGTCAGCATTTCATGCTGTATGTACCATGTAAGCATTATATATGTACATATAGCTAACTTCTAAGTCAGCAATATGTCAGCAAGCTGAGTCGTGAATATGTGCAATTGTGTCGAGGAATGCATCTAGTGGGAAATGCCCTCAGTAGCCAAGTACTCCCAAAATATATTATATACCCATGATATATGGAAATGGGATAGATGTTGCTTGAGTGTAGGAGCGTGAAGCAATTCCAGAGTTCACAAACAAATATTTATGATGAATGGGCTTGATGTGATGTGAACGCACAAATAACATATCTGTTGGCAGAGATCAGGATGACTCGCACTGACTCACATTGGGCAGACCACACAACCGGGATCATCCTTCAACAAACACTTCTCCGAGGGACTGGTCCCACGACTAATGGGCCGAGTTCACCCGCGATTCATTGGAATTATTGCTAACTTCAGTTGTCTTTAGACGGATTGGTGGCCAAGATTTTGAACGCTCCCCAAATGAGTTTCATGGCCTCAGTGGGTCCCGTCGCGATGAGCCGGTTTTACAGCGGAAGTTTCGTCATAGGTCACGTGGTCTCAGGAACAAGATAGAGGGAGAATACCCGGCATATTGTTATGCACAAGTTAAAAGCGACCATAAAATAAAATTATCACATCGATTTTAATAACGAAATATGTTTTACTATTCCTGCTGTCAAAATAAGGAGAGTTAATCTTACATCAGAAAATTATAACATGTTTCTGATTTGCGTGGAGACTGCACACAGCTCTATGGAATCTGAGATCCTACGAACGACTGCCATGGATATAATTTGTGCTGTTGTTAAATTAGCGAAGGATGAGGTTATAAGCCAACTTCAGGCGCAATGGTAGAGAAAATAATAACAAAAGCATACTTAATCCATGTTGACCAAGTCTATAAATATGGGTTTCGGAATATATAATGGTTTAATGAAAATTATACTAAAACAGTCCGGCTAAAATAGTTTTATTCTCATCACCAAGAAGGTTATTTTGCATGAAAAAGCTGAGACAAGGAATTCAAACCCATTCTTATTCTTATTATAAGTTCCTTCATGTACTTGTTTAGTTCATGTCTGGAATGTTTAGTTGAAGCAAGGATCGAGTTAGGAGTATCTAGAGCTGCCAGACGGGAGTATCTTTAAAGCCTCCCACGGTCGGTTTTATTTTTCTTCTTGGATAGAGCTGGTCGGATTCGCTAACTCAGCCCGAAGTACAACTCTTTATGGGGCGGGGAACAGGGAATGGGTCGGGTAAATTTCGGAACATGTATTACGGACCCTTCACTGACCCGATGAACCCAAAATGTGGTTATATCTCAAGGCGCATGTTTTCTTCGCACATTTACAAAAAATATGCGACGTCATGCAAAGTGCACAACTGACATTGGTTTATTGGTGTTTCGACCTCGGTACTAGCTTGCTCCGGGGCGGTTTTAGGAAATTTGAGTGATTTTCTTGCATTGAACGGGCTCATTGTGTCTAAAAGTTGTCCCTTTAACAAACTACCTTCGATTGCGCATTTAAAGCATTTACTGGCGAAACCAGGCTTCAACTTTATACTCGATTACACCAGTACCCCTGGTTTTCCAACTAGAGATTTCTGGTGCTTCTTGGAGAGTACTCCAGCGCAAGGCTATGGAACACCTCTAGGCACCAGCGCAAGTTTCCCAAGAGTATTATGGAATGGATATTCATTAATCTAAGTATGTTTATATCAAATAAAATATTGATAAATATTGAACCAATATTGAATAAATATTGAATTAATTATTGACTTTATTGACACTAATATATCGTTTTACATATGAAGCGCCGACGTTGTGCGTAGCCGGTTTTAGTAAGGTTCTTTACGAATTTTAGCGCAACACCGACGGCTCATGCCCGTCGTATGTTTTATACTGCCTTTCAGGATGTGTAGTGACGTTGGATGGTCGGGGCGCTGGGGTCGCGGAAACTGCTAGTTGTTGTCGGTATGGACAAGGCCCTTTACATATGGGTATGGACTTTGGTGGTAGCACTCTCCAAGCAATGTTGTTCTTCGTTTTCCTTCTGGGTACAAATATTTCATTTAGTTAGTCCAATCCTGGAGTACAAAATGTATTGGTATGCATGCACCAACAAACTCCAGTTTTTCAACACCTATCGGATTTAAAGACTAAGACTAAGATCGTGTCTGGCCACGGGCCTTCTTGGTTGCTCTGTCTGAACGTTGCCCCATCTGCCATGCCCTCCCTGTTACTGAAGCAGCCCTCTTTCTTATGTTGTTTGCTGTTTTTAAGATGTTTGTTCGTACTGCTGTTTTCTGGCGCTGGTCGTGTCCCTCCTGTTGGTGGGTTTGCCTTCTTGTTGCTGTGGTTATTTTAATTTTGATTTATGCCTCTATTGCTCTTTCTTTATTCAACTCCCGTCTCCGACCATTGCTTTAAGCCTCGTGGTCTCCCTGCCTCTTTTGTATTTATTTTCATCTTCCTCTTGCGGTTGTTTGCTTAACCTTTTGTGCTTTTGTCCTCTCTAAGCCACTCTTTTCATAGCTGGGACCAGCTTGGTGCGTATTCAATGTGGCCTGACGTTGCCGTGCTTCCTTCTCCTCCTCTGTTGTCTTCTTTTTTGCCCGGCATTTCGTGCCTTCTTCCTGGCTTCCTTGGTCTGTCGTGCCCCAATTTTGTGTTTGATAACCCTAAATCCTTCTCCTTTGGGTCCTGATAGCACTTGGCCCCCTCGTTGGGCCTTCTTGCTGTCCTCTGCATGTTTTGCTTTAGTTTTCTGCCTTTTCGGCCCTTCAGTCGTCTAGTCTTTTGGCGTTGCTCTCCTGACTGTTATTGCCTAAGACCTTCAATCCATTTAAACTTTCTGTGGCCACTTTCATGTTATTTACAATATAATGACAGTATGGCCCTAGTCTGCCCTGGGGACTCCACTGACATTTTGCTGATGACTTTGTCATTGTCCTCTTTGTGTCTTCTGAAGCCACACTCTATCTTTTAGATGCTACCTGCAATACCTGGGCTGGCTGTTTTACGTTTTGGGGTCCTTGTAGGCCTTCTAAGTCGTTGTCTCCCTGTTCCCGATCAATTGTTCTGTGGCGGTTAAAGTCCGGGTTTGTGGACCGTGTCTTTTTAATCCTGTTGGTATCTTGTATCTGCTCCTTCCGTACTACTTTCTTCCTTGATAATTGATTCGTACCTTGCGCTAGGGATGTGAGACTTATTGGCCTATAGTTTTCATTTCCCTCTTTTCCTTTCTTGAAATAGGAACTACTTTGCCCTTTTCATCGGTTGGATTTCTTATGTGAAACTGATCTACAAATATTATACTAGTGATGCCGTTTTCGTTTGCACCTGCATAATGTCTGGTCCTGTGCCTTTTTGGCTTTATTTTCCTGATATGATTGTAAACACTCACTCCATGAATCATCTTTGTCGATCCCATGTATCGAACTATGGTGTACGGTCGGCGATTGGTCTTCTCCATGTAACCGTTTGACTGTTGCTGCTCCTACTCCTCCTCCCCATGTGTCCCTTTCTCCGGATTGTGTTGACTTTCCGCTTGTGAACTAGACTTTTCTGTCCTTACGTTTTGCTAATCCGTTCCTTTGTCGCTTTGTGCTCTGGTTTTTGTTCCGTGTTCTGTTTTCGATACGCCTTTAGATTATGCATTTGGGCTTCTTTAAAACTCTAATGCGTTTTCTTGCCTATTGCTTTTCGTCTGGTGTGCTGCTGGCTTTTCCTTTTGTCTTGTTTTGGGGGCTGTTATCTGGTTTCCTTTAGTGATTTGCTTTCCCATTTCGGCATTTAATTGGGATCTTCTCCCTCTGATGGCCTTAAAGCCGCTCTCTGCCGTTAAAGTCTGCTTTGTTGAATTTGGACCTTTCCAATTTCCTTGTGTTTCCACATGTGCCTTGATCTAACTATATTATGGTCCTTTTTCCCGTTTCGCCTACGTCAGTCTTGACCAGTCACTTAAATCCGGAATCGGGTCCAGAATGACCATGCCTGGTGGTTCCGATCACTGGTGTAGACGGTCCTCTTCAGGCTTTCCTGAACATTTTGATGTGGGGGCCAACACCGTTTTCATAACCTTTTGATTAAGTCACCGGATGGACTTCCTCTAGTTTTCTGTTTCCCAATCACCTTGTCAGCTCCGTTGCTGGTTTGTCGGTGGCTCCTAGTTGCTTTTCCCGTTGCCATGGACTCCTTTTCCCTCTTTTTGGAACTGAATAGTTCAATAGATAACTTTCTTCTGATCTGGATTATATCGCATGACACATTTTAAAATACACTTCCATGAAAGACGGGCCAACAAACAGGATTCATTCCCCTCCCAGCTGACGATGCGGGTATCATAAAGAGGTAGCTGCGCCAGCTGCCTGCTCCGTACGCTGATGTGTGGTGATGCTTCTCTGCTGACTATTGTTTCCATTGTCGAAAAAATGTCTGATCAGTGTTACGCGCTACAATGGTGGCGTTGGCTGTCAACATGTTTCCAGTCAGAGTGGTGTGGCCTTGCATGTGGGGTTCTGGTGTACCCTTCTTCTCCCATCCGTGCATGGTCGCGCGCTGACTAGAGTCTTTTGTTTTTGTAGTAAATAAGTATTCTGACCCATAAGAATGGTGTCATTAGGTTCCATGTCACAAGAGCAATTGATAACTGTTCTGCCTGGCCACCGTTAGATCGTGCGCTGGGCAGTGTCAGACAAACACTAACGAACGATGAGTAACAAAAAACACCGACTCTGACTGCGTGGTAAAAGTTTGCCGGCTGACCATCTTCGACGAGACAGGTCTTCCTATGAGTGTCCCGGCAACGTTCAGCTGTTGTATAAGAATACCTTAGCGCCCGCATAGAGAACGAATGAGAAAGTGATCCGTCGCATAGTTAAGCGCCATTGCAGACTCATCAATATAGATGAGAGGCTGGTATTTGTTGTATACTACAAGAACCAAAGAACTTCCTCTTACAATGAAGAAATATCGGTCGGACATGGTCAGCTTTGAAGCAAACTACTGTAGTTTATAGATTTAGATGCCCTGGTGTGACCAGGGTGGGAATTAAGGCACTTCTTAAGATATTTTTTTATCTTAAAACATTTTTGCACCCTGGATTCATACTGGATAGAATGGGCTCCACATGTACTCCGACACAAACATACAGAAGGAACAAAAATACTACTAAAAAACTAATACAGGATTGAAGAAAATATCCACCAAACATGTTATTCTCCTTACGGTTACCAAATAACTATACACTTTTCGTACCATCAAGCACACAGACAGCAACCGAACACACACACCACACGAAACCACAACCAGCGGAAATGCCGACGACAACGCGCCAAACTTCGCGCATGCGCACTGAATATAATGGCCTCCGGTCGCTACAAATTCGGCCGGTGCGTCTCCAGAAACCTGCTTTCGAGCCACCCTATAGTGGGAAAAACTGACCGTTTTAAGAGTCGCTTCCGGAGTGCAGCGGAGGCCGCCGATCGGAATTTGCTGCGTTAGCATTTTCTGTTACGAAAACTGTCCTTTAACCAATCAATGCAAGGTATTTTTTAAATGACGTCATAACCATTAGCAACTTTGAACACGTGTTTTGAACACTTAACAGTGTCATGCTGCAAACACAAGACCTTGACTGATCCTTTGCGCACCGCCGTCGATTCCGGCTGCGTGTGAGGTAGTGTTGTGCGTCCGTATCGTGCAGGGAATTGGCTGTGTATGTAGGTAGGTGTGGGCTCTGAGCTGAGGGTGAACCGTGAATTATTTGTGTTTTTTTTTTTTCATTTTGCCTAGCATTATGCTGAGACCAACAGAGAAAGGAAGGCGCATTGCTCCTGTGAGTTATGAGAGACAAAGCTGAGCTGATCACAACTCCCTGTCTTGTGGTGCCATCCATTGCTCACTTCTTTGTTTCTATGCTTTGATGTGACCAAAAATGATCTGTATTATGCTTATTACGTAGACACTGACTAGGTACATATGCTTTTCTCGTCGGTTACCGGCAAATAGATTCCATGCATGAAAAATAATATGTGCATGAAAATGTACTCCGGAAGAAATCTGTTTGCACTCCGACTCCAAACCCGGAAAGCAAGTTTCCCACCCTGGGTGTGACTGTACAACCCGCCAAGTGTGCTACATCATGGGCGCTGTATGACCGAAGCAGTCGATGCGCCCCTAAGCCCAAATAACTAACCAACCAAGTGTGCTACATCGGTATGACTACGACTCTGAGTCGGCTCCGAGCCAAGGGCGGCGGAAAGCATCGCGACAAGAGTGTGGGGGGGGGGAGAGGGAGTGCGCCGTATTCAGATATATATTTTTCAGTAGCATATTAGCTGGCGTTTGTGACCATTTCTTGTCACTCGTGTAACTTTTCCTCCACGTATGGCCAGCTGGGAATTATGCTGCATGGTGGCAAAGCAATGCCACGGATTTTAGATCGGGGGCTAGAAAGGCTTAAATTTGTTTTGTCGTGTAAGGTCATAGTGGTACTATGCAATTTCTGATGTTCAACTTTCCGCCTTTCCGCTTAAAGGGAGGCCACATTTTTAGCTCCTTGCAACATTTGTTATGCGACAAAACTTTCCACCTGAATTTTCGTGAGGAAAAATTATCCTCGGCATTATGGGCCTTTTGCTGTACTTCCGGGAGTTATGGGGTGTCGAAATTCGCCATGATACTTATCAGCTAGATACTGCTAGAAGTTAGATATGAAAACCTCAAAACGACTCATCACGAAGCACGATGTCGATACGATGGGTGGGGGATCACCTTGCCCGGACCCCTGGGGTGGGGGTCCGGGCAAGGTGACCAGGGTCGGGGCTGGTCCGGGAGGGCTGGGAGGGGAGAAGGAGGGACAGGGACGGTCCTGAAGTGGTGGTGAGGGAGCGGGACTGGTGCAGGGGAGGGGTTGATGGAGAGAGGATGGGCTCGTATGGCTGGGGCGGGAAGGGCAAAGGGCGAATGGCCGCCTCGACTGGGATCGGCCAGATGGGCTGGAGAGAAGACGCGTCCATGCATGGGTACAAAGCTAGTTAGTGCATTGGGTATTCCTATACTATGCGGAACCCTCTTCAACATTTGCAACACTGTTCATTTATCACTGAGGAAAGAGTTATTGCAGGTACCCTCGAAACTAATGTAGTTATGCAAAGCCTGTGCAATTAAATGTGTTGAACCTGCATATTGTTGTGCAAAAATCCAGGAATACGTTTATAGGAAGATAAAGCACACCATGTGGTGATCGTCCAAGTAGTTCAGTATATAGGAGGGCAATTGTCCATGTTCAAGCTCAAATTCAAGTGCTATTGGCAATTGTGCATCACCTTGGAGGCTCGGCCGATTCCATACGACTGAACAAGTAGCGTATTCCTATTCGACATTCAACCTGCCGCTAGATGGCAGTACGACAATTTAAAGATGGCGGCTCCGTGAAGGATAAACAATACGCGTGCCGTATTACGGGATACTATCTGAGCTTGCTTCAGAGTGACACATATGGATTCTACCATTCCGAAAGTATCAATTGTGCAAATTTCAAAGCACACCGGCGATGAAAATCGTTGTGCTATCGATGGCGAAGCTGTACTAGATGCATGATACACCGTTTATTGTGATACAATTGGGAAAGAAACAGTCAAGGTTATGGTGGACGCACTGCATAAGATCCAGCCACTTAAGCGAGAAGCCCCATGAGCTGCATGCTGTGATGGAGTGTGGCAGATGAGTCGGTACAGAGGTGCGCACGTCCCCGCGCCGTCGCCTCACCTGGACCCTCTTTCGTCCCCCCCCCCCCTTCTACCGACCACCCTCGCTGCCGCCGGTTATGTCCAGCACCCATTCCATTAGTCCTGGCCAGCGGACAGGAGTAATCCCGTCAATAACGACGACTCAAGAGCTCCTCCCTTGCTCTGCCTGCCGTTCCCAGGTTCCGACAATCTGAGAGCACGTGGCGCAAAGTCGCCTAGCGGTGACAGGGTGGACTATTGGCTTGTAGATCATGCCAGATGTATGCTAAGCGGCATGTTCGGTCACCGTACCTCAATAACGAATATCGGACATTGTAAATGTGCTTTTAATTTAAAGATGTGAAGAACCTGGGAGACGTTCCAATCTTTTCCTAGAATAATAGTGAAAACTGTGGGATAAAGTCCCAAAACTGAAAGAGACAAGTTAGTTGTTTTCCAAAACTGGAGACCATTGCCCCACCTCACCCACCCCCAAGAATTGGCTAACATTGCTCCCATGGCTGTGAGACATGTTGCGTTTTCTGCTCATTGTGCTGCACTGTGTTGTCAGGAGATCGAGCTTTCCTCTCATTTGTGCTGCACTGCGTTGTCAAGAGATCGGACTTCCGGAAATTCAGATGCGAAGTTTCTTTTCACTTATATTCTTCACAATCATAGGCGGACTCGACATCAAATTTACTAAATATAAAATTCTAAATATATTCAGATACAAAATTGCGTTTCCACTTCCTGGCTTGCTGACAACCATTGTTGGACAGAGGCGTTGATTTCTGGAAAGTATTGCGTGGGCACAATACATGAAGGAAATGGGCGAGCCTAAATAAATTGGGCGTGGGGTGGCACATTCAATACAGTCCTATGTTAAAGTTAAAATTATTGGTGTGGCAAAGCTATTCCCATGCCAGTGGTGTCGATTTTTTAGAAAAAAACATTGGGAGGGGGGGGCGAAGTGTACCGGACCCCCCCCAACCAAAAACTTCTGGGATTTCGCCCACTGTATTTTCCGACCTCAAAAATTCTGATTTTTATTTGACGATGTGTATGTTTATGTTTATTCAACATCCTCGCCAACGGGAAAAATCGTTCAGTAACAGATGAAGTCACATAAGCAAAAGAGCAGTGCACCGTGCATGCCAACATAAAAATTGTGAGTCGTAGCATGCGACTACAGGGGCGTTCCACGACAGATCGACAAATAAAATTTCGATTTTGCACCCCCACATCTCAGATTTTGATGAAAATCGGTCTATAGTGTTATCAGCAGCCCTAAACACGCCTGTGACATTTTCAGGCCTCTCCGACTTCCGGTTTTCGAGCTACAGCCTGCGACATTTTTACATTCGATGCATACATGGCTTTGTTTGGCAGGATTTTTCCCTGCTACATTGAATGATAAGTAGGTGAGTTTGTACATCAAAATGATTGCAATCCCATGCAGAATGAACGTTTATCACTATCAAAACCATAGCAATTAAATATATGTCAAACATAACACTTCAAAAAATGCCAAATTCTCTTGAGCAATTTTCCCCTTCGATATTGTGATTTTTGATATTTTTTAATGAAAGAGCGTTGATTATTACCTATATTTCATCAATAAAAAAGTGGTTATCGGCTTATAAATATTTTAAACATAATTTCAAACACTAACCGCCCGGCCTCATTTTACCCAATGCGGCGTCGTTCAGCAACGGCCGCGGCCAGCTGCTGCCAACGGGGGATAGGGGTGCTGGCGGCTGTCGTCCGCGGCCCCGTGGGATTGAGAGGACACTGCAGATTATTTATAAATACCAGGCAGGACGTTTTAGCACTTCATTTATTATTCACACAAATAACAAGCCGGAAAGTACATGTACATTTGCGAATGCTAACGAGATGGTACAATGAGCCTTATCAGAGGTACAAAATGCATAACTTAACATTAGCTCACTTCACATTGTAATTCGCACATAAACAAACGGAAATCAGCTGCCGATGTAGGTCACGCTAAGCATTCAACCTAAATCCTGTAGCAAATCCGGCCACCATCACTTCTCTTCCTTCACTTATGGCAAGTTCTCGCACAACGACAATGTTTGCCTTCACTGGAGTTACCTTGTGTATTTTTAGAGTCCCTTTGACAGTTTTTGCCATTGACAGTCTATCGCCAAGCTCATGCCGTGTACGACTAACCTCTTCTTTCGCTACAAAGTAGCACTCGGTATGCAAATTACCCTTGTCCTGTAGCACTTTACATAGCTTTTCTGCAGTAAGAATGTGGTCCGAGTGTGTCCGCGAAAGACTGGCGCTAGCTGCAACCCTTTTCAGTGTACCCCCAACACCGTCGCACGAATTTTTTCCATGCAACGTTGCAAAAATTCCAATCGCACTGGACTCCGAAATCCTCATCATGAAAACTCACATTCACGAAATTCAACTTATTCTTGTACTGGGCAGCTGACCCATCCGAAAAATAATGAATCTTTTTCAAGTTCGGGACTATGCCTTTCACTTTCGGTACAATGTGCTGCAAGAATGTGTGCACAGCGACGGTGTCATGCTTCAGTTCGTTTGATAACACGCAAAACTGTGGCATTCAATCTTTCCAGCCTCTCGCCAATAAACAACAAACGGATGAACGGTACACTGTGGTGCGTTCCAGTGATATGACTGAATTTCGTCTTGAACTACAAAGTGTAGTTTTCTGAAAATCTAATATGATCAGTGCTTCATGCTCAGGTAGCTGCTTTTTTAGATCGTCGAAATATTTGCTTTGATGCTGACTCGTGAAATGATGCCGAGTAAGTGTCACAATGGCGTCAGACAGTTTGTCAAGAAACTCGTCCATAGGAAGAACAATTTCGGTAAAGTGCAACGATCCGTGCTTAGCCACTGACTAAATCTGACTTCGTCCCCAAGTCTGAGATTTCCCCTGCCTGCGCATTTAAAGTGTCGATCAAATATAACCTGACACCGTCCTGACCTGGACAGTTTTCACACTTTTGCAGCATACAGGCTTCCCTCCCGACATCACAAACCGCGTGCTTCAACAGGTCCTTGTAGGTAATGTCTTTTAAGCCCAGAGACGCTAACATTAGCTTAACGTTCTGGTGATAGCAACATACACAAACCGTATGAGTGCCGTTGCTTCCCAACAGGACACAGTGTTTGCGGCGGAGGCTGGCGAACTTAGAAAACCCAATGCGCGGGTTGCTACCGTTCTCTTTATAAAGTTGGTAAATTTCCTGCAAATTACCTAAAATCAAACGTTTCTGCTTCTTTACTTTAACCCCATTCTCATCTCTTACCGTCACATAGTCTTTTTTCCAGGACATATTCTTGACATCCCACGCTCAGCTCCCCCTTCCCCTCCCCTCCCCGGCAGGCGTATCGCGAGGCAGCGGCAGCGCGCGCCGGTCCGGTGAGCGCAGCGCCCGCATTCACCGCATTTGATTCGTCTTCCCAAGTCGATAACCACTTTTTTATTTATGTTTCTAGGGTAAAAACTACGCTCTTTCATATGAAAGTGAGAAAAATATGATATCGGAGGGGAAAATGTTTTTATTTCTTTTAATTTTTATTTGGCTAGAGTCGGCAAAAATTACGTAATGAAAGTTTAAATGGTGGCATAGTCATATTCTTCAATGTTTTGTCTTCATTTTGACGTATAAATTTGTTCAGTTACTGAAAAATGACTCAGAGAAAATTAGCACCAAAGATAGTCATGTCAGTGCAAAATGTAAAAATTATATAGTTCATAACTAGAAAACGGTAAACCTAAGAGACTTCAAAATGGCACAGGCGTGTTCAGCGATGCTGATAACCCTATAGAACCATTTTCATCAAAATCTGAGGTGTGAGGGTGCAGGTCACATGTCGATTTGTCGTGGAATGCCCCTACAGTGTCATACAGTGTATTCGGGTCCATCGTCATCGTCATCGTCATCGTCATCGTCATCGTCATCGTCATCGTCATCGTCATCGTCAACGTCACCGTCACCGTCACCGTCACCGTCACCCTCCCCTCACTCCAAGCACCAAAAAGCACACAACGGCTCAAATATAATATTTATGCGCCCATATGCAGGCTAAAACACACCGGCCTTAATGAAGCATCGGGGCACAGCCGGCCTGAGCTGTGATGACGATGGGTGAAGGCATTTCCTTGGTGCCTAACATTAGGGAGGGACGAAGCCAACGTTTTGGCGGGGTGAGTTCAGAATCGTGAAGTCCACTATCTAAGCCTAACCTGTTACTTTACGGTACAAAATATGCTGGTTGGCATCAACTAAGTTTTATATGTAGCATGGTGTTTTTCTTCTTTCTTTCTTTAGCTTTCTTATCAGCATAAAAACAGCATAAGTTATTGGGGGGCCCAAATCAACATTGAGGGGGCCAAGATCAGCACTGGTGGAGCCATGGCCCTCACAGAAGGATACAAATCGACACCCCTGCTCCATGCAAACTTGTTGCCTCGCAAAGCACAGTTTTCCAACCAAGCCAAAGCACAAGATGGTCAAGGCTCATGTTATTCCAGAATGGTCTGGAAGCAGAAATTTTCAACCTTCGCTGTTTTATCATTCGGAGATTTTGTGACGACAGATAACCTGTGAAGCCCGATGATTTGCTAGATCTACTTCTAGTGTTTTTGCTGATTATTTTGCATATATATATTCACCTTATAAATGATTAAGTAGTATTTTGCGACAATCATACTCAGGTAGTTGAGGGTTTGGGGGAGGACTTGGAAAAAAATGATGACAAATCGTCACTTTTCATAAAATGGGAGAACATGTCTCCCACTCCCCCAGTGGTTACAGCCATGTTTCCACCAGCAGTCTTACGCCCCTGGAACTGACGGCCCGAAGCTCCAAACGTGTAATTCCATCAGCGCCTATAGCAGTGCCAGCAGCTGATAGCGTGGTCGGGCCATGACGCATAACACTCGAGTATCCCCTAGAAGCGACCCGCATGTCCCTGCAGATACAGAGCAGTTGCTCGCCTGGACCATGCACTTATGCATTCGTGGGAAGCCAACTGCTTTTCTTTTCATTTTTTCTTTCTGAGAGCATCCTTTGTCTGCGTGCAACGCAGCAGTCGGACCCTGGGTGCCGACCTTGGTCACGTTGTTTTCGGTGGCTGACAGTGCCAGGCGACGTGGGTGTGGTGATACTTGCGGCGGCTTCCTGCATTTGTGACCACTTCCTGGAATTTGCGGTTACGACTTGCTCTGCATGCTGCTGTCTTCCAGAAGCGTATCCGCGCTGGGGAGGGGGCAACGGATTAATCTTCAAGATAACTCATTTCTAGGGTAAGTTGTAGCTTTCTGTGATTTACTCAATTATGGACGTACCTTATAGAGGCAAGACTGGCATAAGCGCCTCCTTTGCATCTACCGTCTCATATTCGAAGGTTCCTATTGGCACTTGTCTGGCAGGACTCAGTCAGTGTTTGGTTCGCCTCCCGAGGCCGTTTGTCACGCCCCGAAGCGATCGGCTAGACCTGCCCCTGTTGTTGCCAGTGCGATGCGCATTCCTCGCTGTATTTAGGTATGACCGAGACAAATCCTAACTCGGCAGTGTGCACTAGAGATGACAGATACCAAACATCTTCGGATCAAAGGTCCGAGCCCGGCTGGTTTGTTATGGTCAGACCGCACCGGAACCTAGTTAAGATGCCCTGAAGCCCGGTGAAAAGGCCGGAATTATATAAGCTCGTGAGTCGATGTTGTACGTAAGAGGTATTATATGTATTGTGTGCCTACCGAGTCAACAACACACCGGATGGAACTCCGGAATAAACTCAAGGGCCGGTCGTCAAGCCCAGCAATCTTGAACGGGCTTTCTGAGGGGCTTTCTGAACGGGCTTTCGGTCGATTTGCCATCTCTGGTGCACACTGCCTTTAGCGGCGGTTGCTGCAGCACGTGCTGTCTTGTAGCGAGCGATTGCCAAATTGATACGGAACGTCAGAATTGCATGGCTCGTTTTCCTGGTGGAGTTGAGGCGGATTGTTTCCACGCGCGTGGGGTGCTGGGCGACCTGGCCTTACACGACTCGCGGGCTTTTGATTCGCTGACGAGTCGCTGGCCACGGCCGCCGCTCCATCACCGGTCAGCCTGCCGCCGTCAGCCTGCCCTGCCCGGCCACCGGTCCGCCAGCGGTCAGCCTGCCGCCGTCAGCCTGCCCTGCCCGGCCACCGGTCCGCCAGCGGTCAGCCTGCCGCCGTCAGCCTGCCCTGCCCGGCCACCGGTCCGCCAGCGGTCAGCCTGCCGCCGTCAGCCTGCCGCCGTCAACCTGCCGGCATCAGCCTCCCCGGTCCGGCCCGGCCCGGCCCAACCGTCCTCAGCCCTCACCCGACCACGTATTTGTTGGACGGGGTCATGCTCTCTCACTTCCCGACACTCAGGTCCCAGACTAGCGCCCGGCAGGAATTTGAACCGGGAATACTGTCTGCTTGGCCCTGCCTTCGTGATGGGCGGGTATATTACACAGCCCAGCTTCTCGGTAGTTGAATGATATGCACAAGCATATCAGATACAATGCATGGAGACAATGCAACGCTAAAATGCCTTTTTAGTTTCGCATTACTGCCTACCCCTATCTAGCCCTGATCCAAGATTTTCGAGTTTTATTTTATGGATATGTTGAACGTGCTACAATAAATCGAACACTATTAACCGAAAGTAAATACCTTGAGAGTTTATGAAGATCTCAGGGGGGAAAATGATCGCACAACAATAGGTATAATTCTCCAGGTCTTCTGGATATGCTCAAGTGAAATTTTCTAAGCATATTTTTGTTTCTGTAAGCTTACTAAGCATATAAGCGGGTTCCTCAATATTTGTGGTAAACCTAGTTGTTGTGCCAAAATGGATATGCATTTGTTCAGCCCTGCAGTCTGCATACAGTTGTAATCATTGGAAATGAACATGTGTGCCTTCCGCCAATGCCAGTCGACAATTGTGCGAACATTCGGCCTTCCAACGTGTTTATGTTTTTGGTGATTAAGCGACCTTCTAACGTAGCGACGGGTTCGCAAGCTTGTATGGCTTTTTTTTTGTTGGTGGAGGGGGGGCACTTCCCACCCTACCCAAATGTTGGTTTTATCCTCCCAATAATTTCAACTTTTAATATGGGACCTTCTGCGGTATGCCTCCAGAGGAGTCCGTGCTCGCTCACCGCTTTCATGTATGGTGTCCGCCAAATAATTTTCAGTAGCCTACACCTATGCATAGCGGGCGTGATAAGCGTGTCAAAAGCTGTCAGCTGGTGACGGATCAGTGCTGAGATGTGTGCTATTCTATTGATATTGTCTAGGTATGCAATTCACCCGATGGCAGCGATTGTCTGAGACAGGGTGAGACATCGTCCCTGGAGCTGTTCATGATGTAGTTAGTTACTAAACCAATACGGTGTGATGTACGGTTCGATTGCCGATAAAGATAGTTGGTGGTGGTGGTGGTTGCTGCTGGTTGGTGGGCGAATCACCACTGCTATTTATCGACTATTCATTGGAATTATTGATGAAGATTCAAACCGTGTCAGAGGTGTTACTGAGTCCACGTAACATGGTGTATGTGGCATATTTGGGTCGATGACAGAATGAAGAAAACAGCTATGTCATGGATTTTTACCATTCAGAATATTATCCTCTCGAGGGCGTTTCGTCTCATTTTTCTGGCGGAATATTTAATGGTGCTATTTGTAATGACTTTATACTTATTGCGCTTTGATAAAAATGACAGACACCATATGGAAACTGCAAACAAATGTGTTTATATCAGAAAATGCTGCAAAATATCTTCTAAGTCCATTGATAGAAGGTTGTCATTTCTGCATCCAGTATTGCAACAGACAAATACAGCCATGGTCGGCGATGAAGCGACCATGGCGCCTGTCTCATAACCTGACTCCGCCGCGACCATGCCGAATAGTCGGGGATCACACTCGGATCACACTCGGATCACACCGGCCATGTGATCCGAGGAGTGGTGGAGAACAGAGAGACGGTGCGACAGCAATACGGTAACGGGCAGACCAGTCGTTGAAGAGGCTTTGTGACGGCGAGACAAAGAGAAACCGTGAAACAAAGACGTGCTAGACAGACAGAGATCGTGAAAAAGAGACGGTGGGGCCGAAAGCTAAACCGAGAGAAACGTAAGCACGCAGAAATGCAACATCTTTATGAGAAACACGGGAACCGCCAGTGCCGACTTGGCATTCTTCTCCCTCACATACCGACACGCCTTCCTCGCATATCTCCGGGATTCCTATCCGCGTCTGAAGCCCGTCTACAGCGTGAGGAACTGACCGGACCCACGACAGAGCGGTCTCACAACGTACCGCCACCCAAAGCTGTGGGGCAGCGTATCACCGATGCATCTACACTCCTAGTCGCAATGCCAGCCAGTCCAGTAAGCCTCACTGTGCCAATCCATGTGCATCACTGTGACAGCAGTCGTGCGAAGTTCGGGGTCAAGGTCACGTCGCTGTTCTGAAGCCTCGCGCCAAGTCAGGTTGGCGCTGGTTATCTGTCAGACGGAGAGGCCCCTCCCAACGCATGACGTCATTGTTGGAGACTTCCAACGACGGAATTATCCAAGCCGAGCGACTTCCCGTGCTATAGAGTACCTCTTCACGTCAGTATTTTATTTGGAACGGTAGATGCATGTTAATGGCATGTACACAATTATGCATATTTTGTATTTATGATGCTGAATTTCAGATGTAGAAGACATCTCAGTAAATAATTAAATTCAATAATAATGCAACAATTGTTGTCTGCGTGTTTTTGCCTTCATGGAACGTTGCATGCTTTTTGTTGCCCGCCCCTCTTGAAAGCTAGCATGCACCCAAAATTATTTCAACATTTAACGTGTGACCCTGTGGAGATACAAACCAATTTTGAACCTCAGATTTACTCCATGCATTGGAGCCCTCCCCCTAATATTTTTGTGAACATTTTTCACCTGCCTACAGTGGAAAGGCGCTTGGTCAGGTCGATGCGCCATAAAACTCAAACAACCAACCAACCACTTGGTCAGGACTGGATACCTGGGACGGATCTATCTGCCATAGGCAGACCCGTATGACGTGTCGTCGTGCGATTGGTCAGTCTGTCGGCCTGGCCTTGACCGTTCCTGTGTGGCGGAAGTTGCGGCTCGCTTCCCGAAGCCGGCTAAACATTGCTCGTTCGTGGGCAGCGAACTGGAGCAGCACCTGCGCGAAAGGCTGGGTGCCGTGGCGAGGTTTTGGGCACCAGACCGCAAACCGGTCCGCCGAGTCAGGCGGAGCGACGCCCGAGCCGCTGTCATCGCTGGCTGGCGCTTGCGGCGGTTGCTCGGGCGTGACCGCTGACGTCACTCGTCACGTGGTCGGTCGGGGGCGGAGCAGCGGGCCGCCGACTGCGCCTGGCGTGACCTTGCGCCGCTGGGCTACGGCCGCGGTCGGGTGGACTCGTCCGGGTATGGGGTGGACACGTCCAGGTGTGGGGTGGACCCGTCCAGGTGTGGGGTGGACTCGTCCAGGTGTGGGCTGGGCGAAAGCGGAATGTGGATAGACATCGGTCACGCTCCCGTGCCCGTTCGGATGCTGACGAGGGCGTGTTCCGATGTTGCCAGTTGCGACGAGGTGGATCACATTCTTGATTTGTGTGGATCGAGGTGTTTCAAACGAGCGCGTCTACTGGAGCAGTCTGGCTTCAAAAAAAAAAATTATTAAAAAGTGGGGGGAAACAACAAAAAAAATTTTGAGTTCTTCTCCCCCAAAAACCCCTACCAAAAAACCACACAAATTTTTTTTTTTAAACCAAACTTCCAAAAAAAAAAAAAAAAAAGAAGTTCGGATGGGGGGGGGGCGACGTCTCACGTCCAACACCCGCCTGCCGTCAGTCTCGCCTCCGTTCGGAAACAGGATTTGTCTCGATTAAAAAAAATAGCAGATGACATTTTGTTCTCTGGGAGTCCTCAATGCAGCAGAACGCAGTTGTTTACGCGTATTTTACCTTGTTGGTATTGGGATTTAAGTGGTGTGCTTAGTGCATTTGTGTTGGAAACATTTCTGGGCAGGCAAGTAGTAAGTGGCGCAGCCAGGATATTTCTGAGGGAGTCCAACCGAATTGAAACAGGAAACGATTTCGGCGCTCAAAGCGCACCGAAAATATTTGGTTCGTGATGGTGCAAATTCCAACTTTTTAAAATTATTTAATTTAGTGTATTCTTGTTTTTGAGGGAACCAGGTCCCCGGTCCCCTCGCCTGTGCCTCTGAGATGGCAACATGCAATTTATTCTTATTTATTGTGAAATAGAATACTATCGGGGTTGAGTAATTGAGGTATTTTACATCTAGTCGCCGCGTTGTGCCTACTTTCGATGTTGAATAACAAACGCAGGCACGGTGACCTTAATTATCTATTTCTGTAGGTTCTCTGCTGAGTAACAAACCGCCACAGCTTTATATATGAGCACTCATACTCAATTTCTATTGGCAAAGTGACGCAGCCGCGCCGCAAACGTGCCGCCGGCATCCGTGAGAACGCAGTGTCCGCGGCTCGACGTTTTTCCATTCTGTGGCAGCTGCATCCGTGAACTCTGTGAAGTAGTTCCTGGAGCTGGTGACGCAGAGGGGAGTCATGTTGAGGCCGTGCGGTGGGAAACTGCGCACATATAGCAGTGGTATATGTGCGGAATGAAACTGCCATATGTGCGGAAGCTGCGCACCTATAGCAGTGGGATATGTGCGGAATGAAACTGCCATATGTGCAGAAGCAACGCACCTATAGCAGTGGGATATGTGCGGAACGAAACTGCCATATGTGCGGAAGTTGCGCACATATAGCAGTGGAATATGTGCGGAATGAAACTGCCATATTAAAAGAGTGAAGTCGGAATGAAACTGCCATATGTGTAGCCTATAGCAGTAATGGAATTGATATTGTGGAAGCTGCGCACCTATAGCAGTGGGATATGTGCGGAATGAAGCCATATGTGAAGCAACGCACCTATAGCAGTGGGATATGTGCGAATGAACTGCCTATGTTTGGAAGTGCGCTATGAGTGGATATGTGCGGAACGAAACTTCCATATGTGCGGAAGTTGCGCACATGTAGCAGTGGTATATGTGCGGAATGAAACTGCCATATGTGCGGAAGCTGCGCACATATAGCAGTGGTATATGTGCGGAATGAAACTGCCATATGTGCGGAAGTTGCGCACATATAGCAGTCAAACAGTGGTAGCAGAGGCGAGCAGTGTTCAGTACGACCAGATTTTAATTGGCCGCTGGTTGATGCCGGGGGGTGGGACCGTCCTTCTGGTGACGTCACCCTAGCGGACCATTCCTCGGCGGCCCGTGATGACATGTAGAGCACATCGTGTGCCAGAGACCTGGCTGAGCGGGCTGGACGACAGCGGCTCGCCTAAAGCTCGGTGTGGATTCCGTAATCTACTCGATCTACCCTCTGAATGGCCACCTTGGCGCTCCTGCACCAGTGTCCTAAAATTTACTTCACCATTAACTGTCTGGATGAAGAATGAAGTTGCTTGGGAATAGTGAAAGATTGGAGGAGAAAATAAAGGCGATTGCCAGTTGACAGGGGAGTTTAAAAACGCAGAATGCCACAGTGGCAGTTGACAGGCGGGATTTTACACCACAGGCGACGGTGGCGTTGACGAGGCGGGGTTTAACCGCAGGCGACGTGGACAGGCGGGGTTTACCACAGGCGACGTGGCGTTACAGGCGGGAGTTTAACCACAGGCGACGTGGCAGTTGACAGGGAGTTTACACCGCAGGCGACGGTGGCAGTTGACGAGGCGGGAGTTTACACCACAGGCGACAGTGGCAGTTGACAGGCGAGTTTACCGCGGCGACGTGGCGTTGACGGGCGATTTACCACAGGCGACGTGGCGTTGCGTTCGGTCAATGGCATTGAGCAGTCATGGTGTTTAATGACTGGCCACGGTGGCAGTTAAAAGATTGGGTTTATCGTTAGGTGTAAGAGTGTCGAAACGGGGTTTCGCCGACAGTGGAGTGAAGGCGGAAATTTGCCAGGCGAATCAGTGTCAGTTTAAAGTTTTGTGTTTTTGACGTGGTTTCCGAATCGAAGTTTGAACCAAAGGTGTACGTATTGACTGTACATTTTTCATTTGCTTTGAGATTCATAATTTATGAAGGGCTGTATTCAGGACAGGGAGAAAATTGCCTATGCTATAATTTGATACCGTACGCCATATCACAGTTATTCCCTTTACCCAAAATTACGTTGCGATATGTCCGTGTCACTATTCCTTATTAGGAGCATTGACATGATACGTATAAGCGAGATACTGCTAGAAAGGAGACATGAAGACTTCATTAGCACGCGTCATGGAGCAAGATGTCGATACTCCTTGGAGAAGGATGTCTATTGAGTGTCCAGAAAGTGGTATTTTCCACCCTATTTGACGAATAATTTATCACTGTCCTGCACTGTGGTGCGGGAGTTTACACCACAGGCGACGGTGGCAGTTGACCAGACGGGAGTTTACACCACAGGCGACGGTGGCAGTTGACGAGGCGGGAGTTTACACCACAGGCGACGGTGGCAGTTGACCAGACGGGAGTTTACACCACAGGTGACGGTGGCAGTTGACCAGACGGGAGTTTACACCACAGGCGACGGTGGCAGTTGACCAGACGGGAGTTTACACCACAGGCGACGGTGGCAGTTGACCAGACGGGAGTTTACACCACAGGCGACGGTGGCAGTTGACCAGACGGGAGTTTACACCACAGGCGACGGTGGCAGTTGACCAGACGGGAGTTTACACCACAGGTGACGGTGACAGTTGACGAGGCGGGAGTTTACACCACAGGCGACGGTGGCAGTTGACGAGGCGGGAGTTTACACCACAGGTGACGGTGGCAGTTGACGAGGCGACCCAGAGTTGCGTTATGACGCAGTTGGTAATGGTTGGCTATTTGTTTTGCGACACATCGACCGTTTAGTCATGTATCGTCCCCAATCTCTCACACCGATTGGTCGCTGGCGAAGAGTAGCGACGAGTGAGACTCGAACACACAACCTTCCGATTGCGAGACGGGCAACTTATCCCTAGACCACTCGTCCCCAATATGACGCAGTCACAATCCTGGCTCTGTCTGATCAACTGTTACAATACATTCGTGCCGTTTACGCGCGGATCTAATCAACGGCTGCTGGTTCGACTACCTCGCACATGGGTGCAACACTTGCCGGTTCTGGAGACGGTGGGGGGGGGGCATGCCCCTGCAGATTTTAGGCGGTGTACCCCTTCGACGTTGGACAGGGTCTTGAACCGCATACCGTTTGTAAGCACAATTTATGCTCGCTTGGTGGAAGCGCGATTGTTCGTACGGCACCCATCGGTTTTTATCACTGTTCCTTGCTTCAATGTGAGCAAGATTCGTGCGTCAGCTTGACACTTTCACGTGTAACCCGTGTAGTCATGGGCTTTTGTGTTTTCAGTATATGTTAACTTCTGATGTATCATCTCACACTCATTGTGAAGCAATATTGGCAGGTGTAGAGCCTTACAAAAACATTGGCGAGCGTCAGGATTTTTATGTCGTTTTCCCGGCCAGCATCTAAAGGTACAGGCGGAGGGGAGGGCGGAGTCCCGTCCCCTTAAATTACACAAGATAAAGCAATGCAATTTTGGGATTTGCACCAACAATCGCCTGCGGTCAAATTATCTAACCACGTTCGCTCCCGTTTCCACTCAACAGAATCAGTCCTCACTGTTACCGCCGAGTAGGGGTCCGAGCTGTGGATCAGTCACATGTACCCTTTGATCCTCCATTATCTGATCATGTACGGTTGGATTTCACGATGTGCATTGATGTCATTGATCAGGAAAAATAGTGGGGAAAAAAACAAACTAATACGGTTTGATTTTGCGATTGCTCGAATGATTCGTTGATTGGTTTCGATTTCATTTTACGGTTCCTTGAGCGATTTCTTGATCGGCTTCGGTCCTGTCACGATTGCGAGTATTCCTCTATTTATGGATTGCATGCACGGTCACACCTAGCCAGTAAAAGCACAGCTTAAGAAGAGCTTAAATTAATCATAGCTTAAGGAGAAAGAAGTGAAGTGTTTTTCAAAGTTCTCCGGAGACTATCGGAGTATATCAAGCTATATGATCAGCATGGTCGATGCACCCTAAAGCCAGGGGTCTATCAAGACTGCTTTCTGAGTTATCTGCGATCATTCATTTTATGGATATTAACTAATTTAATAGACGAATGCTGGAGTCAAATTTGCAGATGACATATTTTCTTAGTATGCGGTCGAAAACGAGTCGTAGTTGAGATGGATGTTTATTTTGTAGCTATGCCAATGTGTATCTCTTGTGACCACGACTATGACTCGGCCAAACAGGCAATCTGCGCTTACCCCAAGTGAAAGTAAACTCAAGAACATGGCCACCGTGTACAATGTTGCAAGGTAGTCTGATAAACCACCAGGCTTGAGGCATTCTACTATACTTGCCTTGAAAAGCCGTTTGGCCAACTTGACTCGTGATCATGATACCGATAACATGTCACGATCCTACTGAAGTTGGTCACACAGCCTTTTACGATTTGTGAGTGTTAAGAAATAGCGTGCCTTCTAATCGTGTCATTGCCGGAATGGATCATGCCCTTACCAAGTATATTTATATTGGCTGACAAGCTGTCGAGACGCTTTGGCTTGCATTCAGGACAACTACAGTAGCTTCGAGCGCCGTGTCGTGCCGTGCCGTGCCGTGCCGTGCCGTGCCGTGCCGTGCCGTGCCGTGCCGTGCCGTGCCGTGCCGTGTCGTGCCATGCCGTGCCGTGCCGTGCCGTGCCGTGCCGTGCCGTGCCGTGCCGTGCCGTGCCGTGCCGTGCCGCGTCGTGCCATGCCGTTCCGTGTCGTGCCATGCCGTGCCGTGTCGCGTCGTGCCGTGTCGTGCCATGCCGTGCCGTGCCGCGCCGTGCCATGCCGCGCCGTGCCGTGTCGTGTCGTGCCGTGCCGTGCCGCGCCGTGCCGTGCCGTGACGTGCCGTGCCGTGCCGTGCCGTGCCGTGCCGCGCCGCGCCGTGTCGTGCCATGCCGTGCCGTGCCGTGTCGTGTCGTGTCGTGCCGTGCCATGCCATGCCGTGACGTGACGTGACGTGACGTGCCGTGCCGTGCCGTGCCGTGCCGTGCCGTGCCGTGTCGTGTCGTGCCGTGCCGTGCCGTGCCGTGCCGTGCCGTACCGTGCCGTACCTGTGGACACGGTGCGCGTTCTAGTTCGGTTTGGTTCCGAGCGATTTCATGTGGAGGCGGTGTGAGACGTCAATCGGCCAGCCATTGTGACGGCTCCCAGTCCGCTGACCAAGCAAGGGCAGCGGACAGTGACCTTCTAGTCGCGCGCACCGAATCAGATGGAGAGGAAGTACGCTCCAACGGGCCGAGGGACCCTGACGGTGCTTGGCACGGCGACGAGCTTAGCTTCTACGTGGTATCGACATCGCTGGCGATTTTTATCAGCTCTAAGCATAAGCGTTTGATGAGCGTGATTGGGGAATAGAAGCGGTTGTCTGTGTTGGTTTCTGCCGGTATGATGGGGCCGACGACGCTACTCTGTATGTACAAGTGTCATGTGGTGTGCACGTCATGTACAAAACACGGGTGATCTGCGTGGATCATTGCTTCTAAGTAGAGCCAATGCCCCCACCCCCGACGCCTGGCAGTGCTGTAGTTTCTCATTTCCCGCCAGCTCCGATGACGCAGATCCGTTCGGACGGGGTGCGGCCCCGTGCCGGTAACAACACTGACCTATGTACAATGCACACATGCTCAGTGTGATGATAAGGCAGCATCGTGCTGAGCAGGGTTGATAATTCGAGCTGTTTATGTTTTGACCTTATACTTATTAGAACCGCAGATGCTTTAGGCCTGAAAGAAACGCTACCTTTCAACGGCGTGCCTTCCTCCAGTGTCGGTGAGGTAAATATCACACCATCAAAATATATGATTTGTTTACATCCTATTCTACAGCTTTCGGTTACATTGGGCCAGAGGTGAAAGCTCCAACTGATAGTGGTATGTGCAGTGTTTGGCCGTTTCCGCTGGCACTTTGCCGCCGGAATTTTGCGTGTGTTAGTAGCGAGGTGGCGGCCGGAGCCAGCTGCCAGGTGCGCTGGGTGCTGTGTGGTGGGGGCTGGGTGCTGTGGGGTGGCCGGCTGGGTGCTGTGTGGTGGCCGGCTGGGTGCTGTGTGGTAGGGGCTGGGTGCTAGGTGCTGTGTGGTGGGGGCTGGGTGCTGTGGGGTGGCCGGCTGGGTGCTGTGTGGTGGCCGGCTGGGTGCTGTGGGGTGGCCGGCTGGGTGCTGTGGGGTGGCCGGCTGGGTGCTGTGTGGTAGGGGCTGGGTGCTAGGTGCTGTGTGGTGGGTGCTAGGTGCTGTGTGGTGGGGGCTGGGTGCTGTGGGGTGGCGGGCTGGGTGCTGGGTGCTGTGTGTTGGCCGGCTGGGTGTCGTGGGGTGGCCGTCTGGGTGCTGTGTGGTGGGGGCTGGGTGCTGTGGGGTGGCCGGCTGTGTGCTGTGGGGTGGGTGCTGGGTGCTGTGTGTTGGCCGGCTGGGTGTCGTGGGGTGGCCGTCTGGGTGCTGTGTGGTGGGGGCTGGGGGCTGTGGGGTGGCCGGCTGGGTGCTGTGTGGTGGGGGCTTGGGGCTGTGCGGTGGGTGATTGGGTGCCGTGTGTTGGCCGCTGGGTGCTGTGTGGTGGGGGCTGGGTGCTGTGTGGTGGCCGGCTGGGTGCTGTGTGATGGGGGCTGGGTGCTGTTGGGTGGCCGGCTGGGTGCTGGGTGATGGGAGCTGGGTGCTGTGGGGTGGCCGGCTGGGTGCTGTGTGGTGGTGGCTGGGTGCTGTGTGGTGGGGGCTGGGTGCTGTGTGGTGGGGGCTGGGTGCTGTGGGGTGGCCGGCTGGGTTCTGTGGCGTGGCCGGCTGGGTGCTGTGTGGTGGGGGCTGGGTGCTGTGGGGTGGCCGGCTGGGTGCTGTGTGGTGGGGGCTGGGTGCTGTGTGGTGGGGGCTGGGTGCTGTGTGGTGGCCGGCTGGGTGCTGTGGGGTGGCCGGCTGGGTGCTGTGTGGTGGGGGCTGGGTGCTGTGTGGTGGGGGCTGGGTGCTGTGTGGTGGGGGCTGGGTGCTGTGTGGTGGGGGCTGGGTGCTGTGTGGTGGGGGCTGGGTGCTGTGGGGTGGCCGGCTGGGTGCTGTGGGGTGGCCGGCTGGGTGCTGTGTGGTGGGGGCTGGGTGCTGTGTGGTGGGGGCTGGGTGCTGTGGGGTGGCCGGCTGGGTTCTGTGGCGTGGCCGGCTGGGTGCTGTGGGATGGGTGCTAGGTGCTGTGCCTCACCACGGTGGCCATGATTGGGAGTGTTGTGAGGATGCGCTTACCTGAGCATTACCCCGACTGACGACAACATTATGCAGATGGTTCGCCAGAGTTGCGAATGCTGTGATGCCCTTGTGGGAGCTCCCAGCGTACTTGTGAGAAGGATATCCATCGATTATTATGGTTTGATAGCCAGCCACTCGCTCCGAATACCTGCTGATTGATGTGCATTCCAAAGCGGTAAACAACCTGTACCCTGTAGCCATAGCACCACCCGAGTTACGCCGCACAAGGCGGGAACGTGTTTTTTTTGGTCATGGTCGCCCATGGTCCTGATGACCCAAAAGTCGACGATTCCTACGAATCTCTAAGAGTTTCCGAGGAAAAAAACACATTGAGGATTGAGTTTTCCCGGTCGAACAATGTTGTTGATCGGCTACTGGCCGTCGTGCAATGTCGCTGCTGATACCGGTGGTCACGTGGTCATGTGGTGTCGCTCCGTCAGCTGGCGCCGCTGCCCGGCTGGGTCAGGATGGCTGCTGGCTCTGCCGCGCTGCTGCTCGTGCTGCTGGCCAGTCACGGCCCGTTCGTCTCCGCCCAGCTCGAGGTGACCGAAGTCGGAACTCTCATCCAGACAGGTCAGTCGTGGCGCCGCGCGTACATTACACACCCTTGACCAGGGGCGCATCCAGCAACTGTCATGGGGCACTTTGTCTATGAAGGGGCGCCATTTCTTCGGAGGGGCACCTCTGGATGAAACATTCGAGGAGGGTGCACTTGAACACACTGAATGGGCACGTGTTTCTACCAAGGGGTGCCTTTGGCTGAAACATTTGAAAGGGGAGGTGCACTCCAGCACAGTGAACGGGCGCTTTATCCTCTCAGAGTGACGCCTCTTGCCCGACGAATTCGATGTATGCGTTCGATCCTTCCCGGAGGAGCGCCTTTTTCCGGCCGAAGGGTCGCCCACTTCCATGGGAAGTGAATTTCCTCCCCCCCCCCCCCCAGCACCCCCTCCCCTGAATCCGCCCCTGCCCTTGGGACACCCGCGGCGTATGTGCACGGGCGCTGGACAGGACAGGTGGACGTATATTTATCTTCGGGAAAAAAAACTCCAATAACCAGCCTCTGGGAAAATAATACTTGAATAACCAGCCTCTAGAATATATTCGGGCCACAGTCGTGTTCACATTTTCAAAAGTAACCAGGAAAAGTTTCCCCTGTAGCTGTGAGATCTGGGTATTGTTAGACAGACGGCGTACCCAAAACATACGATTGTCAGTGACCACTAGTGGATCCATGGGCGCGGTCATCTCGAGGAAAAGCACCCTCCCCAACCATTGAAATTTGGCGACCCTCTGACCGCGAAAAGGCCCATCTCCGGAAGGCTCGAGTGTACTCTGTCCACCATCAACAAATTGTATAGCGAAAGGCACCCTTATTAGAAGTTGGAATGCACCCCGTCCTCCGCTCAACATACTTGTTTAGTTATAGTCCCCAGTCAATCCCAGTCAAAGGCGCCACTCTATTCATTTCCGTCAAAGGCGCCCTTCTCAAAGGAGATAAAAATTGCCACGATCGGAAGTTCGAGGTTGCTCCCGCCGAACGACTTTTTTCAGCCGAAGAGTAGCCTCTTTGGGAGTGCCCATCCCCATGAAAATGCCTGGGTCCGTCCTGTTAATGGCATCTTCGGTATAGGTAAGGCACATTTTTCCGGGTCTCTTTTTCGAATTGACGTATCGATTTAAAATAATACATTATGGACACAAGTTCAGCTTCACAATATAAATTTGTGTTCCGGTCGTGGACGTACGATCTGTTTTCGGCCTGGTCAGCCTTGGATTTGGTGATGGCAGAAGAGTTTGTTTACCTCATCGTGGCATGTTTACCCGTCAAAGCAATTACTCCGGCATGTTCTGGCCTAACTCTGGTAAATTATTGGGCGCCGGACAGGGAAACACTCAAATAGTCCAATGGGACGCAAAATGACCTCAGTAGTCGAGGCGCCCTAAAACCTAAATAACCAACCAGTCAAAGGGTCCAATGGGGCCATGCCCTGTCACCGACACAGCCACATGAAACCATGTATTTATTTTAAGTATTTTTTCTTTCCTTGCTGGCATGCATTGTGGCAAGTTAGGCATAGTGGGCGAAGATTAATTTACACGATTCATCGTCTCGTATCGTTCCAAATTCGAGGAGCTATCTTTTGTGCAGTTGGGTGCAATTCTTGATTCTATCCAATGGTTTGTTACCGCACGCTTGTCCCACCCCCGTCACCAGATGATCGGCCGATTCTTCCTTTGACAAGTACCCCAGCAGCAGCACCAACACCATCAGTGAGCTGCTCTCGTGCAATAGCAACATGGTCGTGGCCGACGATCCGAACGTGCCCGCGACCCCGCCTCCTCCGGCTGCCTCAGTGTTCCACCCACACCATAACTTGGAAGCATCGCGTCTCCTCACCACTTCAGCGTGCCATTGCGCACCCGGAGGCCGCTGACCGTCGTGTTCCACACGTCCTGCACTGTTGGGGAGGGTGCCTGCCCGTGTCTCCTCTTTTCCAGCTGTCGCCTTTCGTAAGTCTGTTCGGTGGCTGGCGTAGCGGCTGCGGTGGTTGTTTGACCTGCTGGTGTAATGTAGCGGCGGTGGTGGCTGTTTGACCTGCTGGTCTGACGTGGCGGCTCTGGCCGCTGGTCTGACGTGGCGGCGACGGTGGTTGTTTGACCTGCTGCTCTGACGTGGTGGCGGAGGTGGCTATTTAACCTGCTGGTCTGATGTAGCGGCTCCGGCTACTGGTCTGACGTGGCGGAGGCGGTGGCTGTTTGACCTGCTGGTGTGATGTAGCGACGCCGGCCGCTGGTCTGACGCCGACTGGTGCCGACAGCACTGGGTGTCGCCGACTTCGTGACCAAGATGTGGAACGAGCACCTGGCCGACTCGTCGGGCATCCAGCTGCCCAGTCTGAAGGGCGACAACGACTCCCGTCTGCTGGTCGAATTCGGCGCGCTCAACCAGCGGCTGCAGGTGCTGGAGAGTAGCGTGACGGCCGTCCAGATGTCGCTGCGTCACATCTACAACTCGGCACCCACCGAGATCCGCTGGGAGCTCACTGTCGAGACCATGGAGAACCTGCTGAGACCCATCAACAGGTGAGGGGCGGTCAGTGAGGCGAGGGGTGGCCAGGTGAGGGACTGTCAGTGAAGCGAGGGACGGTCAGTGAGATGCGGGAACATTAGATGAGGGACGGTCGGTGAGGCGAGGGCAAATCGAGTCAGGGACGGTCAGGGAGGTAATAGAAAAACAGGTGAGGGACGGTCAGTGAGGTGCAGGGAGATCAGGTGAGGGACGGTCAGTGAGGCGAGAGAACATCAGGCGAGGGACTGTCAGTGAGGTACAGGGGAATCCGGCAAGGGACTGTCAGTGAGGTGCGGGGGACATCAGGTAAGGGACGGTCAGTGAGGCGAGGGAACATCAGGCAAGGGACGGTCAGTGAAATGAGGGTGTATCGAGCGAGAGACGGACAGTCAGTCCGGGTGCAGGTGGTAGTTTCTTCAGGCCTAGCTGAGAATAAGCTAGACAGCTTGCATGCAGTGTACACCACATAGAGTGGTGAGGTTTTCATTCAGGCAGCGTTAGGCTGTTGTTAATTTGGTCAGTGCATGTCCAGCTAGCAACAAGTGTAGCAGACGAAGTGAGCCGCAATAGCTGATACCTATACATGGAAGGAACCTCCGAACAAGGCTGGAGATCTCTCACGGAGCCAGGTGACCCATTGAAGTCCTCATTTCCAAGACATATCAGCATGAATAAGGAAAATGGCAGCTTAAGAGCAGCAGGGTACCAAATCAAGGGTCCAAACACTGTCCCCGACCTGCCCGGAATCCCCAGCCATGCTCTGAGCCCACAACTTGAACTGAATGTTCCTCTACTTGAACTCTTTCTCGCTGAAGTAGGCTTCCAAATAATATACACACCTGGGTGGATTTTGAAATAGTGTCATATATTTCTTACCCTCCGGACATGAAAATGTCTTGCCCTTTGCCGCCCCGGTAGCTCAGTTGGTTAGAGTGCCGGCCTGCACTGGTCTCCCCTGTCCTGGCAACACAGGGTTCGAGTCGCTTCGCGCGCTCGCATTTGGCCCCCGGCCGGCAGTGTCAGTTGGCAGCTGGCCCGATGAGGCCGGGGACGAGCTACCGGGCGGCGGTGTCGGTGCATTGGCGGCACGTTAAACTTTCGGTCTAAATTCTGCCGTTGAACTGGAGTTCATGGATCGGGTGGTGGGGCCAGGGTTCACGCAACAGGTTCTGTTTAGCAATAGAACCCTGGTTCCTAAAGACACCCCAGCAACAACTCTGACTAAATTTATAAATAAATAAAAAATGGTTTAACAAAAATTAAAAAACTGAATCAATTTTGTTATGGGTGCAAAATAGCCCACTTGGGGTTGACACACCCAAAGACCCTAATAAACAAACAAGCAAACCTCTATTTGAACGAAAACTTTAGCACATGAAAGAGAGCATATTCGTGATGGCCGTGCCGGAAATCCTAGAATGTGAAACCCACACGAGCTCCCACAATGTTTTTAACCACCTTCATCATCTTGTGCACGACCGACTGTTGCCAACTGTACTCCATGCACATCAAGTTCCGCCCAGCTGCAGCGACACATTGGGGCCGATGCCATCACCTCACTCGGCTTTCCCGACCTATTGGTATGGGTGCATTAGGTTGGACCCGCTGACCCGACCGTCGAACCCGCTTCCGAGAACTCCGACACACCAGACCGGCCCGTCCGCCCACGTATGACGCAATAGCGGCTCGCCGGTCTGACATTGTGGTGAAGTGACGTCACAATCGAATATGGTGGCGCCGGCGACTGACGCGTGAACCGACTGGTGACTGGCCGCACGTGAGAGCTGGCGCCTCGCTGTTGTGACACGTGCTGGCGCCTCCAGCCGGGCCGACCCTGTGCTTTGTTGTTGAGACCCGAGGATGGGGAGAGCGCCTGGCGCGTCCGATGGTCTGCTGGTCGGGTACCCGTCCGATGGTCGGGGTAGCCATCTGATGATCTGCAGGTTGGGGTAGCCGTCCGACGGTCGGTAGGTATTCGTCTCATGGTCGGTCGGTAGCCGTTCGATGGTCGGGGTAGCCGTCTGATGGTTGTTAGGTATCCGTTCGATTGTCGGCTGGTAGCCATTTGATGGTCGGCGGGTAGCCGTCTGATGGTCAGTGGGTAGCCGTCTGACGGTCGGGGTAGCCGTCTGATGGTCTGTTGATCGGGGTAGCCGCTTGATGGTCAGAGTAGCCGTCTGGTGGTCGGTAGGTAACCGTCCGATGGTCAGTGGGCAGCCGGATGCACTCGGGCGGTGGAGTCGGTTTTGTGTTCACCATACTGGGATGGCCTTCAGTTCGGCTGGAATGTCAGGATAGACGAGAGATCTCATAAATGCAGGACGTTCTCAGTGAGAAATATGGGACAAACAGATGATAGGAATATTTTAACTCCTTCCTATCCGAGGGATGGCCTTCCTGTCTGGCTTCACTTCAGTTCCGTCGCCAACAGTAAGTAAAGATACCTCGATAGTCATTTAGCAACTAAAAGCTATCCTGATTTTCCAGTCCCGCCTGTGTTTGTCTCCAGCAACGCCGGCGTTTCTTCTCTCACCAGTGCCGTCTGTGTTTGCCCGCAGCAACTACCAACGCTTCCTGTACTACCAGCAGAACAACCGCACCGTGGAGCGACACACCCTGGAGGACTTCGCGATTCACGCCGTCTCTCACGATCCACACTCGCTGCAGTCGACCATGTCGAACCTGCACCACCTCTGCAAGGGGCTCGGCATGCACTCCACCGACCACGCACGCCTGCAGCGGTACGCCTTCAAGCAGGGACTGTTCCGGCAGCTGTACAAGGTCCTCACGGTAAGCGGAGATGTCCTGATCAGTGTGCAGCTTGCATTTGTCTTCCATCAACTAAACTGGCGGGTCTAGGGGGACATGCTAGCCCCCTCCCTAAGCCGATTTTCCTAAACATTTGCACTGAAATAACTTTTTTTTATCGGGGTTTAAACCATGTTACGATTTAAAACCATGTTACGATACGGAGCTTGACAAGGTGATTTGTGAGGAAATCAGTAGAAACTTTCGGAGGAAGTGCCTTATTCTTGGTGACTTTAATCTAAAAGGATATGAAAATGTTGGTGTTGGCTCCCCATCATGCAAAATGTTTAGGAATTGCCTTGAAGAGAAACTGTTCTTACACCAATTTGTAACGGAACCTACCAGGCATGGCTCATTCTTGGACCTTGTATTCTCAGATTTAAGTGACTTGGTTCAAGACTTGCCTGTAGGAGAAACTCTGGGAAGAAGTGACCATTACATAGTTAGATTCAAGGCACATGTAGTGGAAATTATTAAGGATAATTTGGTAAAGGTTCCTAATTTCAACAGAGCAGACTTTGACTGCATGAGAGCGGCTATAAGTGCCATAAGATGGGAAGAAGAATTCTCCAATTTAAATGCCTGTGAAATGTGGGAAAAGTTCAAATCTTACTTGAAGGAAATTCAGATTAGACATGTCGCCAAAAGCAAAGACGCAAAAGAAGGATAGGAAATCCAGCATGGCTTACACCTGACTTGATAAAATAAATTAAGGCTAAGAAAGCTGCATTTACAGTGCTTAAGGAAGCTTCACATATCGTAAATCTAAAGGCGTATCGAAAAGCTAGGGACACTGTGAAGCAAGAAACCAGAGCAGCAAAGCGAGCAAAAGAACTGGATTTAGCTAGGAACTGTAATGGGGACAGCAAAAAGCTTTTCAGTTTTTACAAGCTGAGCAAAGTTTCTAGCACAATTGGTCCATTGGAAGTAAATGGGACTGTATTGGGGATACTGAGATGGTTGAGGAGCTGAGCAAGCAGTTTAAATCAGTGTTAACATTGAAAGATATGACCAATCTGCCGACCGTACACCATAGTTCAGTGACATGTGATGGGATAAATGATGTTGATTTCATTGATAGTGATGTTGTTTTCAATCATATCAGGAAAATAAAGCCAAACAAGGCAGCAGGACCCGATGAAATTTATGCTAGGGTATTGCGGGAAGCTGAAAAGGAACTGGCATTTCCACTTAGTATAATATTTTGTAGGTCTGTTTCACAAAATGAAATTCCAACTGATTGGAAAAGGGCAAATGTAGTTCCTATTTCCAAGAAAGGAGAAGGAGGGAAGGTTGAAAACTATAGGCCAGCAAGTCTCACATCTCTAGTCTGTAAGGTATTCGAATCAATTATCAAGGATAGAATAGCTAGTTATCTGGAAGGAAACAGATTGATTCAAGATACTCAACATGGGTTTAGTAAAGGGCGATCATGCCTCACAAATCTCTTGGACTTTTTTAACTTCGCCACAGAACAATTTGATCAGGGAAGTCAGGTTGATGTGGCATAACTTGACTTTAGTAAGGCCTTTGACAAGGTACCCCATACACGGTTAATGATGCAGCTTCAGGCCCATGGTATTGCAGGTAGCATCTTAAAATGGTTAGAGTTGTGGCTTCCAGATAGACAACAAAGAGTGATGCTAAATGGTGCAAAGTCATCATGCCAAAATGTTCTAAGGGAGTCCCTCAGGGGTCAGTACTGGGGCCACTGCTGTTCATTATATTTGTAAATAACATTGAAAGTGGCCTAAGCAGTAAGGTTTTGAAATTTGTGGATGATTTGAAAGTCTTTAGGACAATAACACGTCAAAATGAGCATATCTCGCTCCAAAAGGACTTAGACGAACTTGTGAAGTGGTCCGAAGAATGGCAAATGAAGTTTAAGTTCGATAAGTGCAAAATCATGCATGTAGGTAAGCAGCATATGAAGGCTCCATACTTGATGGGTGGCCAAGTGTTATCAGTGACTCAACAGGAGAAGGATTTAGGTATTATTCTAAACACAAAATTGTGGGCATCAGAACAGACCTGGGAAGCCAGGAAGAAGGCACTGAGAATGCTTGGGGCAATAAATAGGAATGTATCATACAGAAGTGAGGAAGTCATCAGGAAACTTTACTGTGTATATGTCAGGCCACACCTGGAATACTGCATCCAAGCTTGGTCTCCTAGCTATGAAAAACATTGTCGGCTTTTAGAGAGAGCACAAAAGAGGGCTACAAAAAATGGTTAATGGTATAAGCAACCTGGCATATGAGGAAATATTGAAGAAATTGAACATGTTTTAACTTAGATGTAGAAGGCTGAGAGGAGATATCATCGAGGTCTTCTATATTACTACTTCTAGATATCAACTGTGTATTCCCACCCCAAACACTGGTGTTATTATTGATTATTTTTCATCGATGTGCAAACATCAGATAGGAACGTTGGCTTCTAGTCGCGCATGCAACAGTTCGTCATTTTGTGCTGATAGTTTCCTCTATTGATGGATTACTCATTGCAAATTAGGCCGAATAACCGAATTTGAACCGATCACCCTTCAGTTAGCAGGTGATGCCGCAAAGCTGATACTGTTCCCGACCCAGAACTGGCAGTACCCGATGTAGTCCCACATGCGCACTCCTCGAAAAAAGTTAATCTTCTTGCACATCATAACAGCCAGTGAGTTGCGCAAAAGGCTGCTTCAGCATCTAATACAGCCTGTGTCTGGGAATAACATCTACCATAAAACTGAGTAGCCTGAGTTCCTTATCAAGATTTCAAGCGCAGCTTACAGTTTGGAGTCTCTTTGGTTTGCATAATGCCTCCTGTGTAGCCCTACAGCTGCATCGGATCAAGCTGTGAATTTCATTTGGATAGCGTCCCCGTATCGGACTTAAGATATTATCGTGGTTCCCCCTCCGCCCCCACCTCCACAACATTTTGGCGGCTCACCTCTCGTCCGGATTACATAAAAGAAGGAAAAGAAGCTTGGATTATTTTAGGACTATGCTAGTTTATATAGCGTGGCCAACCTCTCGGGCCGATTGGTCGCCGGTAGACTCCGTAATCCTGCTGGCTGTGGGATTCGAACACACGATCTTGGATTACAAGTTGCCAGTTATGCGTTTAGTTGTACCCTAGCATTACGCGTTCCGGCGGTAAGAGACGTCATCCGCCCTGCAGAGCTCCAAGACGACCTGTGATCTCCAGCAGTCTCCGCAGCAGATGGCCTACGGACTGTACGGCATCATAGCACTCACACTGGCCAAAGGCTACGCCATGCTTCAGTTCTCCTACCTGCTGCTCAGGATATATGGCAAAGGTACGAGCTGGTGGGTGGAGGGCGGGGGTGGGGGTGGCGGGTAGAGCCTAAGTTCTGACTAAGCCTCACATACTTTTCAGTGGTGAACTTCTATAACTCGTGGTGAGCTGTTGGGCAGTGGGCATGTTTTGGAGCATCGACAGCAATATCAAATCGTATCTGTCGAGCTGAGCCATCGCAGCGCGGGCAAAATTTCGTACAGTTCGCAATGCTGCGGAAGGGCATTTTTACTCCAACTGACTTGTTCTAAAACAAATAGAGTGATGATAAAAATATCACGATATAGCTCAATTATGGAACTAACTGACTTCGAGTATCATATCTACCTCCTTTGGTTTACCTTCCAGGTCAGGCCAAACAGGCCAATGGTGTGGTGCAGCTAGTATCCGATCTTCGTCGAAGTCTTCGAACTCCCGTCCCCCTTTCCCAGAAGTGGAAGGAAAAAATCGAACACGAAACTCAAAAGGTTTCGGGAAATTGCCCAATGTAAACAGAAACAAAATCAAAGTTGCCGACTTGAATTTGTGGACCATAATCATATCAGAGACCAAACCGTCCTTAGCATTTCCCGGAGCGCCACGATAGCCGTAGTGGAGCGCCACGATAGACGTAGTGGAGCGCCACGATAGCCGTAGTGGGGCGCCATGATAGCCGTAGTGGAGCGCCCCGATAGCCGTAGTGGAGCGCCACGGTAGCCGTAGTGGAGCGCCATGATAGCCGTAGTGGAGCGCCACGGTAGCCGTAGTGGGGCGCCATGCTAGCCGTAGTGGAGCGCCACGATAGCCGTAGTGGAGCGCCACGATAGCCGTAGTGGGGCGCCACGATAGCCGTAGTGGGGCCCCATGCTAGCCGTAGTGGAGCGCCACGATAGCCGTAGTGGGGCGCCACGATAGCCGTAGTGGGGCGCCATGCTAGCCGTAGTGGAGCGCCACGATAGCCGTAGTGTGGCGCCATGCTAGCCGTAGTGGGGCGCCACGATAGCCGTAGTGGGGCGCCATGCTAGCCGTAGTGGGGCGCCATGATAGCCGTAGTGGAGCGCCACGATAGCCGTAGTGGAGCGCCACGGTAGCCGTAGTGGGGCGCCATGCTAGCCGTAGTGGAGCGCCACGATAGCTGTACTTGGGCGCACACGCTGTCAGCAACAGTGTCGTGTGCCAAACGTGGGGTAAAATATTCAATTGCAGCGCCACCCATGCCTTGTTAAGCCATGTAGAACGTGAAGTGTTTAGCGAGCGGTGCAGTGTCGTGATGGCCTATTGATAACGTAGCTTACGTGCGGTTTGACAGACGTTTTCCAGGTGCAATGTCTTGTTTCTTTTTGTCATCAGTTAGTAACTTTGGAAGGCTTCTACGGTGATAAGAGGACGTCCAAGGGCCTCTTGGCAATGGAGGCCCTTCCTGGTGCTGAAGATCCCTTCACCGTGAAATGGGCGCTGTATGACCGAAGCAGTCGATGCGCCCCTAAGCCCAAATAACCGACCAACCAACCTTCACCGTGAAGACCCCGTTCGAAATCACACTTGTTGCATGCATTTGTCTCGGCTAAACTGCCCGAACCTGAACCTCGAAATAGTCGTGTAACTGATACCGTTCAGTGTAGGGCACCCTGCGCCGGTCTCTGGTTTCATGGCAAATACCTGTGGTGCTCTGGCGGTGGTCGGAGTGTACTCATGAGATGTAAGGCACACTGGTCATCCACACGAAGTGGTATCTGGCACTGTGAGCCCACCCTTCAGTGGCGTAGAAACTCTCCAAAAGTTCGAGGGTAGAGTAATTCTGAAGTCGGGTCTTCCCATGCAACGTCCATGGAGTCAATGTAAGCTCATCTTAAGTTGGAGAGTTGCTGTCTCCTCTGCCCCCGGGTCCTAAACCTATATAGTCAATGTTAAGCTGATCCTATGTTGGAGGGACATTACCTTCCCTGCTCCAGGTTCCTACAGCCATGCTGGCCATCCGCGGTAACTAGTGCCCAGTGGCCCGGTGTCCGGCGGCTGGTGACTGGTGACTGGTGACCGGTGTTCGGAGGCTGGTGACTGGTATCTGACGGCTGGTGACTGGTGTCTGACGGCTGGTGACTGGTGACCGGTGGCTGGTGACTCGTGTCCGGTGGCTGGTGACTGGTGACCGGCGTCCGGTGGCTGGTGACTGGTATCCGGAAACTGGTGACTGGTGACTGGTGACTGGCGTCCGGTAGCTGGTGACTGGCTTCCGGTGGTTAGTGACTGGTGACTGTTGGTTGATGACCGGTGTCCGACGGCTGGTGACTGCTGTCCGGCAGCTGGTGACTAGTGACTGGTGACTGGCGTCCGGCGACTGGTGACTGGTGACTGGTCTTCGGTTGCTAGTGACTGGTGACTGTTGGCTGATGACTGGTGTCGGTGGCTAGTGACCGGTGTCCGACGGCTGGTGACTGGTGTCCGGCGACTGGTGACTGGTGACTGGTCTTCGGTTGCTAGTGACTGGTGACTGTTGGCTGATGACTGGTGTCGGTGGCTAGTGACCGGTGTCCGGTGGCTGGTGACCGGTGTCTGGCGGCTGGTGCGTGCAGGCGAGTTCGTCGTTGAGTCGCGTCTGACGTCCGAGACGTACGAGGGCATATCGTTCGACGTGGCCGCCGAGGCCCAGGCGGTCATCAAGGAGCTGTCCAACACCTACTGGCGCTGCGACCCGGCCAAACACACCGAGGGCGTCACCTTCGAGCAGGTCACCGAGCTGCTGCAGGGCTACATGGAGAACGAGGTCGACCTCAACGGCGACGGCACGTGCAACAACAACTGCGCCTACTACAGCCACGTGCGACGCCATGGCTGCTACATGGTTGGTAACGCCGCCAACGACACGCAGCAGGCAAGCCCAGCTGTGACGTGGTGACGTAGTGAGGTGGTGGCGTGGTGAGCTGGCACGGGACCTAGATTGCCGGCATGACGGTGGCTGGTGAGACCGCTGTAGTGCACACACTGCCTCCTGCAGACTTGACACGCCAGAGCCCGCCGACTGGCGACCTTTTATGGACCGCATGTGCTTAACGGTCAGAATTGCGTTACTTTGTTTGGTTGTATATTTTGTTCGCGAGCATGTCCATTTGCTATGGTAAAGCCAGTAACGCCGGAGTCTATCTCGCTTTGAGCTTGAAGAGGAACGTATCGTTGGTAAAGTAAGTTGTTGATATTTGATTGGGCATCTGTCACCATAGTTGTTCGACAACATAGCATGTCACTCTTGAACCCTGCTCATTTTTCAGTGATTTCTGGTGTCACATTTATCCCAGTGGGAAATGCGTATATATCAGCGAATATTCGTGGCTCATTTGCACAACGTACCGTACCGCACCTGTCAACGTTAGCTCAGCTCAGGAGCAAAATCGTATCTAATCGAATGAGCCACCACATCGTCTACTGCATTGTTCCGAGTACGTTGAGGGCACGCACCACACGCTCTTCGCTTTCTGTCCCACGTCGATCGATGTTGCATACTCCAGTCATAGGGCATCGTCGAATACTCTTCATAATCCAGAAAAAGACAATGGTTGGAAAACCGGCCGCTTGTGCAGTCGGTGTAGCTGCCGTACATCGACATGTAGAGCTGCTGCTGTGCTGTGGCACAGCGAAAATGTGCAGCCGTCGTTTTGCTGTGGTCGCTGTCTTGCTTGCTGCCGTTAGTCGACGGACCTGCGCTTGAACTTTGATCAACTCAGCCGTGCTTGTGTTTTTTTAGGCATGCCCCATTGCATAGCCTTCTGCCCCTATTCCAGGAGCAGAATTTAAAATGGCCATTCCATTTTTTTACATCTTGTTTTGCTACAGGGAAAGACTGAACAGAAAGTCACCGGTCATCAAAAGCCTGGGCGCAACTTGCTTCTGTAAATATCGCGCGTCTTGCTAGGTCTGGTGACTGCGCTGCAATAGTCTTAGAACAGTATGCACTATGTCAAATGTCTCAATGTCAAATCATGCCTGAATATGTCTTCGTCAGCTTTAGAACTGCATCCGGACAATGCAATGTCGTGCATCTATTTCACATTGGCATGCTCGTGACCTGAGCGTACACAGTGTGCAGGTTTCCGTGTGGCGTGCCCGTGTTGGGACCGGCCGTGTCGCATTCGTGTGCTCTCTGCCGCTCCATAAGGCTGTGTGGTGACTGCCTGAATTATTCATCGAGTGTGCCATCCCCGGTCACTATCCATTGCACCCTGCCTGTTACGACACGCTTGTCTCAATCACTTCCATAAAGGATCTGTGAAAATGGTGTCGTGTAAGGGTGAACACACGATCTTGTTCCGGATGTCTGCCATACAGAATGTTGTCTTCTCTGGTAAATTATTTACTCATTTTTATCCAAAGATTGAATGGAACTGCTCCACAATGACTGCAAGCGTATCGAGCATGCTGATAAGCATGCTAGAAAACCGAATGGGAAGTACAAAAGGTAGTTTTAAGTCAGAAACAGAAAAGTCCCCTTTCCAAATTGATATTCACCAAAATCATCCTGTCCACTTCCATATGTATCAAACATAACTGTAGCTCGAGTGCAATGGCACTGGACCAGTCTCAACCGGTGTCTGCTGCATTGTAAGTGCCGAACAGTTAACTAGTGCTAAGATATGTATCACACACGGCCGACTTGTCCGACCTCCCCACGGCATGCCAGTACCGATACATCCATCACACACAGTCGACTTGTCCGACCTCCCCACGGCATACCAGTACCGATACATCCATCACACACAGTCGACTTGTTCGACCTCCCCACGGCATGCCAGTACCGATACATCCATACACACAGTCGACTTGTCCGACCTCCCCACGGCATGCCAGTACCGATACATCCATCACACACATTCGACTTGTCCGACCTCCCCACGGCATACCAGTACCGATACATCCATCACACACAGCCGACTTGTCCGACCTCCCCACGGCATCCCAGTACCGATACATCCATCACACACAGTCGACTTGTCCGACCTCCCCACGGCATCCCAGTACCGATACATCTATCACACACAGTCGACTTGTCCGACCTCCCCACGGCATCCCAGTACCGATACATCCATCACACACAGTCGACTTGTCCGACCTCCCCACGGCATCCCAGTACCGATACATCCATCACACACAGTCGACTTGTCCGACCTCCCCACGGCATCCCAGTACCGATACATCCATCACACACAGTCGACATGTCCGACCTCCCCACGGCGTCCCAGTACCGATACATCCATCACACACATTCGACTTGTCCGACCTCCCCACGGCATACCAGTACCGATACATCCATCACACACAGTCGACTTGTCCGACCTCCCCACGGCATCCCAGTACCGATACATCCATCACACACAGTCGACTTGTCCGACCTCCCCACGGCATGCCAGTACCGATACATCCATCACACACAGTCGACTTGTCCGACCTCCCCACGGCATCCCAGTACCGATACATCCATCACACACAGTCGACTTGTCCGACCTCCCCACGGCATCCCAGTACCGATACATCCATCACACACAGTCGACTTGTCCGACCTCCCCACGGCGTCCCAGTACCGATACATCCATCACACACAGTCGACTTGTTTGACCTCCCCACGCCATGCCGGCTGCTGGGGTGAGCCCACCCGCCCAGGATGCCCTGCGACCGCCGACCGATCTGTGACCGTGACCGGAGCGCCCCAGAACCGGCCGCCACCCCCAGTTTGACAGTGACCTGTCTGTCGCAGAAGCGGAACTTCATGATCTGCGCACACCAGCGACCGTGCCGCGGCCGGGTGCATGCGTGCCGCTTCTTCAACGCCGACTCGACCGTCTGCTTCGCCGACGGCGACGACGGCGCCCACCGCAGGTACAACTGGATCGAGTTCGAGAACGGCCAGAAGCTGGGCCGCGTCGGAAGCTGCTCAGACTCGCGTAAGGTGAGCAGCGACACGTCTGTTGAGTGTGGCTCTGCTGGTGTAGGAGAGGCCTTCGCGTCAGAGAAATGTGTCACTGTCGTGGTGAGCAGCGACATCTCTCTGTAGCGTGGCCATACTTGTGTCGTAGGGGCATCCACATCAGGAGCATGCGTCACTATCGTGGTGTGGAGCGACATCTCTCTGTAGCGTGGCCATATTTGTGTCGTAGGGGCATCCACATCAGGAGCATGCATCACTGTCGTGGTGAGGAGCGACACCTCTGTTGAGTGTGGCCCTACTGGGGTAGTGGTGTGATAGCAGATAGACGCGTGTCTGTGGTAACCATAAGGTGGCAGGCAGACGCGTGTTTTGGTAACCATCGGGTGACAGACAGACGCGTGATGTGGTAACCATCGGGTGACAGACATGCGTGTGCCTTTGGTAGCCATTTGGTGACAGACAGATGCGTGTCTGTGGTAACCATAGGGTGATAGATAGACGCGTGATGTGGTAACCATCGGGTGACAGACAAACGCGTACCTGTGGTAACCATAGGGTGGCAGACAGACGTGGGCTTGTGGTAACCATCGGATGACAGACAGACGCGTGATGTAACCATAGGGTGACAGACAGACGTGTGCCTGCTGTAACCATCGGGTGACAGATAAACGAGTACCTGTGGTAACCATAGGGTGGCAGACAGATGTGTGTTGTGGTAGCCGTCGGGTGACAGACAGACGCGGGGTGGTAGTAAATGGACATTTTAATTCCAATTGATGAGGAGCATGCGTTTTATAGTTCAGTGATCCCAAAACTGAAATTGACTTGAGATTGGTTTTGCCTAGACTGGCCATTGCTTGGCAGGTATTTAGGTCATTATATTTAGATCATTTTAAGACAAGATTGGCAGGTTGTAAGATCATTGAATTGAGATCAAGTCTAATGATCATTAGATCATTAGACTCATCATGTTTAGATCATTAGATTACGCCACTTCTGCACTATACGTTGCCTACGAGTTTAACAGAAGGTGGCAAGTCCTTCTCAAGGTCTTGTAAGCTGGGGTTCGTGCCTACGAACTTGCACAATGTCCCGGGATATCAGGGTGCTACTATGGATTGAGTCTATATGAAATAGACTCAATCCAGGGGACGAGTGGTCTAGGGGTAAGTTGCTCGTCTCACAATCAAAAGTTTATGGGTTCCAGTCTCACCTGTCGCTACTCTTCGCCCGGGACCAATCGGCGTGAGAGATTGGCGACGCTACATGACTCAACGGTCGATGTGTCGTAAAACCAATAACGAGCCAAATAAACTCAATCCATCAGTTGGGTCTGTGGCCAGAGGGGGGGGGGGGCGTTAACCTGCTCTCTCTATCGTAGCCAGTGGGATGTCACTACGACCCCAGTCAATGTTGGCTGGTAACTTGGCTTGGCAGTGAGTGAGTGTATGGATTCCCTAGTAGAGAATATCAGCGTGACATTTGGTGATCCTGCAGCTTAGCAATGCCTATTTTTATGGTGGCTCATTGGTGTGATGCATGAGCTGATGTGGGCAGAATGTAGGGGCGTCGTGCGTCCAGAGCCAGTGCTCACTTAACGAGCCTGCATTGTGGCTGCTCTGGACAACCGCCGCGATCTGCCGGCGGCGGCCAGCGGCGGGCCGTGGACGTTAGTTGCTCCGCTGGCCGCCAGGTGGACAGCTGGTGGCGCAACTTGTTCTGGCACTGCTCCTACTGCTTCTGCCTGTGCGACGATGCGACCAGCTCGGACAGGTTCTTCAGCCTGCAGCCCGTGGTGGCGGACGTGGCGCAGAACATGGTGGTCACTGGCGTCAGGTGGGTCAGGTCAGGTAGCTCGGCTCAGGTAGGTGAAGTCATGCAGCTCGCCTCAGGTGGGTGTGGTCAGGTTGCTTGGCTCCGGTGGATCAGGTCAAGTGGCTCGGTTCGGATGGGTGAGGTCAGGTAGCTCGGCTCAGGTGGGTGGGAGTTCAGGTAGCTCGGTTCAGGTGGGTCAAGCCAGGTGGCTCGACTCAGGTGTGTGAGGTCCGGTGCGTGGGGGGTCAGGTAGCTCGGCTCAGGTGTGTCAGGTCGGGTAGCTCGGCTCTGGCGTATGAGGCCAGGTGGTTCGGCCCAGGTGTCACACGCGCCACCTCTGCTGGCCACGCTCACGAGTCCAAAAAGTATTAGTATATTTTTATCCTAGGCCTCCCATGGGTTCGCTGACTCTGATTGAACGTATACTTCACATTTGCTGACGTTATGCTTTCTTTCTCTTCTTTTTTTTTGGGGGGGGGGGGGGCAATACACGAAGGCAATGGTCGAACCCAAATACATTGGGGGCACACTACATAGGGTCTCGTGCTAAAATGTAAAATGATTGTGGTCAAAACCAACATTGAACTTACTCCCTCAAAAGTATATAAATCACACCCCTCACTATCGGATGCACCAGACATGTTTCCAACGTTTGAGCGGGCAACGAAATATGCAACCTAGCTTCCAAAATTTGTATTCGCTTCCGCAGTCTTTGAGTCTTTAGACGTTTGTAGCGACTGAAATATACATGAAGGGACGATCGTTTCGTTCGTAGGTGAAATTGAAGTGGCGTTGTAATGCGAAATATGTAATATTCTTCTTGGACTTTACTGTTTCCATTTACTCAGATCACAATTGTGGCTTAGCATAACACAAAGTCTCAAATCAATGGCCTGAACTACAAAAAGTTTGTTTTTCGTTATGTAGCTAGCACGAGAGATATGTAAATCTTATTGTTTAAAGCATTTTAATACTGCCAAGAAGTGTAAGTTTGCCCTCACAGCAGCCCTACGTTATGGAACGCAATCCTCCTATAAGAATCTTAAAACGGACCCAGGGAATAATTTAAGCAATTATGCATGGAAATACGAGTAAAAATAAATGAATGTCTGAAGCCATGGTGTGAGACTCTGCTACTATGACGGGTTTAGCTGCCTATCTTTTTTAAGGAAATGAAAGCGATATTTAGGCAATTTGTAGCTAGTTGTAAAAGACAACTTGGCTATGCAAACGATGCAACTGGCATGAGCATTTCGGACTGAATATGAGCAGTTCATGCTTGCATGTCCGAACCGCCAGCTTGTCATCATATTGGAAACCTTGCACAGTGACAACTGAATGAATGGATACATGTAGCATTGGTAACCATCGTCAGCTTGTTCTTTGTTCTGTGGCAGGTTTGTGAAGAAGGATCGCATGTTCTACATCCAGATCGAGCAGGGCACTGCCAATCAGTTTGGCTACGTCAACGCCTCGACTGTCCATTGGAAGCCCATCAAGCCCGTCAGCGTCAAGAGGTGAGAATGGTATGGTATTAACCCGTCCCGTCTCGGGGGTCTTGAACCGCCCCCTCGGGTTTTTCGTGGATAGCGGACGAACGGCGCGCGGCAGCGCGCCCAAATTTGGCATACCTTTTTCCACATTAATTTGACATGCTGTTTCGAAATTTTGAGGTCAGATCATCTAGGGTCAACGAGTTAGTCAAGGTCAAGTGAGGTCATCTCCAAAAAAGTTCAACCAGTCGTCACGCTTTAACGGATATATTTTAATGAAACTTTCAGCGTTTGCTTATCTTTAGGGATGTAATAAAACGTACGAGTGGATTTTATTTTCGTTTTTGACAACATGTAAATTTTGCATATTTGCAATTTAAAATGGTTGGGGTCAAAACTAACATTGAACTTACTCCCTCAAAAGTATATAAATCACACCCCTCGCTATCGGATGCACCAGACATGTTTCCAACGTTTGAGCGGGCAACGAAATATACAACCCAGCTTCCAAATTTTTCTTCGCTCCCGCAGTCTTTGAGTCTTTATACGTTTGTAGCGAGTGAAATATACATGAAGGGACGTTCGTTTGGTTTGTATGTGAAATTGAGGTGGCGTTATAATGTGAAATATGTAATATTCTTCTTGGACTTTACTGTTTCCATTTACTCAGATCACAATTGCGTAAGCACAATTGCAAAGCAATTGCACTGCGGTTCAAATAGAAGATTCTGGCTAAAGTAAGCATTTTTATTAGGGCGCAAGTTGACTTCCAACAACGTTTCTCGGTCTGTTCCACCCATGGGGAAAGGAAAATGAAAGAAAACTTGAAAACTCAAAAATTTGAAATTAAAAAATTATTATTTTGGGGGCCCAATTTTTTTGTGACAATTGTCCATTTCCTTGCCCTTTTCTCATTCCAAATACATTTTTTTTTCATATATCCTCCAAAATGAACTCCACGGAGCCAAAAACATAATGTAAGTCGTGAAAAGTGAAAATATAGCCCCCTGGTGACGTCACTTTTGGGGGAAATTGTTTTAGGGGTGGATCCGGACCCTACTCGTCGAGCGCTTTCCGATGACACCTCTTTCGTTTTCTTGCGACGCTTAGTTTGGATTTTAGATGGGAGTTACTTCCTCCCCAGATACGGGGTTTGAGTATCTGACCGGAGAGACGGCTCGGGTTAAGAGGTTTCAATGTTGAACTTTGAATCCTTATTGAAATTGTGTGCGTATGCGATAGCGTGTGCTTGTGCTTGTGCTTGTGCGTGCGCGCGTGCGTGCGTGTGTATACATATAGGTATTGAGTTAGATAGATGGTATGGTGTTTGGGTAGTAGATGTCTTTATGATCTCTGCTTGTGACCTCGCATGTCCTAGTATGACACTTACATCGGTGCCTTTTTATCTTCGGCATAAAATAGCTGCCTTGAGCATTGCCTTTCCACCATTGCTTATAATTTTGTTTTCTTGTCTGCGTTTCGATTTTCTACGTAGGATATATTTGCTATCAAATAGTTTTAATATCAATTTAGTCCTAGTTCTTGATGGCTTTATGGACCAAGGTCCTGTTGCGGAGCAGAGCTTGTTGCATAAGCCCTATCCCGACCACCCGATCCGTGAATTGCCGTTCAAATGCACAATTTTTACCGGAGTTTAACGTGCCATCAATGCACCGCCACGGCCGCCCCGGTAGCTCGTCCCGGCCTTACCGGGCCAGTTGCCAACTGACTCTCGCAGCTGGGAACTAAATGCGAGCGCGTGAAGCGACTCGAACCCTGTCTTGCCAGGACAGAGGAGACAGGCCAGCGCTCTAACAGAGCGACCAGAACGGTTTTGAAACCCGATTTGCAAATGCATGTGCACACCAAGAGCAGCCGCTCTGACGAAGCGTTTTCGGTATTGCGGAGAATTGCTGAATATACAGCATTCTTCCTTTTTCAGGCCCTATACTATCTGCGCCTCTACTGACTCCTCTGGTCATTCTTGAAACGTGAAAAGTGAATTAAATATTTCAAAGGCGACAGTGAACTAAATGATGAAATACCAGAGATGTCCCCCTTTTCCTTTGTTTTGCGTCCTCAATCCGCAATTGTTTCTCAGAGAAAACAATTCAAGAAAAGGCAAATGTTTCTCAGAGAGTCCTAAGCTTAAGCCATGGCAAAAGTCAACTAGACGGTTAGCCATGTCTGCTTGATCACGGGTCCCCATATGTTCTTGATGGAGCAGGATCTACGTTTAAATGTACCTGTCTGTTTTGTCATGTCATTTTGTCTGTTTGTCCAGCCCAACACGCAGCCACGCGTGGCTTATCACGTTGTCTCTCTATAGACTCAATGTACTCTCAATGTCCAACTTACCATGTGGTCTCTCTATTGTCTTAATATAGTCTCAATGTCCACCTTACCATGTGGACTCTATATAGTCTTAATATAGTCTCCATGTCCAGCTTACCATGTGGTCTCTCTATTGTCTTCATATAGTGTGAATGTCCAGCTCACCATGTGGTTTCTCTATTTTCTTAGTACGGTATCGGTGTCCAGCTTAGCATGTCGCTCCATGCTGCCGGGCGGGTCGTCCCAGGCACGTCCTAACGTTCTCTCTCACCCGCCAGCAATATACCCGGCCGCGATTTCCTCGAGCTGTCGTGGGAACGACGCAGCGTTGACCTGGATGACCTGCGGGCTCCCGACGGTCACGTGGTCACCGGTGTCACGTTCCGAAAACTCGGGGAACATCTCAACCTTGAGATGCAGGTGAGTGTGTGGGAATATTCGATGGTGTCTAATTCGTCCCAAAGATGTCACATATCCGTTCTATTTGATGCTTGTTGACGGCTTTAGCAGAAGGCAGCCGTGAATTTCACAAGGTGGGTCACGGCTGTACATTTTGTCACGTGTTGGCCACGTTCCATGCAGGTGCCGGATAATTAGCAAGTAACAGAGCATTCGGGCCACCCTAAGACCACCTTCCGTGTACCGCAGTGACTCAACACCACATAACACGGGAACTCAGCGTCTTCGGAACTGCAACTCAGCGCCCTCGAGGCTGTAAATCAGCACCACGTGGCTGTAATCCAGCACCACACGACATAGTAACTCAGAGTCTCCGGACTGGGAGCCCCCGGGGCTGTAGCTCAGCACCACGTGAGGCAGTAACTCAGCGCCCCGGGGCTGTAACTCAGCACCACGTGACTCAGTAACTCAGCGCTCCCGAGGCTGTAACCCGGCACCACGTGACGCACTAACTCAGCATCACCTACCCCAGGTGACGCCGATCGCGGCCCGCACAGCCGAGCTGACGCCCTCCAAGGGCTACTGGATGTCCAACGACAACACGCCGTCGTCGCTGCACCAGCCGCGCGGCGAGCTGTCGCTGGGCGGCGAGCCGGACGTGTCGACTCGCTCGGTGGCGGCCAGCCAGCCAGACAGCAGCGCCGACACGTACGTCCAGTTCGGCGCCAGCTCCGTCCTGCTGGACGCCGCGCAGACGACGCTGCCGTTCCTGGACAGCCAGCCGGTGGCGCCGCGGCCGGCCGTCTGGCTCACCGGGCTCGGTGTCTTCCACAAGGGTCGGCCCGGCTTCGGCGGCTTCCTCGGCCTGCGCGTCGAGACGGTGGACCTGACGTCGCGCGTCGCCACCGACCTGGACGGCGGCAAGAGCCTGACCGAGCACGGCACCATCGCGTACGAGTCGCACGATGTGAACGACTTTGGCGTGTTTCAGCTGCAGTGAGCCGGTGGCTCGCCCTCTGGAGGCGATAGAGCCCTCTAAAGGCGACACGCCCTATCAAGATGGCGCGCCCTTCGGAGGCAGCAGCGCTGCTCTCCAGAGACGGCAGCATCCTCCAGAAACGGAAACACCCTTCGGGGACGACAGCCCCCCCCAGAAGTGGCAGCGCCCTCGGGAGGTGAAAACGCCCCCGATGGAGTAGCGAGGGTGGTGGACCGTCTACAGCTGCGCTCCTCTAAAGATGGCGCTCCCTCCAGGCGCGGCGCTCCCTGGGGAGTAGCGAGAGTGGCGGTTAGCCGACAGCGGCGCTTCTCTGGGGAGTACCGCAGTGCGGTGGTGTCGCGATGGGCGTACGCTTGAGTAACGAGGTGGGAAGCGGCGCACCTAACACCATTATGTGATGCACATGCGTTATGTGGCGTGATTCACATTGCATGACATGAGACGTGGCATTGGTCCTGCATGCCACCGATGCTCAGCTGTAGAAGAGGACACCTTGGGCAGTTGATGAGTAGTAGTCCCTGCGATCCAGCACACAGCATCTGAGATTTCTTATAAGGTACGATGTGCAGAAGATGTGCTTTCCATCCCATGGGCGCAGAAGTTCCTCTGTGCTCGACATTAATTCTAACTAGCGGCAGACCAAATGCGCGCGCGGAAATCGTGGCCCATATGTGATAAGCGTCCTCACAGTGTCCTCACAATGTCCTCATGTTTGGAACGTTGAGCATGGATAGTGAGCTAAGTACGAGTATTATCAGGGGTGTAAATCCCACACTTCTCGCTGATATACGCTTGAGATCCCGTTGAGAAGGCATTTCATCAAAGCCTTTCTAGAAAACTTAGTAGCTCTTACGTAGTATATATAAAACCGTCTGAGGCAGAACGTCATCTCCTGTAAGGCCGCCTGCAACTACGTGTTTGCTTTTGAATACAGTTTGCTGGTCCTTGGTGGCCAATAAAACACGTATCAGTATGAACCAGGCCACCTGAGCAGGGAAGCTGGGGACTGTCGCCTCATCTTCCGGGACAGAATGGGTCGGCCAACGGCTGTCCGGCCGGATCAATGACCACAGAGCTACAGCGGCTACAGATCTATCATCAACAATAAATCTACACAAACGATTGCATATTGGGGATGGCTGGGCAATGTTCTTGTCTAGAAACTCTGCTCAGCAGCATGCTGAGCATATAATATCTTCTCAGCAGCATGTTGGACAACCGAACTGAGCGAAATTTCCCGTACCTTCTGAGACGTCTTTTGGATGGCTATGGAACAGTGATCGAACTAGAAAGCCATGTTAGTCGGAGTACCCGCGATTCCCAAACGTTCCGTTTATTCATGGTTGGATTTGTTTCTTGACATATTAAGATGGTTTTAATCTTGCAATATTATGCAACCAAATTCAATAACTGCAATGCTCCAGATGAAATAGTACGGTGGTCTGCGACATTGTAAGTGTAGAACCAGCCTCAAATGTAATTATATTTGGTTCCATTGTATCTGATCACAATGGGATTGGAGCAAAATACCACGCGCAACACTCATTCCGTGCATCAAATATATATATATATATATATATATATATATATATATATGAGGGAGAGAGAGAGAGAGAGAGAGAGAGAGAGAGAGAGAGAGAGAGAGAGAGAGAGAGAGAGAGAGAGAGAGAGAGAGATTGGTCGGATTGTGTAGGCAACCAAATCCTGCATTTTTCACCAGTTGTTGCATCCAGCTATATTTATTTCTAGAAAATGAAGTAGATAAAGTTATAAAAATACAAAGACTGGATTGTGGAGTCAAGTAACGAAGCCCTCACCCAGTACTACCTGGTGCAAGGGAAGACACGAGAAGGAACCACGTAAATTAATCATTGTAACTATTTCAGAATTAGCGATTGAAACCCCAGTTGAAAGGATAATCCTCTTCAACTTTTGTGATCTTATCCAGCTCTGGACAAGTCATTTATTGAAGGCCTTAATTAGCATATTTCGATGTTGCACGTACTGTGCAATTAATCACGTGCTCGCGTCCCATTGCACACGCCCGTTCTCCTTTCGTCTCTCTTGTGCGTTTTGTTTGAAAACGCTAGGGGTCGCACCACGCCCCTTCACTGTCAAATTTCAATCTCCCTCCATTAGCAAAAGGAAGGCGGCAAAATAGCGCATTCTGGCGACGGGTAAAGGGACAAATACGAAGTAACATATAGCTGTAGTTGACATTTTACATTGTTGCCGCAGTTTTCCCCCTCCCCTTCTTACAATTCAGTTTGCGAAGCAACGTTCTTGCACAAATCCCTCATCCTGTACATCTTATTAATCGATATGTCACGTATGAGTATTTTCATAACATTAGGCGCAATGAGCGGACATAATACCGGTGACACCTCTGATGGTGCGTTTATGAAGGAACACTGCCACATCTGGCTGGCTCTGATTAATGCTACATTCTGGTTTTTAGAGAAGATACAAATGATTTCCAAGGGCCAAATTTGAAAAAGGTTGAAACAAGCTCTCTTGTGTGTCGTTCGTTTTATTATAAAATCATTTCTCCCTGTCACTTTGCCATAAAAGTGAAATGGGAACAATTGGTCATCCAACATCTCGCGATAAAAGTACAGCATGCATCTTCTGTGTGATGTGCTGGCAATTTCCAATGTTCTTAACTAAACGAAAATCGAACGTGATACATTTTTATATCATCTTGGATAACTTCCATGAAGGTTTAATCTTGTCACTTTTGCACTAAATTCCAGAATTTGTGTTTCAAATTATTACATCGTACTGTTTTTAATTGTATATCAGATGTTCTTCATCACTGAAATATCTTCCAATGATCTCAAATAAACCGGCCTGACATCATTTACCCTTTGATGTCATACTCAACTACTTTTATAGATATCTAACCCTATCATTTTTGCACTCAATTTCAGAATTTGTGTCTCGAATTGTCATATTTATTCCTTCAAATTGGATACCGGATGTTATACATAAGCGAATTAATTTTAAATGGTCTCAAATATACTGACATAAAATCAGCTTCCTTCTGATGCCATACTCGACTATTTTTAAAGATTTCTAACAATGGCAATTTTTACTTTTTTACATGAACTGTCCGGAATTATTGGGGTTCTGGCATGGCTCGATGAACGTGAAGCGCCGACGGTTGTTGTCCAGATAATCCGGAGCCAAGGGGTGGCATGACAAAATGTGCGGCAAAGTTCCATCCTTTAACAATGCCAATCAACATCGGCTCTACCACGCCAAAATGGTATAGGAGAAATTCACGGTTGTATATGCATTATGTCCAATCAATATCCACAAGAGTAATGTTCTTTAACAATATCGGGAAAACCTGGCAGCCTCAACTGTAATGGTGGCGTAACTCATGCCAGGCACATCGCCTATCGTTTCAAATCCGAAAATCTGCCTGTAACTTTGGCGTTGGGGCACATTAACATTCATGGAATGGTCCGCACTCCACCATATTGTGAATGGCGGCATGCGGTCGGAGACGGGCTGGGAGCCGCAGACGTCGCTGTCGGCGGCCGGCTGTCTATAGTGAAAAATAGTTTTAGAATATAATGACACAAAGTAACAATATGTGGAATATATCCCTGTAAATGACAATGAAATTGACGTCTGAAGGCAAGCTAGCTTTCATCAATGCACTTCGCGCCATATTTTATGGAGATAGAGTCTCATAAATTTTGACTATATTCTTCGCGCACACACTAGTGAGCATCCGGGTGCGCTTGTCGCGGGCGCATGCTTCAAAGTTCTTGAATGGCATGAAGAACCTATCTGTTTTCTTTCTTTACTGGAGATCCCCCTGATGTTAGCATTAACATAGCGTTTGACGCGTAACGAGCAGCGATGACGGCATCAAGAACTTCAACACGGGATGAATTACTTACTGTGGTGCTACCATAATTTCCGTAACAGTCAGACTAACAGAAAAGCATGGTAAGACAAAGCATGCCTTAGGCCGCCGAAAATTCTTGGTTTTGTATATTGATAATACATTTTTTAAACATATTAAATTTCGCGCATTTTTGGTTGTTGAAGGTCCCGCCTGACCCTTGGCCGTGCCTTTATTTCGAACCAGAGAATATATTTATTGTCATCGATAAAGTTGCGGTTTGGAACTTACGTTTAACGTATATTTTAATACCAGCAAACACTTCGAACAGTTTGAATATTCCTTCTTTTTGTTCTTTGTTCTTTCTTTTGTTCTTTCTCTCGTGCTATTTACAGGGAGGACACGTGCAGCCTCCAAATATGCCAACGCTCGGTGGTCTTCTGATGCTGATGCTCGTTCGTTTGTTTGCATTTAAAAAAAAATTATCGAGTAAGACGTAGCTTAAATAAGTTGTTTTCGATGAGCAACCACAAAATCATAGCTTCTCGGCCACTTGGGGCATTTGGCCGCCCCAGGCCCGGCAGCCCGATCTGCCAGTGTGTGGAGCGGTACCGTCACGAACCCGTTCGTGCGGGAGATACCAGCCTCCAGCGCGAGCCTGTGCCGTGACAACGGTGCATCCGGGCGGCGGACGGCCGCAGCCGACGTCAGTGGCCAATCAGCTGGCTGCTGAGCGACACGTCAGCCGACGGCGGCGCCGAGCCGCGTAGGCTGCGCCGCCCGCCTCCAGCGCCTTTCACCTGCTCGGGCCGGCTGTGCGGTGCGGCGGGACGGCCCGTCCGATCCAGCAATATGGTGGCCGCCAGGCGCGGCGAGCGTACGGCCATGCTCCGCCTGCTGGTGCTGTGCTGTGTGCTCGGTGTTGGATGTGGACAGGCGCAACCGCAACAGCAAGTGCCGGTGCAACAGCAGCAGCAAATGCCAGTGCAACAGCAGCAACAAGTACCAGTGCAACAGCAAGTACCAGTGCAGCAGCAACAGCAAGTACCAGTGCAACAGCAACAGCAAGTACCAGTGCAACAGCAAGTACCAGTGCAACAGCAACAACCAGTACAACAGCAACAGCAAGTGCCGGTGAAACAGCAGCAACAAGTGCCAGTGCAACAACAGCAGGTGCCGATGCAACAGCAGCAACAAGTGCCGGTGCAACATCAGCAGCAAGTGCCAGTGCAACAGCAACAGCAAGTACCAGTGCAACAGCAACAGCAAGTACCTATGCAGCAGGCAAACCAGCAACAGATGCAACAACAACAGGCTCAGATGCAACAGCAACAAGCTCAAATGCATGCTCAACAGCAAGCTCAGATGCAGGCCCAACAGCAGGCTCAAATGCAACAGCAGCAGGCCCAGATGCATGCCCAGCAGCAGGCTCAGATGCAGGCTCAGCGTCAGTCGGGGCAGAGGTCGCCGCCGGGGGTGCCGCCGCCGCAGCAGCCGCACATGGCGCCGCCGCCACCGCCCGGGGCTCCTGGTCAGGGTCAGCGACTGCCTCCGGCGCCCGGGCCCGGCCAACAGGTGCCGACTCTGCCCGGCGGTGTCAAGCTGCCTGTGGCTCACCACCAGCCCATGGGTGGGTGCCGGCTGACGAATGTGCCCAAAATGACAATCGTCATGTGAATGCTTTGTGATTCTGGTGGGAACAGTGAACAGCTACGTCGGTCTCGACGGCAGGGCCCGCTAGCCAAGCGCTTTGAGCTATTCCCTTCCAAAAATGTTTGTCAGTTTTGGTGTATTTTCTGTTCTGCCCGTACATCGTAATCTAAGACTCCTCTTTCCTCACTTCCCCACATTTCCAAAACTTGCTTCACATCTTCATCTTTGATTTTGCTTCTATGCCCACGTGGAAGCAGAGATAGGTGGAAAAAGGAAAGCAGTCTATGGCAGCTACAGAAGCGTGAAAATCGTCAGTTATCCGCCTTGCTTTCAGAGTTGCTACATTCTAATTGCCTTGAATAGTCACTGCTCACTAGCTCAGCCAGGGGATATCAAAGCCGTCAGTTGACTTGCATCCCACTCAATACCAATCAGCATTTGTGTTTTTCTCTTGTTGGTCTCCGTCCCTTGGCTTGGACAGGACCATGCGACATGCATCCTTGAACTCTGATAAACCTCCTGCTACAACGCTGGGCTGCAATAACTAACACTGGGGCTACATGGTGGGCTATGGCAACGCAGGATGGCATTTGTACATTCTGATTTTAGTGAGACGTGCGATTCGGTTTCCATATTCGAGGATCGGTGAAATATTTCTATGCATTTTGAAATCCTTAACTGGTCAACAAACAAGCAGTGAGTGGGGTCAGTGCAAATTGTGCCTCTTTGAAGGAACTTTTTCTTTCAAGCATTTTGTTCAACCAGCTGCTTCTTTTCGCAACGACATGTGTACCGTTTTCAACAGTAACTTCGCCGGTGAATTTGCACCAATTGTGAGTCACGTTCCTAATTCCTGTCACCATGTACCGTGAGCCATGAGCGTAGCCTAGACCTTGGGACAGCGGCCTTGTTGCTGACGCGTGGCACGACCTGACAATATGCCAACGAGGAAATTCTTAGCCACTGGTGTACCGAATTAGTGCCAGAAACCGGTTCAATTCACTGCACTGGATGATTATAGGACGTTTTTGTTTAGCTCGTCACGAAACTCGACAGCGTTGCGTGTTGTGAGCACATGGTGTCATGTTTACATGCATGAGCCAAGGAGAGGCCTAAAGGTGCATGTGGATTGCGTGGAACCCATTTTTTGTTCAATATTGTTTACAGTTAATATAATACGATTAATGATTAAGATCCAAGATTATTTTCACCATCCACCCTGTCCCCCATGTTTCTACGTGACATTCGGGAAAATACCGGCTGGAGTTGGTTTCGACGAGTGTTCAGTGCTCACGACCCTTGGTGTGTTGAAAGTCGGGCACCCGCGAGTGAGCGTGGGTACCATTCCCTGGAACGTCTGTTTTTTTTAACGTCAGCATGAGCCTTGGAGTGGACTCATGGACTCCGGCCGAATAATATGCTTCAGGGGATAGTATAGTTTGTACAGTACTTATTTCCATGCAACGCCCACGGGCGCAATGCCAAGTCTGCGATATGTTGACGGACTATTTCCACCCCGCTCAGCCTCTGTGGTTAGTTAGTTATTTGAGCTTTAGGGCGCATCGGCCAGGGTTGATCATTCGCGCCCATCAGCCTCTGTGGTAATGGGGCTCATATAGTATACGAGCTACACTGAATTCGCTGCGAACAAAAGTGGTAGGTGGAACGGCCCGATGCACCTGTGTTCGACAGGTGGTTGTCGAGGCTTGGCGACTCGCCAGGTTCGCATGAACCCCTGGGGGCAAAACAGTGTGTCATGTGCGTCCTGTGACGTCACTTGGTGTGGAGGTGGAACCGACCGCGTGTGGCCTGGTGTGTCGCCGACTGGGCCCATTGATGCTGAAGTATTTCAGCACTGCAAAATCTGTTGGCCTAAATTTCCGGATGCAGTGTGAAGTAACCCATATGTGTTATGTGGCTGATGCAATGTGAAGTGACCCATGTGTGCTACGTGGCTGATGCAGTGTGAAGTGACCCATGTGTGTTACGTGGCTGATGCAATGTGAAGTGACCCATGTGTGTTACGTGGCTGATGCAATGTGAAGTGACCCATGTGTGCTACGTGGCTGATGCAATGTGAAGTGACCCATGTGTGTTACGTGGCTGATGCAGTGTGAAGTGACCCATGTGTGTTACGTGGCTGATGCAATGTGAAGTGACCCATGTTGTGTGACGCGGCTGATGCGGTATGAAGTGACCCATGTGTGTTACGTGGCTGATGCAGTATGAAGTGACCCATGTGTGTTACGTGGCTGATGCAGTGTGAAGTGACCCATGTGTGTTACGTGGCTGATGCAATGTGAAGTGACCCATGTTGTGTGACGCGGCTGATGCGGTATGAAGTGACCCATGTGTGTTACGTGGCTGATGCAGTATGAAGTGACCCATGTATGTTACGTGGCTGATGCAATGTGAAGTGACCCATGTGTGTTACGTGGCTGATGCAGTGTGAAGTGACCCATGTTGTGTGACGCGGCTGATGCGGTATGAAGTGACCCATGTGTGTTACGTGGCTGATGCAGTGTGAAGTGACCCATGTGTGTTACGTGGCTGATGCAGTGTGAAGTGACCCATGTGTGTTACGTGGCTGATGCAGTGTGAAGTGACCCATGTGTGTTACGTGGCTGATGCAATGTGAAGTGACCCATGTTGTGTTACGTGGCTGATGCGGTGTGAAGTGACCCATGTGTGTTACGTGGCTGATGCAGTGTGAAGTGACCCATGTGTGTTACGTGGCTGATGCAGTGTGAAGTGACCCATGTGTGCTACGTGGCTGATGCAGTGTGAAGTGACCCATGTGTGCTACGTGGCTGATGCAGTGTGAAGTGACCCATGTGTGTTACGTGGCTGATGCAATGTGAAGTGACCCATGTTGTGTGACGCGGCTGATGCGGTATGAAGTGACCCATGTGTGTTACGTGGCTGATGCAATGTGAAGTGACCCATGTTGTGTGACGTGGCTGATGCGGTATGAAGTGACCCATGTGTGTTACGTGGCTGATGCAGTGTGAAGTGACCCATGTGTGTTACGTGGCTGATGCAGTGTGAAGTGACCCATGTGTGTTACGTGGCTGATGCAATGTGAAGTGATCCATGTTGTGGTAAGTGGGTGACGCAATTTGAAGTAGACCATGTTGTGCTACGTGGTTGATGGGGTGTGCTGTTGTGTGCCGGGGTAGTTGTTATGACGTGATGCCACTGTGTGTATGCGTGCTTGTATATATATATATATATATATATATATATATATATATATATATATATATATATATATATATATATATATATATGTATATATATATATATGTGTGTGTGTGTGTGTGCGTCTAAATGTATGTCTGTCTGTCTGTCTGTCTGTCTCTGTCTGCCTATGTGTTTGTGTGTCTGTCTGTGTGTCCGTGTCTGTCTGCGTCTATCTGTGTCTGTTTGCGTCTATCCATGTTGGTCTGTCTCTGTCCGTCTGTCTGTCTGTGAGTCCTGTCGCACGTGACTTCCGCACAAGTGACGCTGGTGGTTGGGTGGACAGGAAACGAACCAATAGACCCGGAATACGACATTCTCGCGCCGGGCCTCGCCATGGACTACCGCATCTGGGTGGAGCCCGGCAAGGAGGAGTGTTTCTACCAGTACGTCCAGCCTGGAGCTCAGTTCTACGTCAGCTTCCACGTGAGTGTGCGCTGCTGGCAGCGCAGGCTGGCCGGCTTCAGCTCGGCACAGCCAACATCTGCATGTGCGCTTGTGAAACGTGGGTGGGTCAGGGTCACTATAGCACGGATGCGTTGAAGGATTGAAGGATGGGGCTTTCCACGTTTCGGAATGCTGGGCCGACTGGTTAGCGTTGACTTCATTTGGATATTGACGGCTCTTCGCCACTTCTGCACAGGGGCTAGATATGCGCACCACAAATACGGTGACACCGAGGTCTTCAACACGGCAGGGATGCTGGCCTGATGCCCCTCCGTCAATACATTCCTGCATTTAGCATAGGAAAAGTGTAGTCGCCTATGATTATATGGTGAAAAGGCCCTTGAGACATCGATGTCCACCCTGAAGGCTGGCAGGGGCCGTAAAAACCAGAGAGGGCCCGTCCAAGAGCTGGAATTCCCATGCCAGCCGGAAAGAGCAATCTCAGCTTGAATGGGTCCCCTAACAGCTGAGGAAAAGACCAGGGCGCCTGAGGACCAGAAACCCGTGATGCTCTTCGTATTTGAAAGGGCCCCTGAGGGATGAACAGGACCCTAAGACCTGAAGAGGCAAGAAGGCCCACCTGAGATATGAACCACACCCGATATGAGAGTTAGACAAGATTATTGAGGACTGTGGCCTGTAGTGGCCTGTAAGGCAGGGGAGGGCCCTGTGGGAGGAGGATGGTCGCGTGGCAGTTAGATAGGACTTGGCTGGGATTTTTCTGAAGTTAAGAGCGGCCCCAAATGGATGGGCAGAGTTGGAAAAACCTATTTGTTGGCGATTGATGTAAATATTGGCAAATCACAGCCTAGGGGCTGGACTGTAGAACGTAGATATCGACATGCGACTGATATCATACGTTTGGTAGCGATGCGGGTCTCATATTTACATCTGTGATTATATCCAATGTGTATTTTATGCATCTATTTGGCCTAAAGTGCATTTGACATCGAAAACTTAGTAAACGTTTGAAAATTTACCCGTGGTGCGACAATTTCGTTGGTATAATTTCGTGCTAGTCAGATTTCATTGAAATTCATTGAAATTGAAAAGTGAAATTCAGATTTCATTGTATAATCTGCGCCAGGTCCTACAGCTGGCTCTCGTCAGTTGTTGCGTCGATGTGACCCTGAACCAGCTGATCTCCACGCTTTGCACCGTCGCTAACTACGGCCAGATTGCCTCACATAGTCCTGCAATCGGCAGAAGCTCGTGATATCTTGTCACTTATTGCCAGATTCCTCGAGCCAGCTACAGTCCATCACATCCATTAGTATGAGCAGGAGCCAGGGCTTTGAGTCAACGAGTAAAGCCAGGTCACTCGTATCAGATACATCCACAACGGTAGGCTTCCCCAGTAGAATTACTTCCAGCATGGGAACCGACAGGAGCTCCATCGCAGTGGCCTCTCGCTCTTTCTCAGTCGGCTCTGTGTTGAATAGGGAGACTACAGCAATATATGATTTCAGGTAGTTTGTATGTCTATGAATCGAATCAATCACCGATTCCACAACAGCTTTGAACAATGGCATTTCTTTCAGCTCCAGTATATCCCATGTCATCCATAGGAGCTACTATAACTAGCGATGGCCAACAGAAGAAGAGTGCATGGAAGAGGGCGATACAAGTCGCCATTTGTTTGAATCTGTTTTCCCATTCCTGGGCCCAAGTTACATTGATCTGAGAGCAGCTCCATCTTAAGCATATGCTGGGCATTCGCCATGAATCGTACCTATTGCGTGGCTCCGGGTCTCCGCAGCATTAATCAATTTGTAAGGTCTCCTCCGCGATATAAGGCTGCAAGGTAGCATAGTTCCGTGTAATCGTCCCTTGAAAACGCCGTATATCGCGGAGGAGACCTTTCAGGCGGATTCCAGCCGCGCACACCCGAAGCCATGCATAAGGTAAGAAGAAGCATGAAGCACGCTGGCTGAAGGTCCTGCAGTCAGCGATGTTCTCAGGGGACGATTACACGGAACTATGCTGCCTTGTAGCCTTATATCGCAGAGGAGTCCTTCCAGATGGATTCAAGCTGCGCAGACCCGGAGCCACGCAACAGGTACGATTAATGGTGAATGCCTTGCAGGTGCTTAAGATGGAGCTGCTCCCAGGTCAGTGACATCTGGACAATGAGAAAACAGATCCAACAAATTGCGATTTGTATCGCCCTCTTCAATGCACACTTCTTCTGTAGGCTATCGCTAGTTGTGGTAGCTCCTATGGATGTATGACTTGGTATAACTCAGGGATATGCTGGTGCTGAAAGAAATGTCATTGCTCACGGCTGTTGGGGAATTGGTGATTGATTCGGTCCATAGGTACACAAGCTACCTGAAGTCATCCATTGCGGTGTTCTCCCTATTCAACACAGATCTGGCTGAGAAAAACCAGCAGACATTGCGGTGGATATCGGTTATCATGCCGGAAGTCGTTCCACTGGGGAAGCCTCCTGCTGTGCATGTATCTGATATTAGTGACCTGGCTTCACTTGTTGGCCCAAGGTCCTGGCTCATGTTCATACCGTTGGGTGTGATTGACTGTAGCTGGGCCAAAGAATCTGCCAGTAAGTGGCAAAATGACGTGTTTTTTTTAACGACTCCGGCACTGTGTAAGGAATGTGTGCTTAGTTAGCGGCGGTGCAGAGCGTAGAGTGCAGATGGTTCAGGAGCTCATCGACGCCCCAGCTGAGGGGAGCCAGCTGCAGGATCTGGCGCGGGTTGTATAATGGCACAGGAACGCGATGGCCACACCGGAGGCGATCGCATGAACATGCAGTAAGTGAAGAAGGCCAGCTGGTATTGGCTCTGACGATCGATGTTCACCCACATACGGTGACTGAATCACACTAAGCCCGATGTTGTAAATAGTGTTTTGATAATCTGTCCAAAGAGATATTTCAATTAAATCTGACCAGCACGTTAATGATACGAACGACACTGTTGCACCATCGGGAAATGTGCTAACACATTTGCAAAGTTTACGATGTCATTTGTGTTTTAGGTCGAATATGTGCATACAAGTGCAAATCAAATATAATCCTACATATAAATATGTAACCTGCATCGTTACCAAACAAATGATATCAGTCGCATGTCGATATGCATCATAATTCTTCGCTTATTCACAATTTGTATGTTTGAATCTGTAACTGCGCAGTAGTGCCTAGCACAAATCAGCATCCAAATCTACAAATGACCGGCGGGAACAACATCTATGGTTACACTATTTTTGAATTGGTGAGGTTCCTTAAGATGTTCATGCAAACGGGAAACGCAATGTAAGTGGATGTTTTGAAAACATCTGTGAAAAGTGTGACACCCTAGTGTGCAGTGGCCGTGCGGCCAGCCGTGCCGCTATCTCCATCGGAATCATCCGAAGCCGGCGTCGCTGAAAATCGCGCCATCCAACCGGTTCCCCGGGGCGGGGATGGCCGAGTGGTTAAGGTGTCGGGCTATGGGTACCAAAGGTCCCGGGTTTAACTCCAGCGCCACTCAGGACATTTCCCAATCCCGCGGCACACCGGCGAAACAGTGTGGGCGGTGCCATTAGCCGTGAATGTGCATAAAGTGTGTCGTGAACCAACCAATAAACAAACAAACAACAACCGGTTCGCCGGTTCCTGTGGTCCGCAGACCCTGCGCGGTGGTGACGGTCAGACCGGCTACGCGGTGAGAGATCCCACCGGCGAGCTGGTCCATCCCTACCAGTGGAAGAAGCAGTCCGAATACGAGACCACCTCGGAGACGGGCGGCTACTTCACCGCCTGTATTGACAACCAGTTCTCCCGGTTCGCCGGCAAGCTGGTCAATATGTACCTGACCACATTCCGGTAAGGCTTGGCGGTGTTAATTCTCAACTGGTGTGTACGCTGTTGTTGGCAGCATTGGCTGGTTCTGCGATGTTCTACTAAGTTGACAAATCCGAGTGTTTGTTGACCTATTTTATTCGATTTTTCGGTGATAATGAACTAATCATCTGTTTTTCTCGTCTCGGAAAGTTGTAGCTGTCTTTAACTACATTTTTATGTTTGATTGGATGTATCGTATTGCCAAAGAGGCAAGAAAGACTTGGGAATATATGACTGATATGCAAATCTCACGAAAAGTTTTGAAATTCGCCATCAGCATCGGGGCAGCTGTGGTGAGCGAAGAACAAGTATGTTTGCTGAGGAAGCAAGTTAATAGATCAGTGGTAAATGAGCGGGCTCTAGGACCTCCACATCTTCGAACCTGATGCGCGCATGTTTGCGACATAATTGGTTGGCTTAAATGGAACTATGTAGCATTATGTCCGTTGTCCCATCTGGGCACATGCAATTATGGGCACCCTCTTTTATCTTCTTCAAATTATCTTTCTTCGTTTTCGTTTGGGTTCACACTTAAATATCGGAATTTGAAAACGATGCTGCTTCGTTTGGCCACATGCCTATAATGCGGATCGGAGAGTGCTGTAATATACACGTATGTGCATGTGCACACATGACAGAGCAATGCTTTTAGCACTGTTGGTTTTCTTGCTTCTTTCACCGCCGTACCATTCTTCTGGTTCAGTTCATGTGGTTATGCAGCTCAGTTCAGTAACCATTCAAGTTTATTTACATTCCGCTTACCGACCCAATAACATATTTCAGGTACGACGAATGGGAAAAGCATTCTGAGGAGTTGGAGCAGTACGATATCGTCGTTGCCAACTTCACGGTGAGATACAAGCCACAGAGCACAATTTGCGAAACAAAACCCATCGGCTCAGTATGTTGAGAACGTATTTCTTGGTCAATGGGGGAGTAAGCAATTCATGTCTCTCAGCAGAACATTGATTCTCCCTGGGAATTTCTGAAATTTAATGGAAAATGAAGGCATATAAATAACTTCTTTTGAAGTTCTCATTCGTTCATGCGACAGGCAAGGAAAATCGCTTGGGAGGAACAAGGAAGTGGGAAAAATTCACCCCGACTCGTAATTTGGGACGGAGAAAATTCCCCTCCCACTCCACCGTAGTCCGTCAGTGCATAGTTTCAAGAATTGTTTTCGTCTCGTTAGGGGGGGTGGGGCGGTGCACATCAGGGATGCGGAGCCGGAGCCGGAACATTTTTCCCGGAGACGGAGCCGGGGCCGCCGGGACATTATACTCTGAGCCGGAGTCGGAGCCGGAGCCGTCAAAAGCAGGGCGGCTCCGACTCCGAAAGAGGTGTAAATTAAACTAAATTAGCAAACGTGAAATGAACATATCATACCTAGTATGGTATGGTATGGTATGGAAACGCATTTTTAAAAGCCAAAATGTTTAAATACGAGTAACATGTAAAAATATCATCAAATAATGGTAGAATAACCAATAACCATATTCTAGCCTCAGTAGTCAATGCAATAGTTCCATGTTTAGTTTAGTTAAGTTCATTGCTTCCATCATCAACGGGTTGTTGTAACAAATTAGAGATGAGGTCAAACATTACAATTTACAACAATGGTGTTCCTTGGGCCGTTCACGGGATGTTGTTGATTCGAATCTCCCCTCTTCTGATTGCCCCAATACGGCTCGAAGCGAGCGTCAGTTTATGAGGGCATAACACCGAAAAGTGATTTGGGCAGGGGCGAGTGTTTATTTAAAGATAGATACCGGGTTTATATGGGAAAGTTGCTTATAATTGTCTGAAGTTTGCGCCTCTGAGTGGTCGCGGCCAGCTTTTTTACATCCCCTAGCTCTTACTTAATGGATCAATCACGTTTGGGATGTACGGAGCCGGAGCCGGAGCCGGAACCGGAGCCTGGATACTTCCCCGGAGCCGGGATACATCCCCGGAGACTGAGTTGGAGCCGGAGTCGTCCAGAATTTTCCCGGCTCCGCATCCCTGGTAGAAATATATCGTGATGGGATTCGTTGAGCTGTGGGCGAAACGACCATTCTGGACACAAAGCGTCTTCATGAGGTATTTCGAAACTGGAAAATCTACTAGTTTACAACATTTTTATCAGCGTTAACCACTTTTGTGAAAACCTGGTCAAAAGAGTATCTGCATCAATCAGCAAGTGAATTAAACATATTTTGTAGGCAATTAGAAATTGGGCATTGCGTAACAGATCCACTAAACAAGTGCATAGCCAAAGCGCTCATCGATTAACAATGCTGCCGTGACTGGAGATATGGGTCAGACAAAAAAAGGAAGAGTGGCTTTAGCTACGGGCGGGATCAAAGTCCGAGTGAAGTTAACGTCATGCACGTAGGAATGTGGTGCACGGAGACTACCCGAATCGGCCCGACCCGGCAATCCTCTTCGCTAGCTTTACAACTTTTGCGTTTCTTTTCTAATCTCTGCTTGCATCATTTATAATTGCACAATAATACGCAGAGCAGGCCCATGGCACTGGATGACTCGAGAAACATTTTCCTGGATTTCAGTGCTGGAAGGACTGCTTCGCTGTGCGTTGCGGTGAGCTTAGCATTGCATTGATATGGATGGTCGGGACCCAAAGCGTCCTTATGAGGATCTGAGACGTTCCTTGCACGGGTGTTATTTTGCGTGCTTTAGAGACGCATTTGCCCTTTAACATTGGCTTCCCTTCAGTAGTTTTAATAAATAAACGCCCCTGGCTCATTGTTAATTCTGGAAGATCATCAGTAGCGGAAGGTGGTATGGATTTATGCTATGGCACCATCTGCGTGCACTTCTCAGAATGTTGGATGTATCAGGATCGTCGATATTGTAGCTGAGTACCACCTGCCAGTGTGTAAAACAGCTGGACACATTTCAGCCGGTGGTGCCCTCTATCACCCACATGCTGCATGGAGGCGCCCTACAATAATTGGAAGTGGCATCGTCTCATGCTACATACGTCGCCATTTAAGCACTTCCTAGCAAACATTTATCACATGTCAGTGGATGCTGCGAACATCAGCTAACGCGAGTGTTGATACACGTCAATTAGCGGGAGTTGGGCGCTATATGATAAACGCAGTTGATGTGCCCCGAAACCAAAATAGCAGACCAACCGGCGGGAGCGATGCTACCTTGGTCCCCCTGCTGTGTTCGCCTTCCGGGACAAGGCAAAAGGCGCATCTGTTGGTCCTGTTGGCTGCTGTAACGCCCCTGTTTCTCGCTACAGAGCGGGCTAGGTGTGGTGGACCACAAGGTACAGGTCTCCAAGCAGTACCTCAGCCACTCCAAGTCGCGCGCCGCCAGCGACTGGGAGCTGCTCATCTCAAACAACTCGTACGTCATGCGCTGGTCCGTGATCCAGGTGCTCGTCATCATCACCACCGGCTGTCTCCAAGTGTACTTTGTGCGGAAACTATTCGACACGCATAGCAAGTCGCGGGGTCGGATATGAGGCGGGAGGTGGGTGGTGGGTGGGTGGGTGGTGGGTGGGTGGTCGCGGTGAGACGGTGGTATTGGCGCCGCGCGAGATTGGCGGGCTGGCGCGTCGGCGGCACGTGGCGCCACGATGTCGGACCGCCGGCGCCAGTTGGCTAGCTGGCCGAGACGTGAAGTACGGCGGGGATCCGTCCAGCTGGTGTGCTGCTAGCTAGCAGCTCCACGGGAGATCGGCGGCTGCGTGGGTCTTCTGGAGCCGCCGCCGGTGATGCTCTCTGGCGCTGCTGGTGGTACTGACCGTGCTGTCGGTGGTACCGACTGTGCTGTCGGTGGTACCGACTGTGCTGTCGGTGGTACTGACTGTGCTGTCGGTGGTGCTGACTGTGCTGATGGTGGTACTGACCGTGCTGTCGGTGGTACTGACTGTGCTGTCGGTGGTACTGACTGTGCTGTCGGTGGTACTGACCGTGCTGTCGGTGGTACCGACTGTGCTGTCGGTGGTACTGACTGTGCTGTCGGTGGTACTGACTGTGCTGTCGGTGGTGCTGACTGTGCTGTCGGTGGTACTGACTGTGCTGTCGGTGGTACTGACTGTGCTGTCGGTGGTACTGACTGTGCTGTCGGTGGTACTGACTGTGCTGTCGGTGGTACCGACTGTGCTGTCGGTGGTACTGACTGTGCTGTCGGTGGTACTGACTGTGCTGTCGGTGGTACCGACTGTGCTGTCGGTGGTACTGACTGTGCTGTCGGTGGTACTGACTGTGCTGTCGGTGGTACTGACCGTGCTGTCGGTGGTACTGACTGTGCTGTCGGTGGTACTGACTGTGCTGTCGGTGGTACTGACTGTGCTGTCGGTGGTACTGACTGTGCTGTCGGTGGTACTGACTGTGCTGTCGGTGGTACTGACTGTGCTGTCGGTGGTGCTGACTGTGCTGTCGGTGGTGCTGACTGTGCTGTCGGTGGTACTGACTGTGCTGTCGGTGGTACTGACTGTGCTGTCGGTGGTACCGACTGTGCTGTCGGTGGTACCGACTGTGCTGTCGGTGGTACTGACTGTGCTGTCGGTGGTACTGACTGTGCTGTCGGTGGTACTGACTGTGCTGTCGGTGGTGCTGACTGTGCTGTCGGTGGTGCTGACTGTGCTGTCGGTGGTACTGACTGTGCTGTCGGTGGTACTGACTGTGCTGTCGGTGGTACTGACTGTGCTGTCGGTGGTACTGACTGTGCTGTCGGTGGTACCGACTGTGCTGTCGGTGGTGCTGACTGTGCTGTCGGTGGTACTGACCGTGCTGTCGGTGGTACTGACCGTGCTGTCGGTGGTACCGACTGTGCTGTCGGTGGTACTGACTGTGCTGTCGGTGGTACTGACTGTGCTGTCGGTGGTGCTGACTGTGCTGTCGGTGGTGCTGACTGTGCTGTCGGTGGTACTGACTGTGCTGTCGGTGGTACTGACTGTGCTGTCGGTGGTACCGACTGTGCTGTCGGTGGTACCGACTGTGCTGTCGGTGGTACTGACTGTGCTGTCGGTGGTACTGACTGTGCTGTCGGTGGTACTGACTGTGCTGTCGGTGGTACTGACTGTGCTGTCGGTGGTGCTGACTGTGCTGTCGGTGGTACTGACTGTGCTGTCGGTGGTACTGACTGTGCTGTCGGTGGTACTGACTGTGCTGTCGGTGGTACTGACTGTGCTGTCGGTGGTACCGACTGTGCTGTCGGTGGTGCTGACTGTGCTGTCGGTGGTACTGACCGTGCTGTCGGTGGTACTGACTGTGCTGTCGGTGGTACTGACTGTGCTGTCGGTGGTACTGACCGTGCTGTCGGTGGTACTGACTGTGCTGTCGGTGGTACTGACTGTGCTGTCGGTGGTACTGACTGTGCTGTCGGTGACATGCTCTCTGGCGCTACTGGTGGTACTGACCGTGCTGTCGGTGGTACTGACTGTGCTGTCGGTGGTACTGACTGTGCTGTCGGTGGTACTGACCGTGCTGTCGGTGGTACTGACTGTGCTGTCGGTGGTACTGACTGTGCTGTCGGTGACATGCTCTCTGGCGCTACTGGTGGTACTGACTGTGCTGTCGGTGACATGCTCTCTGGCGCTACTGGTGGTACTGACTGTGCTGTCGGTGACATGCTCTCTGGCGCCGCTAGTGGTACTGACTGTGCTGTCGGTGACATGCTCTCTGGCGCTACTGGTGGTACTGACTGTGCTGTCGGTGACATGCTCTCTGGCGCTACTGGTGGTACTGACTGTGCTGTCGGTGGTACTGACTGTGCTGTCGGTGACATGCTCTCTGGCGCTACTGGTGATACTGACTGTGCTGTCGGTGGTACTGACTGTGCTGTCGGTGACATGCTCTCTGGCACTGCTGGTGGTACTGACTGCTGTCGGTAACTGTGTAGCCGGCACGGTTGGTTTTATGGCACGGAAATGGCCACTGATGTATGTTGTGTGATTTCATTGGTCTCAGTTTTCTGCTGGATAAGTAGTTTTACCTCTGACTATCTGAGTTTGGTTCAGATTGTCTTACTCTCGTGTCATTCTGGGCAGCGCAAATCAATCTCGTGATATCTCATCGACAACGTGCATGCATTGTGCAATATACACGTGTACGTTTCGCGAGGTAGATGATGAGCTAGTGGCTTGGTGCCAAGTGAGGCCAGAACGTGCTATCGTAGGCTGCTCTGCCGACTCGTGGTCGGTACCTCGAAAGTATGCCCTCACATTGTTAAACGCTATTTCTGCCGTATGGAGGGTAAGGGCACCAGTCATTTCTTTTATGTTTTACCTCTCACTTCGTATGAATGAAATGCATGATCTTGTGCAAGGTGACAGTTTAAAACCATAAATAAAATGGAACGAGCGTACCTTTTTCGTTCAAGTTGTATGCAGGGGCACAGAGGTGCATGTGTCCTCCGGTGGTGTGTGGTGTCCCTCGGTGGAGGCTCAAGTGCACCCTTCGCTCAACGATTTTTCAACCAGAGGTGCCCATCGGAAAGCAATAAGTGCCCACATGGAAGGAAATGCGCCCCTGTCAGGAAAAGGCGCCCGTTCAGTGTGCTCCAGTTCACCTTTCCTCGCTCAGTGGGTTTTCAGCCGAAAGCGCCTCTCTAGGTACTTTCGCAGTGTCGTCCTGGAGAAATGGCGTGTGTCTAGACGAGACCCCCCCCCTCCCCTCCCAGAATAGCAGTTCCTGGACCCGCCCCTGGTTGTACGTATTTAATTTACCCGGCAAGACGATGACTACCTGTCTTCATGGACCATTGCCATCTTTATTTATTGAAACATAATAGCGCATATTTAGTCTTGTTTGTCGTTTGCTGCGTATGTTTATCGCCGGTCGCCGGTGGCCAGTGGCACACGATAATGTGACGCTATGCGACTACCGGTCCGTTATTATGCACGCGGGCCATAAGTGTCACGAAGTCTGGTATTCCTCACAGGCGCACCTGCATCACGTAGTGCTGCAGATATCAAAGCAAACTCATACAATGCAAGCAAACTCATCAGTTGTGGGCTACAGAAATACACCAGTCCAGTTTTTTGTCATAATACCCGTGTGGCATTGAACATATTAGTATAATGTATAAGGTAATCTGTTATATACATCGGGTAATGTTTCTATTCGGGTATAGTTATTTATACAATGGTTCCAGTGAAGCCATGTGGGCTGGAATGTGGGTGAGACCCTCCACTAAGCACAGCAGTAGTGTCGCCACTGACAGCAACAATATCGAGAGGCGACAGCGCAGGCTTGTGTCTCGGTGGGACAATGCTGCAGGCTTGTGTCTCGGTGGGACAATGCTGCAGGCGCGCAGTCCGGATGTGGGGAGGAACCGTTTAAGACGATTTCCACCTCACCCACGTGCGAAGCTAAGCAGCCGAGATCGTGGTCGCATGCCGGAACCATCAGCTTCACCACTATTAGGCTGAGGAGACTAGATTCACCTTGTAGCGATCGTAGATAATTCCTTCGCATTCCTTCATTCTATGACTCTCGGCAGATCTCTCTCGCCCTATCGTACTTTGCACTGTCTGTCCAGCAAAATAGCCGCTTCCGCCCCCATCCTTTATGAATAGCTTCCGGATTGTCTTCTTTTACATTCCTGATTCTTCTGGCCAAATGACAGGCACACAGAAACACAAGTACATCGAGACGTTAATGTGCCGCGAGAGATGTCTTGCTGGAATTGTTGCGTGCAACCGTTGTAAATGTGGTCCGCTACCTTGCTACACGCCACATATCGGTCGGGCGAAAGAGCGCCGAACCTGCGATCCGCGCCTGGCACTCTTTCTCTCTGTGCTCGATGGGGCAGCGGTCAGTGCCTGACGTCAGGGTGCTCCTAGGCTGACAATTGTGGGAGGACATACCCTCCAGGGCGAGTGTGATAGAAGCACCCTTTCTGTACTCGCCGCTATTGCATCCTGCTCTCCTCGTCTGCTTGCTCTCGTGATCACACGGCCCCCTCGACCACAGATCCCAGCATAGCCGACCACCACTTCCTTTTCACACGCATCGCTATCGCATGTGTTATGTATGTCCTCATTCGTCACGTGCCCCGTCGTCGTCTATCCTCTTACTCGTCAATATCACTCTACCCCACCCCACCACTCGCATGAAACCCTGTTCATCACTTGCCGCCCGCATTACCAAAGGTCATGCATGCCAGGCTGGTCTACAACATAAGATTGATCACCAGGCGGTCAAGTCGCTCCCATCGCGTCACAAACCGATCGATGACGGCGCCAAGTCAGCTGTCACTCACTCTCGTCACCGCGGTCGACTGCGGTGGGTGTCGACCTCTTCTGGGAACATGTGCGAGCGTCGGCCCGGCGCGTCGGTGCGCCGACCTCGCACGATGCGTTCACACGGTGCGACACGGCGGGGCGGGGTGGGGGTGGGGGTGTGTGTCAGGGCTGAGGAGGGGGGGGGGGGTCAGGTGATTAGCGGTGGCCGTCGCGGTGGTGCCATGCCTAGCAACCAGCGTGCGCCGACCGACAACAAACCAAGAGTGCCACGCCGGGCCGACGACGGCGCGTGTCGGGCCGGCCTGTGTGACGGCACCCCACACGCCGCGCCAGAACCACACCGGCGCGTGACGCTTGCCCAGGGTGGTGTCGGACGTGACGCTCGCCCAGGGTGGTGTCGGACGTGACGCTCGCCCGGGGTGGTGTCGGACGTGACGCTCGCCCGGGGTGGTGTCGGACGTGACGCTCGCCCAGGGTGGTGTCGGACGTGACGCTCGCCCGGGGTGGTGTCGGACGTGACGCTCGCCCGGGGTGGTGTCGGACGTGACGCTCGCCCGGGGTGGTGTCGACACGCCCGGGTGGTGTCGGACGTGACGCTTGCCCAGGGTGGTGTCGGACGTGACGCTCGCCCAGGGTGGTGTCGGACGTGACGCTCGCCCAGGGTGGTGTCGGACGTGACGCTCGCCCGGGGTGGTGTCGGACGTGACGCTCGCCCAGGGTGGTGTCGGACGTGACGCTCGCCCAGGGTGGTGTCGGACGTGACGCTCGCCCAGGGTGGTGTCGGACGTGACGCTCGCCCAGGGTGGTGTCGGACGTGACGCTCGCCCAGGGTGGTGTCGGACGTGACGCTCGCCCAGGGTGGTGTCGGACGTGACGCTCGCCCAGGGTGGTGTCGGACGTGACGCTCGCCCAGGGTGGTGTCGGACGTGACGCTCGCCCAGGGTGGTGTCGGACGTGACGCTCGCCCAGGGTGGTGTCGGACGTGACGCTCGCCCAGGGTGGTGTCGGACGTGACGCTCGCCCCGGCCGACATGTGATGTGGCGGCGGCGCCCTGCGCATGGCCAGCCCGACGAGCTGTCTTCCCGTCCGACCTGAGTCGCCACCAGTTCTGATACCAGCCGCGTCGCCCCCTAGTGCCGCAGCACTCAGTGCAGTGTCGCGCCGCCTGCTGTGGCGGGCCGAGCGCCACGGCAGGCTCGCAGTGCCTATGGGAGTGGCGTGGCACCGCAGTAGTGCCCAAGTGCCTGCAGGAGTGTCGAAGTAATCATTCGTGTATCGCAGCGCGTGCTGTAGTGTCGCAGCGCGTGTCGTAGTGTCGCAGCGCGTGCTGTAGTGTCGCAGCGCGTGCTGTAGTGTCGCAGCGGGCATCTGAGCGCGGCGCACCCGCCGGCTGGCGCCGGATGCCATGGCGACCGGCGAAGCAGCCATGAGCGGCAAGAGGAAGCCGTCGTCGTCGTCCAGCAAGAGCGAAGAGGAGGAGCTGGCGCGAGTGCGTGGCTCCCGGCCGTCGCCGCCGGACGCCCCACCGGACTTCAGACGACCGCCGAACACTGCCGCAGACGGAAGGCCGCCGGCCTCTGATGCTGGCGCTGGCTCAGAGCAGGCGGCAGCCGCGGCAGCCGCGGCAGGCGCGGCAGGCGCAGCAGGCGCAGCAGGCGCGGCAGGCGCGGCAGGCGCAGCAGGCGCGGCAGGCGCGGCAGGCGCAGCAGGCGCGGCAGGCGCGGCGGCGGCTCCACCGCCAGCCGGCGTTTGGCCCGGCGCCAGACAGCGCACCAACACGCAGCCCAAGAAGAAGAAGAACATCATCAGCGTCGACGTGCCACCGGAGGTCAAGGACGAGCCAGTGCTGGGCTCCACCGCCGCAAAGCCTCGCCTCAAACGGGGTAAAGCAAAACCGCAACACATTTTGTGTTCAATTTGATTCAACAGTGCATTTTGGCTTGTTATACAGATTCGAGGAAAGCAATGCACAGAACAATATGTTTATATTCCAAAAATGTGCCACACTTTTGAGTTCTTTAGACGCAGCGGAATACTTGTGATCGTTTTAACGTTTGTTTAAACGATTTGTCAGTTTTGAAATAGCCAAGCCGCTTCTTACAATATGATTATCGTAGAGCAGCCAATTGTTTTTCTCGTGTGCAGTTTATGTTTTAGAGGGGGTCACCTGCTTTGTCAACCAGTAAATGGTGGTTGTCTCTGTGTCAGATTTGAACCAGTCTTGGTTGTCTCCATGTCAGACTTGCAATTGTCGTGGTTGAGGTGCGGATAGGACCTCGAGGAAGGGGCGGCGAGTGGTTGCAGAGGACGAGGAACGAGCAACTGTCAAGGGAAGAGGGACTGTCAGTTTTCTTATTATCGAAAACTGGGGGAGTTCTTATTAAGAGGGACTGTCAGTTTTCTTATTATCGAAAACTGGGGGTGTTTTTATTAAGAGGGACTGTCAGTTTTCACTTTTAGCTGCTCTGAGGGGGAATTGAACTCTGGCAAGCAAAAGTTCTGCAGGAATGACCGCAGTGTCAAACATCTGGACTCATTATTGGTCGTGTGCTGTTTTCGAAGTTGACGATGTTAAACCCAAACGGACGCATGTAAATTATACTTTTTGCGGAACCGAGGCAGACCAACCTTGAAACAAATGCTCATTTCCAGATATATCGATGTATTTGTTCTAAATATTGCGGCCCGCACATAACACGTAGCCCTCGGGGAATACGCTCACCTACTTCAACCATCAGTCTCATTCATTCACGTGCAGCCTTTGGAGAATACACACACTCGTCTGAACCATCAGTCAGTCTCAGTCAGTCACGTGCAGCCTTGGGAGAATACACTCACCTGCTTCAACCATCAGTCAGTCTCATTCAGTCACGTGCAGCCTTGGGAGAATACACACATTCGCCTGAACCATCAGTCAGTCTCAGTGGGTCGCATTCAGCCCTGAGAGAATGCACTCATTCGGGGAAGCCATCATTAAGTCTCAATCAGTTGCATGCGATCCTCAGGAAATATACTCAATCATTGGAACCATCTATCAGCATCATGCAGTCACATGCAGCCTTCATGGAATACACTCACTAATGGGAACCTTCAGTCTGAATTGATCCGGCCGTCGTTCTTGTCGATGCGACAAAGAAGCGTTCTTATATTGCAATATTGCATTTAATTGCTAAGGCCGTTTAGGGTCCGTCTATCACGCTGATCAGTCACGGGTACGGAAATTTCCCTGGAGGCACATGGCAATTGTCATGGATCAAACTGATTACAATTGGCCAGCGAGCTGGTGGGACTTAGTGTTATAAGCGCTGGAATTGCCTGATTTATTCATATTCTATTTCAGTCCGAGTCATATGCCAACCGTTCAATCAAACGTTCTACAACTTAGCGATACTATGAGACATAACATCATTTGTGAATTCGATGACTGTTCTTAGTATCTATACAGAAACTTGACGATGAATATCTGTGCTGGTGCTTGAAAGAAGTAGCTTGAATGATAGACAAAAAAGTTACATGATATTTCGGGCTGTTCCTATTCTAGCAAATGGCATTGAGCCTGATGCAAATGCGACGTATGTGAACTATATTTTGATGAATGGCTGAAAGCGCGGAGGTGAGAGGCAAAAGGTGGATTGAAAAATATACACACGGCTTCTTGACGCCATGTGATGTTAGTAAATGTGAATCAGCCTAAATTATGTTGGTTCAGATATGAATTAGTCGAATGCAGTTCTCGTCATTTGGTCGAGACGGGAAACAAACGAATGTTGATTGGATGATAAACTCTTTTGTGGAAATTTAATTTATCAAATGAGAATTAAGTCGAATGTTAGTTGGCCGGCACATGAAGTAGTGAAATATTAATTAATGTAATGACAATTGATCAGGTGGCAATTAGTTACATGTATATTAGTCGCACGCTTGTTGATTTCGCTTCTACCGGCAGGAATGTTACTTGCACCAAAGGTATTGTTAGTTGTATGTCGCCATGTAGCAAAATCATGGTATGATATTCTTTCAGAACAAGGGGCACACCAAAATATTTGGCTATTGACAGCTCGGTTGTGACATGCCGTCCTGCAATGCAGCAATGGCGCGCCGATTCCTGTGAGATGACATGGCATTTGACGCCGGGTCGGTACTGTATGAGGGCTTATGAACACTGCTGAAGCGTTGTAGTTAACCCCGGGCCATTTGTGTTAATTAAGAACATTGGTCAGCCAGCCAATTTATGACGAAACCTAAAGTGTGATAAGGAGATATTCTCGAGAGTACAATAATTTCCAACTTTGTGGGATGCGTACAACTATTCTTAGAAATGTTGGTGCACTGCGAACTTCTCGGGTAAGCTTTCCGGATGCTATTTCAAGGAAGTTATGAAGTCACCTGCTCATTAATTGTTGTTATGGTCAAAAACCGCACCGACGGCGTAATATGCCAGATCGTCACATCCAGAGTTATCAACTTATTGATGATCCACACGATACCTATATAAAAACTGGAAAATTGTAAGCCGAAGTTAGCTGGCTGGCTGAAATGAACTGATATTGGCGCTCTAATCTGGTTTAAAGCGGTTTGTAGAACTGGCAGCAAATAGACGACCGGCGTTGCTCCGGTTATCCCCGTGAGTTGTGTGGGGAGGTCCGTGCCTCGCTGGGCTGGACTGTGTCCGGCCGGCCTTGTGTATGGCAGCACCGGCTGGATGGCGGGTCGCTGTGCGGCGGCTGCAGCTGTCTCGTCGTTGGGCAGGCTGGATGGTAGTGCTGTCGCCCTCTTGCCCACCTCTTCAACCGTGCCGGCGCGCCTTCTCAAATTCTGCCACGGCCCGTCGCCACCATTAAGCAAATTTATATAGGCGAAGCCAGGCTCATTTCTACATCACATACGCCCGTGAGTGCGCCAGGTTGGTCAGTTAGCGCGAGGAGGGGTTGTGGGCTTGGGATGTGACGCTGATGGATCGAGATGATGCATAGATACATGACTCTGGTACTGCCATCGCCGCCGGCGCTCGTCCATCTATGGGACCCGCCCGTGTACCACCACATATTACGACACCCACACCCACACACGCACAAAATCGACGTTCTTGGGGCAGCCAGGTGCAATCGAGGCCCGGATAGTGGAAGATGGACGTTGGCCGGCCTCAGGTCCTGGTCCCTAGCAACATTTTAGCAGCGATGTTTCTGGCACTTGAATACTTGCACTGGATTCGAACCAATTTTACCTGTTCTTTGACCCGTCCCGTTTCGGGGGAGGGGTCTTAAACCGCCCCCCCCCCCCTCAGGTTTTTCGCGGATAGCGGGCGAACGGCGCATGGCAGCGCGCCCAAATTTGGCATACCTCTTCCCACATCAATTTGACATGGTGATGCAAAAAGTTTAGGTCAGATCATCCAGGGTCAACGAGTTAGTCAAGGTCAAGTGTGGTCACCTCAAAAGAGTTAACAATTTAAAAAAAATTTAAAAAAAATTTTTTTTTTTTTTGATTTTTTTTTCTTTTTTTCGTTTTTGACTACATATAACTTTTGCCTATTTGCTAAACTGCCGTTCAAATACAGGATTCTGGCTAAAGTGGGTGGGAGGATCTGACCGGAAAGACGGCGCGGGTTAAGCTACTCATTTCAGCATTCATGCAACAGTCATTCGCTCCTTTCATTCCGCTCACGATCATTCGGTTCATAATAATGAACTAGATTGCCCACGGTTTTCTCCCCTGTCACGCATGCATTTAGCGAGTCGCACTTCCCTTTTACTGGAGACTCATTGTCCCAAATGCACATTAATCACCCACTCCGAGGTCCCATTTGCAAACGGCTGACACGACTCCCCTGATTGCACGCTGTGTGTCCACTTTAGTTATGTGCGCTAAATGACCTTGTAGTCGGCGCGCCCTTAAGCCCCAATAATCAATCAATCCACTTTAGTTACTGCCCTCAAGTCTCGGCAAAACTGGGCGATGAAAAGTTCCTCCGGTTTCTGTGCGATCTTATAACCGGACTTACGTAGCAATGGGTAACTTCCCTAACCTTACTCAATCGACGCCATGCGTAGCCTTACACGTTGAAACTTGCTACCGGGAGCTGCATTGGTGTATAGTCCAGGGCACTGCCTTGTCCAGTGCCTTCTCCCGACCGTCTTGCTACTGCCGGCTATTGCCTGCCTCCCCTATTCAATTACCGGGTGTTTATGGAACATCAAAGTCCTATCCCTCCCAACGTTATAATCACACGACCATGGCTCGTAATATCAACGGAGGGAGGGTGTTTCCTTCCTCTTGGGCCGTGGATGGCATCTACCTATGTCTGGCGCCACACGTCCTCCCGAACATCACCTTACCACGGAGCACATGGATGCCGCCATACCACGGTACTTGCTTTGATTTTCCGTCCGAAGGCTCATCCGCACCCGGGGCGTCGGTAGCTCAGTGGTTAAGCTCAGCGTCTGGCACTGCAGAGGTTCGGGGTTCGATTCTTCGCAATGCTTGTCATTCATGTCAGGGAGAGAGTAAAGCCACAATACAGCCCAGTCCAGCCCATTCGCACCATAAATCGTAAGGCTGCGGGAATTTGCGGCTCAGAGATACCTGAGTTTCCCAGGTGCCCAGTTAACAGTTACCACTTAGGAATACTGGCCAGGAGTAGCAATTAGGAGAGTTTCGTCATTGCGCTCTTTCATCGTGCTATGTGAGCCCCCACCACCACATTGAGAAAGTGAAGGTCAAAGGGTCAATCAAGGTCGGCGCCCGAGGACATATCGCCCAAAGGAGTACAGCCAGCAGGCTGTCTATCTCGCCCTTAAATCTATTTCATATGGTGAATTAATTCCACGCAAATATCTGACTTTCCTGCATAAATTACCACGTGTCATGTCGGGAGAATACCCACGGTATTATCCTCTGTATGTCGGTTACTGGGGACACGATTCGAGGAGCGACGCGTACCACTCAGCCACCGAGATGCGGCCCGCTAGCGCGGACGTTAATTCTCTCCACCTGATCACTTGGTCTCCGGAGAAGAAACGGGCGCTAAATGACCTTGTAGTCGGCGCGCCCTTAAGCCCAAATAATCAATCAACAAGGTCTCCGGAGAATATACTACGCTGTCGTCACAGGTCCAGGTATTTTTACGTCATAGTCGATTTACGCTGATCTCCACGGAAGGTCAACTGACTGCCATCCAGATCCAAATTCTGGAAGATTTGGACGGCCATCGCCATTTGATCTAAATGCTATCTGGCTCGTCTCATGACCAAAGTTACGCCACTGAACACAAAGTTGAAAGGCATCCCCTGAGTTCACTTAAAGTTTAGATTTTGAAGCGACTCTGCGCAACAACGAGCGACTTGGCCATAATGTTAATGCCTTAGTCCTGCTAGATTTAGAACCGAGCACATCGGACAGGGAGGGGAAGCCATGAATTGTGCACGCATAGTTCTCAACGTGTGTGATCTCGGATCGAGCAATTGCGTTTTCCACCGCATGCTTCAGCCCGAGGGTCCTACATGGCGGATGTTACAATGCAACAGTGTTGCATGCATAGTTATCAACATGCGTGGTCTAGGGCAGAGCGATTGCCATTATCACAACCGTTTTCGACCCCAGAGTCCTTCATGACGGATGCTGGGAGCCGATATGTCTATATTATTTCTGACCGTTAGCCCAAGCTATATTCCACATTTGCTTGCACGTTCGTCCTATTCCACTGTCTCTACTGACCGTCAAATGCAGAGTAGGTGCCCAGTGTCTGCAAATGCCCTTAAAAATGTTATACTTAATCTAATCTATTTACATTTATGTATACCGCATGGCAGTACGATCGATGAGTACTCCTAATCCACCTAACACTGGCCACTTTACATATCACCATTCAGTACATTCGTATGCGAAACACTACCCATTTCCACGAATTTTGCCTATTTGTCCTCCCCCCCCCCCCCACACACTTCCCCATAAGACCGGTCACTCCTTTCATGAAAGGAGGTCGACATTTTTGCGAAATGAGGTCGAGAAAGCAGTAGCTGAGTGATAGAAATGAGGTCGATATGGGACGGTTTGGAAGGAGGAATGCATGTCCGACAGACGGCACTCACGTGATGGATGGTGGTCCCCCTCCGGCCGTCCGTCACGTCAACTGGCTTATCCGCACGGCACGTCACTGCACAACTGTTACGTCTGACTCCATGACTTGATCTCTCCCCCCCCATCTCTCTCTCCATCTCTGTGACTCTCAGTGACTGTTTTTGTTGCAATTTCTTCTATCCGCCCCCCAGAAGTTTCAATGAGTCACTAGGCTCCGAGAAAAACGTTCGCGTGTTGACTGGCCGGCAGTGTGCCATCTTAATTTTGAATTTTCCAGCGGCCATGCCTTTATGGTGCCGCCTGAGGACTTCGTGACGTTCTGCCACCACTATTCTTTATTCGCCTTCCCCGGAGCTGACGGCGGTCTGGAGTATCCACCGGGGGTCGCTGGCCCAAAGCTCGACCACCGCCTCTCCTCCCCTCCGATTGTTGTCGACGCAGGTGCGGGTGTAGAGGAGCCAAAACTGCGGTGCTTAACCCTGGTCCGCTCGTGTTACTGCTCCAGATCTGTCGTTCCCAGACGTGATCCGCGCAGGCACGCCACATTTGGGTTCGGCTTGGCTGATTCTTAACAGCACGTGATGGGACGGGCGGGAGTTGGTCCGGCGCCGTTCGGCCCTATCGGCCAGCAACAGGGAAAGTGTCTTAGCAAAATAATGCAAGCCTTATTACGTGCATCATAAAAGGAAGCCATTCAGCGTTTACTTCGCTTGCATAAACTGCGGTGTAAAAGGGTGATTAACGCAAATAGTGTATTCGCCTATGTGGATAGAATGTGAGTAAAGATATAATATGATGCAATATTAATATGAAAATCTTGAGAAAATACTAGTAATAAAACTAGAAATAGGAATACTTGAATAACGAAATAGACATACCGGAATTACCAGATATAGGGCAGCAATTCATCGCTCAATCCGGACAGGCCGGTGATATAGTGGCTGACGAATTTTTTTATATCTTAACCGAAGGGTTGCGAGTTCAAGGCTCGCAGACTGCGTGACCTTCTTGTTGTGTCTAGTGATGCCAGTGACTGTGGCAGCGACAGTGACACCTGACTATTTGCGACAGAACCACTGCCGATGAAGATGCGAGCGCTGCCACAATCCTTCTGGCAGCAGCCGAATGCCAACAGCACCTGCCCAAACACGGGCTCCCTGCCGCCGCTGGTCACCACGTCCAAGGACGCGCAGGACATCAATGGTGAGGGACGACGGGCAGCCAGTCGGTGGTCGTGAGCAGAGGTCAATACATGTTAAGATCTGTTGTCGACGAAAAATCAGGAGGAAAACCTTGTCATGTAAGTGAATGTTGCAAACATATAAAAAGTAGCCACAATTTGATGGGAAGTCGTCGAATTTCGGAAATGTTATAGTACCCCCATAGCCTCGCAAGGAAGATCGAAGTAATGGTCTCTTGTACCCCGATTCAAAATCTTTCTTGTCTCTTTGTCCTCACAAAACTAAAGTTGTGGCCTGAGCATTGTAGTTTCATCCGTTGCGAAATGATTGCAGATCAGGTCTACGTGACCGGTTGTGTTTTGTGTTTTGCAAAATAGACATTAGCCGCATGCTTTTTCCGCGGTCTACCCGAAACAGTATCGACAAACAAATAGGTATTTTGCCCTTCGGCCTTGCATGCCTTCCACCTCATGATCTATCACCTAAGATTTTGCAGGAGGTGCTAGGGCCGGAAGGGTGAGGGGACGATTTTGTCCCAGATGATTGAGACGGCTTGGATAGACTTAGTTTACTTTGATACTTTGATTACTTTGATTGAATTTGATAAACTCAGTTTATTCCTTCATAAGATAATTTGTACTGGGGTTGAAGGTTGGAAAGAAAGTTCATTTTGTCACGGTGCTGGCATTAGCCTACTCTTGTAGAAGATCACCGAGGTGTCGGTGTGTAGAAGATCACCGAGGTGGCTGCTGTGAGGTAGTAAGTGATTGGAAGCATGCATTCTAGTATGGGAGACCGGGCAAGACGAGCTTACTCATTCACGAAGGGTCAGAACCGCCCATGAATCCCCTTATTAAGCTCAATCCGGATCCGCGATAGTGCAATCTATGAAATGAATATTCAATAACAGCCATGCCGGTAATTCAAATCCAAGCTGTTTGGGCCACTTCTGTGCATTGTGGAAAGTAGAGGGTCGGCGTTTTTGCATCAATCTGAACTCCAATCGCAATTGGAACTGATTGTCAAAAATATGTCCGACCCTATCCAAAGCCAATACAATCAAAATAATGCACAAACAAATTATCTGTGGAGCTTTCTTGAGACAATACAATTCATGGCATGCTCTTCCTGCCAACGCCAGAGGTGGAAATTGAACACGTGTCTCACCTGCCTAAATATGCTGGAAGAATGCTTTCCATTTACAGATACAGCGTTTCAAGTGTTGCTCTCACGCGCTGTGTTATGATGTTGTTGCGATGTTGTTGCGCCGTTGCTCTGTCGCGCTGACCGTGTGGTCGACCGTTGCAGACGTGCAGCCCATCACCCCGCCGGAGCAGAAGGGACAGCGCCGCTCACCGGACCAGACGCGCTGCCTCACCGCCGCCAACCCCGACCTGCTCTTCTCGCTGTTCGACAGCATCAGTCCCACCGGCGACCGCAAGCGGGTCACCGTCTTCAAGCGGGCCAGGTCAGGTGGCGGCGTCAGGTCAGGTGGTGTCGCCAGATCAGGTGGTGCTATCAGGTGGTGTCGTCAGGTCAGGTGGTGCCACTAGATCAGGTGGTATCGCTAGGTCTGGTGGTGTTGTCAGGACATCTTTTGTTGTTAGGTTAGGTGGTGTCATGCGGCCAGCTGGTGTCACTAGGCCAAGTGGTGTCGCCAGGTCAGGTTGTATCGTTAGGTTAGGAAGTTGTTGTCAGGTCAGGCAAGGTGATCAAGTCAGGTCGTATCCGGCTAAGAGTTTCTGCCATATAGTTATGATATGCAGGATCGTGTCGTTTTATTACATCGTGTAACGTCAGTGAGTACTACCATGACCCGATGGGAGATCGTTCCACTACGTTGGGTCACGCCAATACTTTGAGCCGACGATCCGCTGATCAGAACAGGCAACGGTGCAGCAATCAAGCAGCATTACCGGGGCGGAGCTCCTGCTCAAGACTTTTTGATCTAGTGTATGCACAGCGATTATAGGCAAATTGCCCACCTTGGGTCGCACGCAATGTGGCCTGACGTGAACCGTGATCGTGAATTATGGTGCCGCAACATTAACACAGCCCCGACCATGTCGCGTGCAATCCACCCCGGGAGGGAAGGTGGTGCAGGGTGCACCAAGGACAGATTTCCGACGCCGTGAGCGCCCTTCTGCTTCACACTGTTACGGAAGATTGACAGCACGGCTGGCGTGTGCTGCAGGCCGAAGAAGGGAACGATGGACCAGTCAAAAGACGACGATCCGTACATGTGCAGCTCAGCGACGGAGTCGATCCTGCCGCTGCTGCCGGACAGGTCCAGCGGGTCCGGCACACCGTCCAACAAGGGCACACAAGTCAGTGGCGTGGGATGCAACCGTGAAAAAAATCGGTGACCTGACATGCAAATTACTTAGGGTTGAAGTACAATACTGAGTGTTTTACCTTCATAATATAATATTTACATATATACATACATAAACACACACGCACACGCACATGCGTGTGTGTGTGTGTGTGTGTGCGTGCGTGCGTGTGCATGTGCGTGTGCGTGTGCTTGTGCGTGTGCGTGTGCGTGTGCGTGTGCGTGTGTGTGTGTGTTTGTGTGTGTTTGTATTTGTATTTTTATCAAATAATGTGTTTGGTTCAAAAGGTACTTGTAGAATTAGGGGTGTAGGATACTATTCAGCTGGGAGGGATACAACTCCCTCCCCCTCCAACTTACCGCTCAGGCCCCCTCCCCCATATTTCGAAGTCGAACCCATACAAAATTCCAGTAATTCTTCACACATGTCCAATACGACATACTACTCGTGTTCAACCTAGGCAGGTGCAAGATTAGCCCAGCATTTATATTGAGTGGTGACGATATTCTCGCAGTTCTTCTAAGTATTCTTCTGTATTGGAAGTAACTGTCCTCTTTGATAAATTGAAGCAGCACAAGCAATCCTGTTTTATATTTTTATGCTGCATGTTTTACATTTTAAATTTTCGTGGATGCGCTGTCGCAAGATAATTTCAATATCAGCGGCTGTGAGGCCAAAGATGCTGATCTGTTGTAGGTGTGTTGTGAGTTTCTGAGTTGTAGCGCTAATAGCCTTCGAAATTGGAATGATCCCATATAAGTTAACCAAGTCAATGCTGAAGAAAATTGATCCATCTGGAATTCCTTGCTGTTCACAGTGTGCAGATATCCCTGCCAAAAATAATGTATCGAATGTCCTACAGATGGGTAGTGACATGATTTATTGGCTGATTAAGAAAGCGCTCCAGAAGGAACGATGTCTTTTCTGCTTTTTTTCTTCTGTTGTCCTATTTTTGAGGGTCGTATAATAATGCATGAGCTTTGTCCAAATGCTCACATTTATCCATAATTACAAACCCCCCACAAACCACTTCTTAGTGCGCTATATTGACGATTATGCGGGAATTCGGACTTATGGAGGGCAGGCTTTAGGAGACTTCCTAGCGCATCTTAACTACCTGCATCGAATATTAACATTTACAATTGAACATTCTGGAGATGGATCGGCAGTGGCATTCTTGGATACCATTATCACAATAGAAGCACAGGGTAGTTGCACGAAAATAGAGACTGAGCTTTATATAAAACCCATCAACCCCGTCATCGTTCTGCGCTACATATCAGCTCATCCTACGTTCATAAAGCACAACATGGCAAGAAATAAATTCCGCCGTGCCATCAACAGCTCCCCGGGTCCATGCAAAGAGAATGTAAGCACAGGTTAAATTTGGGCTTTGCTTTTGGAAAATGACTATCCATACAAACTTCTCACTATACTTCTAAAGGCAGTTCGACAGAAGATAGCGCTCAGTGTCATACGAAGCAGTAGAAAAACACATTTTAATGTGATTTTTTAAGTCTGCCATTTATAAATGAAGGATTTTAGTGCGAAACAAAGCAAAAGGTGAGGAAGTCGGAGGTTTACATGAAAATGGCATAGAGAAAAGAACAAACTCAAGGCTGCTTTAGTAAGAGCGTCACCTTCAAAACAAAAGTATCCAGGTGGTCAAAGATGTTATACGTGTACGTAGGTCGGGGTTCACGGGAGACTGCACGCAGAAAAACACAGTGTATGAAATAAAGCGTCAGATATGTGAACGCAACGACCGTGAAAACATTTGTGCCAGGGAGACAAAACGTCCTGTACAATGTAAGATTAAACGAACACGTCAGAGATATGGTCAATGAGAGCCCAGACATGCCTATGGGGATCACTTTAGGGAGAACCATACACCACCGCATCCTACGCGAACTCCATTGATCACTAAAGTTATCTATAGGGCCAAATATCACCCAGACAGCAGGAAAATAGCTGAATCGTTACTTACCAGAAGGCACCATCCGCAGCTCAACGCCAACTTTTCCTCCTGCCCATTGTGTAACCTCCACCCCCCCCGCAGCAAAAATGGAGAGGGAGATAAAAATGCTATAGATTTCGAGGATTCTACGAAAGTGCGTCAAGTGTGTCGTGTATATTGCGTGTTGTATAATATTGGTCATGCGTTTTTGTATTCCGACATATGCTGTCATTGTGTATACACGTGAAATGCGTTCGCCGTACACCATGCATCATTGTATTCGTTTGTTTCTTTGGTTTTATTCGGGCCGCAGGTATCTTTCGTTTCTCTTGGATAACGTGTCGTGTTGATGTTTTACGTGATTCAGTTATGCAAAGTATGCGGCAGATAGAATCCTGTCAAGTGTTTGCTTTGCTTGATGAAGGCTCGTGACTGAAAATTTGCAACTATAATTGAATTGGATGTTTTTGGATTTGCGTATGAACAAATGATCAAAATATTACTTTTTGTAATTACGATGTTCGTCGCTAAAGCACTGTCTAGCTTAAATAATGCAGAACCGACCTGCATACATCATCACTTAATTTTATGCTTGCATTGCACCCAAGATAATTAGAAATAGCAGGTACCCCCAAAGTCCGCATGTCGAGTATATTTGGATTAAAATAGAGAAAGTCGAAGCGAAGTGACGTCATATACCAGAACTGCCTTTTCATGCCAGATTCCTGCTGAATTATATTCCGGTTTTGGACTATCCCGATTAGTCTACTGAATATGGTGTCGTTCATTTTCGCACTACTATGGCGCTTTTCCTACAATTTATTTCCCCGCGGTTAGAAAACACATTTATTGAAGCTTGAAGGCTTTTGTCGTTTTTGTGTGTTCCCGTGTCAGTGGCTTTGAAGCAGAAGGTACGATCCCTTGAATTAACTCAGGAAAATCTGCCCGTGGTAGATATTGCTGGAGAATATACATCTCAAACAATTTATGTCAATTAAGGCCGTACACAATGTCAACTTTGTCATCATGTCATCGATGTCAATGAAGTCATCTATTCGTTCTGGTCCCAATCGTATGATGAATATCGGTGAATATTGTTTATATGTGACCACTCTCAGCTTTCCTGTGTGAGATATGATTTTGATTGGGCCATTTAAGGTTTGTTATTGCAGTTTGCAGTCATGGTTACATTGCTTGAGACAGGAAGCAATTATAAGTTCTGAAGGCCATCGCAGCTCGTGAATAGGACCTAATGATCAGCCGGCAGGCAAACCCGCGTGACAACCAATCACTATATAATGGCGTTCCCATAAGGTCAAGGCTGGCATAATCTTGGCAAATCTGGTGCGTGTGTACATGGAAATGTGCATTTACCTGCGCATTTCTAAACATAGAAGATTGCTGTTGCTGCGTTTCCCTGTAATTTCTAAATAGTTATTTGTGTTATTCTAGTCGATTCTATCTACTTGATTTTCAAGCTCAAACCGAGAACTAGCAACCGAATATGTGACCGATGGTATTTGTAACCGATAGTATGTATTACGTGTGTATTGGGCGCTTCGTCTCTTGGGAATATCCCGGGAAGGACGAAACGTTTAGTACACGACATGATCGAAAACAATTCAAGAGAACAACTTTCGCTGCATGCTCAACGTACACTGACCGAAGCATAAACAAATAATGTATACATGAGTGAACCATGGACGAGTATGAATAAGCATTCTTGATTATAAGAAACAAATTATGCGAAGAGGATTTGAATGTATTGTAAGCGTTTCGACCTCAAATACTATTAACCAGAACAATGTGCCGAGCGCAAATGTATCGGGCGATTTCATACGTTTTACATCACAGTGATTATATTACGTACACACAGGTACATACACGGACACTCACATATATATATATATATATATATATATATATATATATATATATATATATATATATATATATATATATATATATGCAACTTGTGCACTTGCGCTTTGTGATTTGTTCCGATAATGATTGTTCGAGATCGAAACGCTTGCATTATACATGCTATTCGCATCAGTTATGCTTTGTTCTTCTTTCTGCTACGTATTTATATGTAGCTATGATATGATATGATGTATGTTATTGTACATGGTAACATCAAAACTCCTTTCATTATGCAATTTGATGGTTTTGTTGAAAAGCTTTTGGTGTAGCTGATCTAACAGAGAACCACATACGGTAGCATTGTTGCTGCTGTTTACGCCGGTTCACTGGCACACCTAAGGGAAAGGCATTTGGGCTGCCTCAAACCAATCAAGTGGTGCAAATACTTTGATCGACTCGAGCCTTAAGCGCACTAAAAGCATACCTGTGGCGTGGTATTGATTGTGTCAAGTTCTCCAAATGCGTTGTGACATTTGCAAAGCCTGAGAGAAGTGCGCCGACAGCCGTCCGACCCTGCTTGTCCCTTCCTCTTCTCAAAAGGGCCGGACGACCTCCAAAGCACGTGCTTGGATCAGGCAGTGCACTGCTGGGTTGGTCGCCGCCCGGGTCCGTCCACTGAGCCGGGTGTGCTGAGTGCCGGCCTGTCCACAGATCCTGTCGGTGGTGCAGATACCGGGCCCGAGCGACCGCGAGACCATCTGCCTGCCGTCGCTGAGCGTGGAGCACAACTACTCCAACATCCTGTCACAGCTGGTGATGAAGTTGTGAACGGCAGGGTCGCTGGGCGTGGAGCACAACTACTCCAACATCCTGACACAGCTGGTGATGAAGTTGTGAACGGCAGGGTCGCTGGGCGTGGAGCACAACTACTCCAACATCCTGACACAGCCGGTGATGAAGTTGTGAACGGCAGGGTCGCTGGGCGTAGAGCACAACTACTCCAACATCCTGTCACAGCCGGTGATGAAGTTGTGAACGGCACGGTCGCGACATGGGGCCAGCTGCAATCCCGTAACAGATGCCGCTGCGTTACATGATCTCAGAGCATGGCATGATTTCCGAACGGAAAGGTCACGCGTTGGACGGCGACAACATCCCGTTCGACGAATCATTATGCATACGTGTTCGAAATTGACGAATATCTGTGGAATAGTGTCGTCTTTAGATAACAGGGAATCGTTTGTTTGTCAACATCGGCCCTGCTTAAGTCTTCTGCAATCTGCACATCTACGCGACTGGTTCCTGCGACCATGCTGCGCCGGCAGGTAGACGGAACTCTGAGAGGTGGGTGTATGTACATACAGTCGGTGGCGGCCACTCTCCTGCAGTGCTGCATTGTCCCACCCTGCAACAACGCCACCAAATGCAATTAAGAGAGTGCGAGTGAGACTTCTGTAAATAATCCGCATTCGAACATATTCACACTTCATTTTATCGATGGTTTTCTGTCATAGCCATTTGTAGGATCGAGATCATTGGAAGGATCTTCAATGTCCGTCATCGGTGAAATGCCGCGAGACGGCTCCTGTAACTGAGCCTTAGGTTATGCGTTTGTATTGTGTGCTTGCATTCAGCTGTACAGATCGCCAGCTCGTTTGTACGGGGTCATCGCGCACACAGTGGAAATAGCTGGTGCGTCGAACATGGCAGTGTTGTCTGTTGCGGTGGCCATGGTAACCGCATGAAACATTCATACCTCTAAGAAGCCGTGCTGCCAGGAAGTGCACTGTAGGCGAATGTCAGTTCCTGTGCGTGACGTGATGATTGAAGAGATTGTGTAGTCGCGCAGGGGCGGATACAGTAGGAGCATTGAGGTATTTGCCCTCCCCATGGAAAAGTGACGCCCCTCTGACCGAGAAAGACGTCCCCCCGAGAAGGCTCAAGTGAACACTCCAAAGTTGTTTTTCCGCCAAAGTTGACAATTTGGGGTGGAAAGACAGCATGATTCAGTGCAACGCCCCTCCCCATCTACAAATTGTTCCCCCGAATGCGTCCATCTGAGGAAATTGTGATCCATCACAAACGATTGCCCCTCCCCCATGATAACTGTTACATCCGCCCCTGCGGTTGCCATGAAGTTCCTTTGAATAGGCCAAAGCTGCTGATATTGATAAGTATCCAGGATCTGGATCGTGCACGTGGTGGAGCACGTCGCCTGAACTGCGCAAAAGCTGCAGCCGTACACCCATCGTTGTTTGTCTTCGTACGATGAACGCTGATCGTGCGACATGACGTGCACGACGACATAGCCAACTCGCGGTCGGAGACGCTGACGCTGACGCTGACGCTGACGCTGACGCTGACGCTGACGCTGACGCTGACGCTGACGCTGGCGCCGACGCCGACGCTGACGCTGACGCTGGCGCCGACGGAGACGCCGACGCCGACGCCGACGCCGACGCGCGCCGACGCCGACGCCGACGCCGACGCCGACGCTGACGCCGACGCTGACGCTGACGCTGACGCTGACGCTGACGCTGACGCTGACGCTGACGCTGACGCTGACGCTGGCGCCGACGCCGACGCTGACGCTGACGCTGACGCTGACGCTGACGCTGACGGAAACGCTGATGTCCTACGTGATGCTGACTGATTCGGAAACTCGTCAGCGACCACCTCTGACCGAATGTGGACCAGGTCACTCGCATTGCATCTGCGCCATTATAGCACGACATAATCTCGGCAGCTCGTGACATGGGTGTCGATTTGTGTATTTTTGAGGGGGTACTTCCCCTCCACCTAAGCTGGCTTGTTCTCCCCAATATTTTAAACTTTTAGCACAGCACCATATAGTGTGCATAAATTTGGATAATTCGATATTTCAATAGATTTCAACCGAACATTTTAACCTGGTATTGGACCCGTAAAAAATCAGAAATCTAAGCCCTTGGCTCAAAGCACAGTACAGTACAGTTGGAAAAGGAATTCTTCCTATAAAACGCTTTTGACTGTGAAGTGCATAGTGCCTTGGGATGTTCGTAGGCAAGCGTAATAGTTTTTAGCTTAAAAAACATCGATCTCGATCGCTTCAACGCGCATTTTATGCAAGTTTGTTTAGTGTTCATATGCATGTATAGATGAAGTCTCCAGCCATTGTTCCGATTAGCTATTCCAAGCTACGCATTCTAGAGACACGAATAAAAATCGGCGCATAGCTTAACATCAGACCTCACGATTTCATCCAGTATCAACCACTGAAATAATTGGCTGATCCATTGGGATGGGATCGAAGCTCAAAGCATGGCATACATTGTGAATGTTCAGTCTAAGTGCAGATTTTTGACAAATATATGTAACATGTCAGGACGAATGGGAACAATGATGCTCCCCCGTGTGTCTGAAGTACCAACAAGCGCAAAGTGTTACGCTTAGGCTCACATGGAAGATGACAGATCAGTTTAAATAGGTGGCTTTAATTTTCAAAATTTTCGGAATGGCCTTTTTTTACTCGCTGTTATAAAATATACGCTAGTGTGGTATTTAGGGATTAAAATACCCCACGATACCTTATGTGAAAGTGCAAAAAGATGTCGTCGTAAGCTATCCGACGTCATTGACCTTGATGAGATCACTGATCTTTATCTACACAACTATATGATTGTCCAACAGCCCAAAATGTCCAACCCCATCGATTATCCAAACGTAAACGTATTTCACTTATCAGGAAAACTATCGCGTTTTCGCAAACGATTAGGCATCCTGTTAGGAAAGCGACAAGCTCCTGCATGGCATACAATTAGCAACCTTTGTCAGCCTGTTTTGCACTTTGTGCTTGGACATTTCACAGTCCCATTGTTTTATGTCAGAGACACCACGTAATTGTTCATTAACGAAATCAATCCAATTGCAAACATGATGTGCTGATTGTATAAATATATTCAGTAGTTGTGCGTCTGTCCGGCATTAATGGTGCACGTCGTTCGTAATCAGACTATCGCCGAGCTCATTGCTTCATCCTATTAGAGTACTCTTCCTGAACTCGGGGTATTTTTGTCTGTGAACTTTAACAGCTTGTAGGAGCCATTGCAGGCTTTTCTTTGACGACCGTGGGACCAAATTGACAGACAGACTGCACACAATTGCTTAACGCACTTGCCCAATAAGCACATCATGTTTGTAATGGAATTGGCTTCGTTTGTAAAAGAATCGCGCGGTGTCTCGGACATCAAATAATGTGCAACTGAAATGGTGTGGCACACATCGGAAAATATATCGACGAAAGTTGTCAGTTACATGGTAGGCAAGTTGACCATTTGGCTCGCAGGTGTCCCGTCGCTGGGGAAGACAAATCTTCTCTCATCGGCGAGGTTTGCTCACGCCGCATTCATCGATTAGGTTGGACATTTTAGGCTGCTTGGTAATTACATAGATGTAATAGGTTGGTAATAGGTAATAGGATAATGGATTGGTAATAGGTTCATAACTTCATTAAGGTCAATGACCTCAGATGACCTCCTTCTACACTTTGGAGCAACACAGGGTCATTATGGGCCTGTGTTACTGTATCACATCTAGGGCCTATTTTGACTCATAAACGTGCCATTAGATAACACTGTCAAGCTTCAGCCATTTATAAAATTTCGAAATTTGGAATCAACTTATTGACCTGACTTGGTGCCTTTGACGCGTACCTAAGGGTAACACTTGGCCCTCGTTACTACTATCGATACACAAAGGTACATCCATGTACCAATTTGTTCTGACATGCAACATATGTTTCAAAAATTAAAACTTAGACTGAAAATTCATATTTTCCGCCCAAATTCAGCCTTTGATATGACGAATGACTACGATCGGTCACACCACACAAATCGTGAGGCCAGGTGGCAAACTATGGGCTGGCTTTTGCTTCGTGTCTCTAAGATGCGCAGTTTGGAAGTCAGCTGAAGCTGGAGAATTCAACTGTGGGGATGTGCAGCATCAAAAACGTCGTGTGTTCAAAAATGCAAGTTGAGGCGATCGAGATCGATCTTTTTACCCATAAATCATTACACCTGTCTATTAGCATCCAGTGGCACCGTACACTTTACAATCCTAAGCGTTGCTGAGAAAAATTAATACTTTTAACCACCCAACAGTGAAGTACAACGTCGCTTCGACCATCGGCGCGCCGTCATAACCTCACGGCTGAGTTGTCGGAACTTCTCGGAACACGCTCGTGCCTTTCTTGATACGGCGCCAGTCCGCACACCAGCCGACTGAGTTGCGGCACGCGATGGCCAGGACCGGTGTTGACTGTGGGGGCGGCCGGCGGCTGACTTATGCAGTGGACGATCGCCACAGTCATCGACACACAGCTCTGATACTGACCAGAGTTGCTGCGCTCGCGGCTGGTGGCCAGGTCGCGCCCACACACGCTCCTAGTCACTGCTGCCAGGAGCGTCGTGCCCGGCGCCGTGTGGCACCGAATAAATGTACTGCACTGATGATGTGTGGGTGAATAGGACGCCGCTAGGAGTGTCGTGAGGCACCGGGTAAATGTACTGTACTGATGATGTGCGGGTGGCTAGAACGCCGCTAGGAGTGTCGTGAGGCACCGGGTAAATTTACTGTACTGATGATGTGTGGGTGGCTAGAACGCCGCTAGGAGTGTCGTGAGGTACCGGGTAAATGTACTGTACTGATGATGTGTGGGTGAATAGGACGCCGCTAGGAGTGTCGTGAGGCACCGGGTAAATGTACTGTACTAATGATGTGTGGGTGAAAAGGACGCCGCTATGAGTGAGGTACCGAGGAAATATACTGTACAGACCTGTACAGACATGTACAGACATGCAGGTGGATCGACGTGGCACCTGGAGAATACGCGCGCACGCGCGCGCGTGTGTGTATGTGTGTGTGTGTGCGTGTGTGTGTCACTTTCGGTCCATCGTTCGTCGCAGCGATAGTTGGCTAACCGCTTTTGGAGTCCAGGTGATCGATCAGCTGTTCAGCGGTTCAGACAGCGATTTCGTGGGAAGTGACTGGGTGTGCTGTTCTTTCAGATGAACATATCATATCGGCTGATGATTTTCGTAGTTAGTTTCAGCCCAAAAGGTCCGAGCGTTCAGATGTTTTTTGTTTGTTCCATGCGTTCTCTACATGGAACCATCAATTTTAGTGTTTCGTGTGATGTGGTAATTTCCAGATAGATATTCATTTCCGATGTAGGTGAGTGTAGATATCACGCTTAGAATACTGCATTGTACGTTACACCATCGGCATGCTTGGTCTGCGACCACTCACCAGATGTTGCCACATATGCTTCATGCATCATGCGTGTGATAGCCTTGTGTCGCCTTTCTCAATTGCCTTACAGTACAATACAAGAGCAGCACGATGCCGTTTTCTTCGGACATCCACCAGTTAATGGCGCCACCATCCTTAGTTTCCAGAGTGGGGTCCAAACCCAGGGACACAGGACAAATTTGTAAGCTAGAGGGGACCCCGACTGTCCTCTGCCTTAATCCCAGTCTCCTCCCTAACGCAAAAATAGTTGGAATTCAGCAACTTCGTTTCCGGAGCCCCACATTCTTTGTCTTTCTTGTTAAGTTCAAAATAGTGGTGCGGATGAGACGGGTGAGACGCAGCCCATCAATTTTTGTCGGGTGGATAGAATGTCATCAGTAGCACAGCCAGGGTTTTCCTAATAAGGGGGGTGGGTGGGTGGTGACCCCTCAAAATAGTGATGAAACACAAAGCTATCGTCGCGCCAAGCGCACAAAAGATAGGGTCTGCATGGTGCAAAACAAAATCCTCAAATTTTCTCGCTTGATCCAATGCATTTTTGGATGCTAAGGGGGCCCTCCCACTTGGATGCACCTCTGAACGTAACGCATTTCTTCCCACCTATTTTTTGCGGAGTCCTTCGCGCGGAATGCGCGCAAGAGGTCAAGTCTTGCAGGCAACTTCGTTTTGCCTGGCAGTGATTGGTAGTCTAGCGTTTGTCTCGTTCCGCGACAACTGAGTCGCAAATCCAATACCCGTCACTTGTCAGCATACCGACCGGATTGATTATTAAACAATACGACGCCCACTTGAACAATGGTTTCAACAATTTCTCCAATCCAACAAAGGCGAACACCACCAACAGTATGCCTCCAAGCTTCCATTCACTCGTATTGTACCACTGTAGTGGTGGTGGATCGGAGTTTAGGGGCGTATCGACATCTAATGCACTACTGTCAAACAGGTTATCGCGCGGTAGCGCCTCACCCCACCAACCATCAAGACTGGACTGGACCGAGCCGCAGACGCGAGAGGGACCCAGCTGCTAATAGTGAGGGGGCCACCAGGCCAACGCTCTAGCATGTCACCGGCCGGCATCACCTATTGTAGCACACCGCAAAGGTGGGCACGGTCGTCATCCTCCAGATGCGCACCTCATGTACTGCAGGGTACAATGGCGACGTGGCGCAATCACTTCCCTAGGTCACAATCCCAAGGTCACACTCCCATGACGGCACAGCATCCGCCGACCGTCGTCGCCGCGCCGGCACCGGATCTGGCGAAGCGTAGCGTCGGGCGATTGCCGCGGCTCGAGGCGTCAACTGCCGATGTTAGCGCACCAGTGGCTGCCGGCCGAACGGCTAGGACCCGCTTGGAGCCCGGATCCCAGGATACGTGACAGCTGCTGCGATTAGGCCGCCAAACGCGTTTGAAAGAGGTGTCCGAACTTGAATTCGTTTCAGTCTAAGGACTGCAGGCCAAAGTTTCCGAGGATGAGATCCGAATGGGACATTTCAGTTACTACAAGCACAAGACAATATAAATCCCTTCGTGTCAATACCTCACATCCCACGAACAAGAAACTAGTGATCACATCCAGTGTATTGTACTTCAATAAAAAAACTAACAAGACATGAAAGTGAATGTGGTGGTGGGTAAAGTAGCCACACGAGCTCACCAACACCAACGAAGCACGGCACAACCGGTACTGGCTGCACACCAGTCGGCGTCCTCGCCACACTCGGCGGGCCGCACGCGGGCTCACGGTCGGCAGCGGGAGGCCATCTCCACGGGCTGGCTCCGTCGCCGCCCTGCTCGCCACAGGCACCACAGTCCCCCAGAGTGGGGCAACACCACGCCACCATAAGAAAACGTTCAAAAACGAAGTCCCACCGCCGAAACCAGGCAAAAACACCGCAGTGCACAGGCCACGCCACGAACAGAACAGCACGCCTATCGGTATGTGATGGACCCAACTCTCCAGTAACGCGCACCAGCTGGTCAAGGCATAAGACGCAGCAGGCACTGCGACCGCGCAGGCCGCCAAATGTCGACGAGACCCCATCGCGGTAAAACTCCGCGGGCCAGCGGTGCCAATCGACTTGTGATTATCCACCCCACTTGTGAATAAGACGTCATCGCAGTAAAACTCTGCGGGCTGGCGGTGCCCATCGACGCGTAATTACCCACCAAATGCTATCACAAATAGCCAACCCTTGCAGAACACCCTGTCGGCCACCGCCGGCCGGCCCAGACATTGTGTGCGGGTGCCACAAGGCCAACACACACACACGAGCACACTGGAAAATGGTACCCCGTCTGCACGTTCGTGGTAGTGCCAGCACCAGGTGCAAGCCGCACACCCCAGCACGACCAATCCAGATGGACGAGCAATATCTTCAGTGGCGACCGCATCTATTGTCAGTGGCACGGGAATTCTCAAAATGAGGGAGGGAGAATCTTATCGATAAATCGGGGTGAGGGGGAATCTAAGTCGATTTTTACATGTAGCACCCATAGGGGCTATGCAGAACTTGTCCAGTTTGGGGAATGCTTCCCGTCCCCACACCCCGGTTCCCACGCACTTGCCTATTATTACAATCATAATATAGTGAAGGTTGGTTTTCATGGCGGTTTCCGTTAGAAGAATCAATGCACTCCCTGACTTCCATCGACCCTGTCGTTGCCATGCACATTAACCAACTGTACACGGATGCGCGCCACCTTTCACAAGAAGCGTTCACTCGCAGTGCTTTTTGTGTCCGCTGTGTGGCGCTGCCAGCTGTCTGCCCACGCTACCGATTGTGATGCCGGCCGAGAAGGCGACAAACGGGAACCACGTCTTGAGTCGGCTCAGCTCTCGCGACGTGTCACTGTGACTGCAACAGACACGGACGGACGAGCTCAGTCATGCACACCACAACAGCAGCAACGGTACATACAACGAACAGCAACACGACACACAAACCGGCAACTGTGCTGCTACAGCCACCCAGTGCTGGTGCAGCTCACTGGCCCGACAGCCGCACAGCACGACACACGGCTGCATTTGAGCTTCCGAATCTTGGGAGTGCAGAGGAATGTTTTTCGGTAGTCAAATGTGGAGAGGGCATTTTTCTTCGAACCTGTGGCATCAGAATCTATTTCCACGCCCAGTGAATCTTCAGCACTTCATCATAGAACATTCCATTGCGGACACCATTCGGCCTCCAAATGATAAAAAAGAGAGCATGCTTTGCTGGAGATAACGCCTGGATGGCAAAAATTGTATTTTACAACTAATCAGAGCTAATGTGTATAATGCGACTTCTATTCTCATCCTATATAATTGGGAAAAAATCAAGATTTGAACACTTGGGACTGACTTATATGATTTTCGATAGCTTGTGATAGGGGCGGGTATGGCCGAGTGGTTAAGGTGTTGAGATATGGGTGCCAGAGGTCCAGAGTTCAACACTCGCACCGCTCGGGACATTTCTCAATCCCGCGGCTCACCAGCGACACAGCGTGGGCGGCGCCATTAGCAGCGATGGTGCATAAAGTGCATCGAAAACCACCTAATGAACAATCAGGCAGTGCGTGATAGGTTGAGCATTCTGAATTTGAAGCGAGGTCTTTATTTCGGGATAACATTACTCCACCTGTAGGCGCCCAGGAGCTTCGCGAGACAGAAACACGTAGTTTGTAAGATGCTTAGTAAGTGGTTCTACGAATATAAGAGTCGCACGACGAAAAATTCATCCGACTGAAAGTTTGTTTTTCAAACAGTATATTTATTTTAATTGATATGGAGAAACAACTGCATTCAGAATGCTTCATGCCAGATGGATGAATTTCATCGATACATGAAGTTCACTTAATAAGACAATTGGTATCTTCTTGAGGACATTGCATGTAGCATGTGCATTTAAAACATCGAGCTGTGATTTTTTGAGTTATTGAGAGTGTATACTTTATTATAATGGCTTGTCGCAGTTTGCTCACAAGGCATATCCGAAGGCAACCTACTCTATGCACTTGCTATGTCCCAGCACGAAGCATTCCATGGGAGTATGTTTGTGTTGTAATATGGTGGTACTTGTTCATGCAATGCTGTTGCTCAATGTGCCCACTGTTATTCAAAGTTAGTGTTGTCAGCGATCCGAGTCGTAGCGTGTCTGAAGTTCCAAGCTCACCCGGAACGAAATCGGTCCTTTCCCGCTGAACCACGTATTATGCGACGCATGCTGAATCCTACCAAGGACTCGTGTGGCAGCCACCGGCCGCACCACCCACCTGAATGCGAGCCGCATCACCAGGTAGTAGGCGACCAGGTGGGCGGCGGCGGCGGCCAGCGGCCACACCACCCACCTGAATACGAGCCGCATCACCAGGTAGTAGGCGACCAGGTGGGCGGCGGCGGCCAGCGGCCACACTGCTCACCTGAATACGAGCCGCATCACCAGGTAGTAGGCGACCAGGTGGGCGGCGGCGGCGGCCAGCGGCCACACTGCTCACCTGAATACGAGCCGCATCACCAGGTAGTAGGCGACCAGGTGGGCGGCGGCGGCGGCCAGCGCGGCGATGCAGAGGCCGCTGGTGGTGCGGTCGCACGTCCACCACAGCGCCACGCTGAGCACCGCCAGCGTCCACGCCAGCTCGGTGTCGGTCGCGAAGTGGCAGCGGCTGTGCGCGTGGTTGATGCCGACGAAGAGCGCCAGGCAGCGCGTGACGGCCGCCCAGTCTCCGCCGCGACACGCCGGCACGCTGTGCACCCAGCCGTCCAGCAGCGGGTAGGCCAGTCCCACCACGACTGCGGGCGGCCACGGGTCAGTCCTCCGTGAGCCGGCGTCACAGCCATCGACAGCACAGCCATTGTCAGAGGCCGCATCGGCCGGCAGGTATGCTCCAAGTCAGATCAGGAACCGGGCATTAGTCGCCGTCAGTGCAGGAAGCTGATGCGATATTCAGCACACTTCGTACTGCACACGGGCGACGGCTAAGTCAGGATCCCACGATCAGGCCATAGGTAGAGGGGCAGGTTGCAAACTACCTGTGTAATCTGAAGGTAGAAGCCATGTGCGGAAAACAAAGGTCACGTCCGCAGTCAATTAAATAGCTATATATTTCGCTTTAGGGGCACATCATCAACACTTGAAATCCAGCAGCAACTCGTTAGGCGTCGTGGGTCAGCCCAGGAGTCTGGGTAACCAGCCAGTAGCCAGGGAAGGAAATGGTCATGGATGGAAATAAAATAAACGGCGCTGGCCGCACCAGACTCTCCGCCGGACTCACACATGGCACCTAACTCACCTGATGTGGACAGAAAGCACATGCAATTTTAGAGCTTTGGCGCACACTTGTGCTCATTGGTGAACCCGAAATGAAATATGTTAATAATATATGAACTACATATGTGAAACCATGCACAAAATACACAGGCCTATGAAATATGTCCACGCATTTCCCCACCATCAGATTTCGGTTAATAAAAGTACATCAAGAGATATCAATGTGTTTTCATCATTTCAACAGGAGACGCAAACACCCAAAACATGATTACCCACTGCCTCTTCTCGACTCTTCATCCGAATGTGTGCCATCTGAGATGCACATGGGAAAAGGGGCAGAGTAGCAAAGGCCAGGCGGAGTACGTACTGGCAGCCAGGCCGACCATGGGCGCGACAGTGCAGCTCCAGAGCAGCAGGTCGAGCCAGTTGAGACTGTCATCTGGAGACGCCCAGGCAGCCCGCATTACGTGAAGCACTGCTGACATCAGGCATCCCCAGCAGAAGAGTACTGAGCCGCGCCACAGATCACACATCTATCGGTCACATGTCGCATTTGGTCATGCTGCTGTCAACAACTGGTCACATCAGGCCACACTGCTGTCAGCAACAGGTCATATCAGGTCATGCTGCTGTCAACAACTGGTCACACCATGCCACACTGCTGTCAGCAACAGGTCATATCAGATCATGCTGCTGTCAGGAACAGGCCAAATCAGGTAGTGTTGGTTGGTTGATTGTTGTCTTTACAACACATCGACAGTTGAGTCATGTAGCTTTGCCAATCTCTCATGCTGAATGGTTGTGGGCAAAGAGGAGTGACAGGTAAGACTCAAACCCACAACCTTTTGATTGTGAGATGGCAACTTACCACTAGACTACTCTTCCCCTAATCAGGTAGTGCTAGTGAGACAGGAACAGATATACCTTTACATTCTGGATTCAGAAGAGATAATTTTGGATCATCAAGTTTGAAGGTTAAATTTATTTTTATTTTTGACAAAAGTATTTCTAGTTGCACTGCTAGATTCCAGCATACCTTAGTGTGGTCCATATTCTTAGAAGAATGTGATCATAAAAAGTGCAAGAAATGATATTCAATGACATGAAATGTATCACTAGTTTTCATTCACATTAATATCCAGCATATCACTACTAGCAAACAAGATGGGATTAAAGAACCCACGACTTGGGACATTTCATCAGACAGTATAAAGCCAACAGGATAAATATCTCACATCTCACATTGTTGTATGAATATACTGAATAGATTAACAATGATAATATACTAATCAAACTTGAAGAGTAGCTTTACTTCTCTATATATTATTTTTATTAACTAACATAAGAAATCTTGTCTGTGAACATATCAGTATATGTAGTGGCAATTTTAAGCATACAAATTCTGATTAAGGTACACTGTTCAGTTACTGTGGCTTGCCCTGTCTATCTGATAGCCATATTTTGTTTTAATCTAGGGGACTGGCATACCTGCACACAGGCTCCCCTTGGCTGGCCATGGAACTCATCTCTGGGTGCTTCAGAAGTTGGGGAGTCAACCAGGTGTTAGGAACATGCTAGCACACTATCACACAATAGCACTTGGTTGACTATTGGAGTTTAGGGGCACATCAACTGCATGGGTCATGCAGTGCCTGCATGCAATATCACTTAATCCAGTTTGCTCAGAGAGAGTTCTTTTAGACCCTCCAGCAAAGGTTTTTAACATGATTTTTTAATGGCCTGCAGCAGCACACCATAATTTTGTGCATTTTTTTTACATCAAAGTGTCATGTTGTGTGAAAACTTTGTCATCATGCTTTAACAGGTAAAGGTATTTGAATAAAAACTTAATTATTCCCAGAGACACAATAAAACTCACCAAAGAAATTTGTGAATTTGTACATTATTAGGATTTATTTGTTTTGCATACTTGCCAGTTGGGGCTAAATTTGAAGATTCTGGTTGGCTAAGTATAAGCACTTTGTATGGTGCCAACCATTTCTCAGTATACTATCTCCATTATAAAAAATTTGAACATGAATTAAACATTTGGAAAATTTCAAACCATAGTTTGGCATGGGCAAACCTTTCAACTGTGAGCCAGAATCATTTTGCCTTCCTTTTTCTGATTTCAAGTAAGCTTTGTCTTTAAAAATATTCCCATAATGAACTACCCAGAGCCAAACAACATGACATCAATCATGACCTCATAAATCCTCCTAGTGGCATCACATTTTCAGGGGAGCAAATCTTGTGGATTTTAAAGGATTTTTTTTTTAATAGACAATCTTTTGTCTTAAAAGGTGTTTCAATTTGACACAAGTACTCTAATCATGTCCATTAACATAGTATTCCAAAAAGAAAATAACAAATTTCCAAAACACCTTTTAAGACAAAAATACCCAGAATTCTAACTTCAGAACCCTAAACTAGAATAACCTAACACAACCAAACCAGACCCATTTGTTTGCTTTATTGAGGAAAATGCACGTAAAAACTTTCTAGGTACTACCATAATACATAATAAAACCAAAAACTCATGATAAAGATGATGGAAGTTGAAGTTTGCCTGAAGTATGGCAGGATCGGCATTGCATCAGGTGCCAACTTCACTGCATCTGATGTAAGGAGGTACTATAGCTCACCTTTACTGAGCATACATTAATATTGCACAGGATGAGCTCAGCATGACTTAATTCACATATACCTCAATTAATTTTGCAGGCAAAGCTGACTTCATATTCCAGCAACTGCAGCACTGCTACAGTAGGTAGATGCCTCTGCATATTCCTCTCATAGTGTCAGTTACGGGCATTATGGCCTTAACAATTAGGTAGATACAGACCTAGGTACTAGGTAACATGCCTAACTAGGTAGGTACCTACTTAGGTAAGTACGCAGCACCGAGCACACTTCCTTCTCACACCTGCGTCCAACACCTAATCCATCCACAGAAGTCGCGGAGTGAACAACTACCGCAGATACGCAAGAACCGAGGTACCTATCCAGGTACTTGTCTTCATCGCGCGGTCACGCCATCCCGCCCCGACACACTTTCCCATCTGCACCCCTCCATCCTCCGGAACCCCACGGAGATATCAGTAGTAGCGCAGCCGGTGCAGCTGCACCTAGTAACACTAAAGGTCGCCAGATCACTAACACAAATCGCTTGAAACTGGGCTAAATATCTCCATGAACACTTCCAAAACGCCAAGCCGCTAAGTTCGCTTCGCCTAGAACCGCCAAATTTCCGCCTTGGCTTTACTGGAGCAAGGCCATCAGGTAGAAGCATGGGCCTCTAGCTGATATTTGTCCAAGCAATTGAGAAAAAGAAACTGATCTCATACTGAAATATAGATAATATATGTCCCCAGATTACCCTTAAGCTAAGTTCGTTTAATTGCTTAAGTGTATGCACAATCTGTTGCGGACTCCGTGATCCCTCCTACCTATGGTAGTCGTGCTTTAGTCTGCTCTTTTCACGGCCTTGCTGCAATCTGTTCCAGTCTGCTCCAGTCTTGGCTTTGCTCCAGTCAAACGATCGTGGAAATTTGGCGGTTCTTGGCGTAGCGAAATTGGCGGTTTTGGGCGTTTCATAATTGTGCATGGAAATACTTCGCCAGCCACACAAATCGCGGACCCCAGCCCAGTAACGGGATCCATCAATGTAGGGAAATGTTCTCCCAACAAGTATCATGGAAGAGTGTAAATGTTCACGACTTCTGTTCATGTTTATGCACAGCACAAAGGGGCGAATCCAAGAGGTCTAGAAAGCATGTACCCCTTCCATGGAAAGGCGGCACCCTGCCGGCTGAAAAATGTGCCCCTCCAAAACAACTTCAAGTACACCCATCCCACTTTAATTTTTCAACCGAAGGTACCCCCCTGGGTCGTGGGCGGCTACAATGGTTGTCATGCGCCCCTGCCCCATGGGAAGATATTGCCACTCCGGTCGAAAAGAGGTACGCCTCTGGGAAGGCTCGAGTGCACCACCCATCTTTTTTTTTTGTCAGCCAGAGGCACCCCTATGAGAGAACAGGGCGCTTCTTTGAAGAAAAAGCACCCTGTGAAGGTCTGTGAAGGCCCGAGTACACCCTCCCCCTTCCATTCGATTTTTTTCAGCCAAAGGTGCCGAGAAGAAAATGTGCCTCTTCGGGAAGACTCGAGTGCACTCTACCTCATTTTTTTTAGCCAGAGGTGTCCCTCGGAAGGTAAAGTGGTGCCCCTCTGGACATATGCCACCCCCATGATACTTCCTGAATACGCCCCTGGTCTGAGTGGAAAAGCAGTGTCCCCTTTGGGGGCATATGAGTGCACTCCCTCGAACTTTCTCAGTCAGTGGCGTCCCTTTGTATAAATGACGCACTTCCAGATGCGTGTAGTCCTCTCCACAATCAAGATTCCTGAATCCGCCCTTGACACGACACCAGTGGCGCGAGAACTGTGCAAAAGTTGTGGAGGGGCGGAAATAAAAATGTTGAGGTCGATTCTGTCCATGCAACGCCGATTCTAGAGTCCATGTTAAATTCGTGCAAAGTTTGTGGGCGCTGCCCCTTTGGCCCCTCCTCACCCGGTCCCTACACCCATGCACAGCACGCGTTGTGCACATCGCGGTAAGCTTTATTCCCCACCTGAATGCAAGTTAGTGTAGGTTGCCAAGTCCGTCGTGATCGCGGTGTCAAGTCAGCATGATTCGATGGCCACTCCTTCGAATATGTTAGAGATTTCCAGTTGTGAAGAAATTTCATCCGGTGCTTTTGAACAAGTTGTGTTTCGACGATTGTACTTTTTCTACTAATTACCTTATGCGTAACGTTGCATTCCCGAAATGTAGATGCTTGATATCAAGCATCTATCAAGGTTGTTGATATCAACAACCATGATATTACAAACCCCCTCAATGATGCCCCAAAGCGTACCTAGCCACGTCCTATCATGCTAAGAAGTCGTTATGCTATAAAGACATAAAAGACATAAAAGATTAGTGCAACTCTGAGCCACAAGGGCCCTTCTTGGTTGCACTCTGTACACTGAACCAGTTGCCCACCAAATCTGCCAATCAGCCCTCCCTGTAATACTGAAAAGCAAGCCCTCTATTCTTATAATGATTGTCTATGCTGTTTTTAAAGATGTTCAATGTGCTGCTACTGACGATGTTTTCTGGCAGTTGGTTCCAATGTTCCACTACCCTGTTGGTGAAGAAAGTTTGCCTTAACCTTGTTCTGCTGTGGTTAATTTTAATTTTGAATTTATGACCTCTAATTGCATCATTTCTGTTAAATTCAAACATTTCCCCAAGGTATCCCCAAGGTAGCTAGGAGACCAAGCTTGGATGCAGTATTCCAAATGTGGCCTGACGTATGCACAGTAAAGCTTCCTGATCACTTCCTCACTTCTGTATGATACATTCCTATTTATTGCCCCGAGCATTCTCAGTGCCTTCTTCCTGGCTTCCTTGGTCTGTTCTGATGCCCCCAATTCTGTGTTTAGAATAACACCTAAATCCTTCTCCTGTTGAGTCACTGATAGCACTTGGCCACCCATCAAGTATTGAGCCTTCATATGCTGCTTACCTACATGCATGATTTTGCACTTATCAAAGTTAAATTTCATTTGCCATTCTTCGGACCACTTCACAAGTTCGTCTAAGTCTTTTTGCAGCGAGATATGCTCATCCTGACCTGTTATTGCCCTAAAGACCTTCAAATCATATGCAAATTTCAAAACTTTACTGCTTAGGCCACTTTCAATGTTATTTACAAATATAATGAACAGTAATGGCCCTAGTACTGACCCCTGGGGGACTCCACTAAGAACATTTTGCCATGATGACTTTGTACCATTTAGCATCACTCTTTGCTGTCTATCTGAAAGCCACAACTCTATCCATTTTAAGATGCTACCTGCAATACCATGGGACTGAAGCTGTATCATTAACCGTTTATGGGGTACCTTGTCAAAGGCCTTACTAAAGTCAAGATATGCTACATCAACCTGATTTCCCTGATCAAATTGTTCTGTGGCGAAGTTCAAAAAGTCCAAGAGGTTTGTGAGACACGATCGTCCTTTTCTAAATCCATGTTGAGTATCTTGAATCAATCTGCTACCTTCCAGATAGCTAACTATTCTATCCTTGATAATTGATTCGAGTACCTTGCAGACTAGGGATGTGAGACTTATTGGCCTATAGTTTTCAACTTTCCCTCTTTCTCCTTTCTTGAAAATAGGAACTACATTTGCCCTTTTCCAATCGGTTGGAATTTCATGATGTGAAACTGATCTACAAAATATTATACTAAGTGGAAATGCCAGTTCCTTTTCAGTTTCCCGCAACACCCTAGCATAAATATCATCAGGTCCTGCTGCCTTATTTGGCTTTATTTTCCTGATATGATTGTAAACAACATCACTACCAATGAAATCAACATCATTTGTCAGATCCCATGTAACTGAACTATGGTGTACGGTCGGCAGATTGGTCATATCTTCCAATGTAAACACTGATTTAAACTGCTTGCTCAGCTCCTCAACCATCTCACTATCCTCACCCAATGTAGTCCCGTTTACTTCCAGTGGACCAATTGTGCTAGAAACTTTACTCAGCTTGTAGAAACTAAAGAACTTTTTACTGTCCCCATTACAGTTTCTAGCTAAATCCAGTTCCTTTGCTCGCTTTGCTGCTCTGGTTTTTTGCTTCACAGTGTCTCTAGCTTTTCGATACGCCTTTAGATTAATGACATTTGAGGCTTCTTTAAAAACTCTAAATGCAGTTTTCTTAGCCCTAATTGCTTTTATCACGTCTGGTGTAAGCCATGCTGGCTTTCCTACCCTTCTTTTGCGTCTTTGCTTTTGGGGGACATGTCTAATCTGAGTTTCCTTTAAGTAAGATTTGAACTTTTCCCACATTTCACAGGCATTTAAATTGGAGAATTCTTCTTCCCATCTGATGGCACTTAAAGCCGCTCTCATGCCGTTAAAGTCTGCTCTGTTGAAATTTGGAACCTTTACCAAATTATCCTTGATAGTTTCCCCTACATGTGCCTTGAATCTAACTATGTTATGGTCACTTTTTCCCAGAGTTTCGCCTACAGTCAAGTCTTGAACCAAGTCACTTAAATCCGAGAATACAAGGTCCAAGAATGAACCATGCCTGGTAGGTTCCGATACAAACTGGTGTAAGAACAGGTCCTCTTCAAGGCATTTCCTGAACATTTTGCATGATGGGGAGCCAACACCAGCATTTTCATAACCTTTTAGATTAAAGTCACAGAGAATAAGCTATATTACACCAATACTACTGGTGAATTGTTTACATCATATTATCATATATTACATTGCACACGACAAAGTCCCTTTTTTCATGTCTTTCCCTCCATTAAAAGTCGCCAGTTTATCGCCTGGTGGAAAAATAATCTAAGCATTGGATATTTTATCGCTAGATGATGCAATAAAATCTGAAAGCTGACGATAAATCGCTAAATCTGGCAACTTTAGCGCCCGAGAATATCGGGCACAAGGCCTCAGAACAGCTGATGCTCGAACGACCAACAACCAGCGAATCAGCAGCCTCGCTTCTCTGCGTCACCGCTCGGGAGTGAAAGGGAGGGGGAGCGTCACCACCCCGTTCCGCCGCCGCCGTGCAGGGGCGGACGAAGCTACTAACAAAGAGAGGCGCAGCCAAGACTTCTTTTTGGTTATGGAGCACACACATACCCACCCAGAGACGGATAGAGGGAAGGGGGAATTGAGGACAGGGTCGTAGCCAGGAGGCGGCCGGACTGGCCGCCCCATTTTTGGACTCATACTGACGCGGCCACAAGGAGCCCGTAAGTCGTCTATGGGACCTCCATAGCTAAGGTTTAAAGGCCAACAACACTTTTTATAGTCACCCAAGCTGCTGTCGAGCCCCTAAGGAAGTCTACGAACCCTTCACGTTTACGGATCCTCATGAACGTCTGTCGGCCCTTACGAATATCTACTGGCCCTCACGAATGTCCATGGGCGGTGGACCTTTACGAAGGTCTACAGACCCGTACGAGTGTATGTGAACCTTTACGACCGTCTTCGGGACTTTGCGAATGCCATAACAACAGCTGCAGGCTATAACGAAAGTCTACGGGCCTTTGCGAATGTGTGTGGTTCATTGCCAACAGGCAGGGACCCTTGCAAACATCTGTGGCCTCTCACAAATGTGCCCAGATCCTTACAAATGTGTGTGGTCCCTTACGAAATGTGTGCGGGCCCTTACAAGCGATTTCATGCCCCTTATCGAAGAGTGAATCGCCGTTTTTTTTCAGATGAAGTTCTCACATCCTACATTTCTGAACGCCGATTCAGTATTTGTATCAGTATTTCAGTATTTTCGGTATTCAGTATTTTCTTCCAAGGGGCGCCACTTGCTTTCAGAGAGGCGCCTCTGGCTAAAAAAATATTAGGAGTGGCGTACTCGAGCCTTCCCAGAAGGGAACCTCTTACCGGCCGGAGGGACACTACCTTCTCATGGTGCAGGGACACACGCCCCCACCACCATTGTGTCCGCCCCTCACCCAGATGGATACCTTACGTCGAAAAGTTAAAGTGAGGTGGGGTACACCTCAATCTGTTCTGCAGGGGCACCATCTCCAGTAAGCGGTGCGCCGCCTCTCCATGGAAGGGCAGTGACCAGAGTGACCAGAAAGCACACAGGTATCCAACAAAACAAGGTCCAGGAGGACATTACGATAGCAGCTGATAGCAGCTCTGTCTAGAGAACATTAAAATGGCTTTGGCACAAGAAACCATGATCGGCCTTCTGTTCAAAGAACTAATACTTCAGTGCTATATTTGTGAAGACTTGAAGAGAAGGGTGACTTCTTGTTCCGTGAGGTATCGCACTGAATGCGTCCTAGGCATTCCCAGACATTTTTATTGCAATTCCCGCATGTATTTAGGTGTCGGGTCAGTGACCTCCCTCAAGCTGCGAGTAGAAAGTAATTAAGACGTACTGAGCATTAATCTGCAAGCTTTTCCTTCATGCTGGCTGGAATTAAATTGTTCGGTGCAAGTGAAGCGCGCATCATGTTTTGTTTGTTTGTCTATTTGTGAACCGTTTGATTGCATAATTATTGACATTTCGTACCAATTGATTGTATTCGTATTAATATGACTGGTCGTGATTGGCATACTACATTGCAGCCGTGGCGCGCTATTACAGTTTAGGATGTTCCAGGGTCATATTCTTGTCCATCAAATAGTTTGCATTGGCAATTGGGAGGCATAGCTGGTATTACCTGACATAATCGTGTAGGTTCGTGTGTTGATAACAATATAAATTGGTCTAGGAACTTATTCATTTCGTGCCTAATGATTTCGTATAGCGACACAACATGTGGTGTCTTTTGAGTATTCTACATGTTTACAGGTGCGAATCCAGATGCCTGGTTTTCGACCGGTTGGGATGGGGTACAATAAATAATCCGATTCCATAAAAGTCCCACGATTTTAACAGCCCTATATGACTCCTATAGGACAATATAGGACAATATTCGTCTGTTCTCCTAGAGGACAATATTAATATCATGGAATGTTTTCTATATTTCGAAAAATGTAACAAGATTCCAGTGAACATAAGACTCCTAGGTGCGGGAGAGGCACGCCCCTTGGCTCCCATTCGGTTCGCCAGTGCCGATTTGAGTACATCTCTCTCTCTCTCTCTCTCTCTCTCTCTCTCTCTCTCTCTCTCTCTCTCTCTCTCTCTCTCTCTCTCTCTCTCTCTCTCTCTCTCTCTCTCTCTCTCTCTCTCTCTCTCTCTCTCTCTCTCTCTCTCTCTCTCTCTCTCTCTCTCTCTCTCCTCTCTCTCTCTCTCTCTCTCTCTCTCTCTCTCTCTCTCTCTCTCTCTCTCTCTCTCTCTCTCTCTCTCTCTCTCTCTCTCTCTCTCTCTCTCTCTCTCTCTCTCTCTCTCTCTCTCTCTCTCTCTATGTACATACACACATCTATATATGTTTATATACATACATGATAGACGATGACACGTAGATGATACACATCTTGAACCTTAGAATATCCGCCACTTGAAATTAAATGAAACGGTATGGAGGAGCTTCTTTTGGGGACAACAATTCGGTGCAAAATAGCTGACGGGTGACAAAACACGGCACTTCATGAAGTAAAGACGTGTTCAGACTTAAGAGTAACAAGGGCTCATCCTTATCAGTATCCTATGATGACCTTTCCCCTTATTGAGTCACAAAACAACTGTGAAAACAATGGGTTCGTCCTTAATTTCATTCAGTTAGTTCTCTTTTTCCGACTTTTTCTGGTGGCTAAGAAATCCTGAAAACCGCTGAGCTTTGATTCACCTCATCCCATTGGTCCCATTTTGCTTTGTCTACGGATATGTTTTATGGCTACAGCGAATTGGTGTTGAGGTCCGAAATTTGTTTGCGGTCTTTTTATAGAATTTTGTTGCCCTTTTCGTGCACTAACGATATTTTTATAGGTATCGGAGTGTTTTCGCAGACCCCGAAGTGTTTATTTTATTTCCGGTCTTTTTGTTCCTTATCTAGGACCATGCCGATTTTTGAGACCCCATGCGACCTCAAGACTCCGGTGTGCTTTGGGGGCCCCGTTGTGTGTTTTTAAGCTCCCGGTGCTGTTATTTAGAGCTGCAACGCATGGTTTAAGGTCCCGCCGCATTTTGCCAAACTCCATACGCATTGGAAGGTCCAGTGCAGTTTCGTCCTCCAATTGTGTTCTTAGGTTCCCACTATGCTTATTTAGGGTTCCTCGCTCAAATTTGTGGGACCCCAACAAGATATTGAGGGCTCCGGTATAACTTCCCAGGGTTCCATCGCGACTTTTCTGACCCACGTGCATGGCTCGGGGATCCGACGCTGGCTTTCTTGGCTCGATGCAATTTTTTGGTGACTTATGAATTACGTAAAGTCCGAGCCAAGCCCTGTTTTCGGGCCCCCGGCGACATGTTCTCGTGTCCCGCCGCCATTTTTCGAGCTCCGGTACGTTTTCGGTACCGTATGCGATTTGTTAAGCCACCTGGCGATATGTTTGGGCTAAGGAGTGTCCTGGCTCGGACATTATTTTATGCGGCATCTCTCTTTATTTTGGAGGGGTCCAGCTCAGTTCTTATAGGGTCCCGATGCGATTTTGTGGCTACGCTGTGCTTGCTTTGGCCCATCGACGCCAATTTTTGGGAGCCCCGAGGGGAATTTGTTATGACCCAACCAGGATTTATGGGACCTACCGAGAGGAGTAGTGATCCGAAGCGCGATATTGAAGGGGCCTGGTGTTAGTTCGCAGGGCGCGTTGTACTTATCTTGGCCATGCTCGATTTTGGCGTTCCCGGCGCAAATTTTCGGATATCAGGAAAGTTTGTTTTTGGTGCCCGCTACATTTATTTATAACCGCTAATGTTTCTTATTTATTAGCTGTTATAAATAAGTATAATTTATTCACGATAAATATAATTTGTTGTTTAGCCAGCCCCTTCAAGATGGAGGGGAGGGTGAATTGGTCCCTTTGGTATGCTACTGCGGCTGCTCAACGAGCTATTTTTCAGCTGATGGCACCCCTCAGAGTAGAAAGGCCCTTAGGATAACTTACTTTCGGGACCTGTTCCAAGTTCTCCTGTACTCAGATCAACTCGATGGAGTCCCTATGTGATTTTGTGTACTTGACTTCTAATTTTTGTAAGCACCCTGCGCGATGTTTTGGGGCCCCGGTACGATTCTTCGGGCTCCCAGTAGCTCCTTTTTCAGTGCTCCCAACTGCTTCTCTTCCGGGGCCTGACGTAGTTTTGTGATCTTTGACATCATGTTTTTAGCTGCAGAGCGGCATTCCGGGTGGGAATATATTTTTAGGACGCCTGCTGAGATTTGTGGGGTTCCGGCGCTACTATTTTGGCCCATAGCAATTTAGTGTAATTTCCATGGGTAGGGTCTCGACGTGCTTGGGTCTATGTGCGACGTTTTTGACAATGTCAATTGTTGGGATGCCTATCGAAAGTTTTAGTGGCCTCGACAAGTCGTTGGGGGCACAAACGTGTCTTTGGTATCTTTTGGAGCGATTCCCGGGACCCTAGAGTGATTTTTTATGTCCGAACTTTTTGTCGTTGGTCCAGCTTCATTTATTTCGCGTTGCTGATAAGGCCTTTGGGATCCCGGCGCGACCTGTCGAGTCCCTAGCGTGATTTTCAGGAGCCCAGGCACGACTATTTGGAACCTTCAGGCTCAACGTTATTTTCACGGGCCTCGGCTCAACCTTTTAGGATCCATGTTGTGATTTTCAAGAACCCTGGCAGGACGTTTTTTGGCCCCAGTGGGATTTTCTGGGCACAGACGCGAAATTTGAGGTCCCCAGCGTAATTTCCAGGTACCCAGGCCGTCTTTTTGCCGGACCCAGCGTGATTTTGAGGGTCCGGCCTGTCCTTTCGGGCCTAGCGTAATTTTCGGGGGCCTGGCGAGACGTTTTGGCCCCAGCGTGATGTCCAGGGACCAGGCCAGACCTTTTGAGTATTTAGCGTGATTTTCTTGGGTCCTGACTCGACTTTCCTGGGTCCCGGCGCGAATTCTTGGGGCTCAAGCGGTATTTTCACGGGCCCGATCCCGCATTTCGGAGCCCTCAGCATCATTTTTGTGGTCCCACAACTCTTTTTTAGGCCCCAAATGTGTGGTTAGGTTTTCAGTGGCCTTGGTGGGATTTGGGAACCCACAGCGTCATTTTTGGCAGCCACTGCGCGAATTTTGGGGCCCTTGTGATTTGTAGGGTTCCCGGTACGATTTCTTGGGGCACCGGCGGGAGTTTTAGGGAGCCTGGCGCAATTTTTCCGCACCCCGGTGCGTTTCTTCGGGATCCCACGTCTCATGTGTGGGGGGTGCAATTCCCCCCAATTGGAACGCCACTGGTTCCAGCTGGGTATATGATAGCTGGACTGGTATATTCAGGTATGAGATGTCATCCCCAAAATCCAAAATAGAAAATGTAGCATGATCAATTGCATAACAATTCAGCATCCTGAATCGTGGAAAACATTCAGCCAATGTGTGCCCGTGCGGCTCTTGTGCAAAGTCGCCTGTGTATGCAGCACTTCGGGAAGCATTTTGGTATCATTCGATTTTTTTCCCCAGTTTTGTCACGTTTTGTTTCAACTCAGCGGCTACCATGCGACGCCACCGGCGGCACCAGGCAAATGGCTGCGGCTGCCGGGTAACGAATGTATGAATTTATAATGCCGTCCTGCGGTCCGTACCGCCTGCCACAACGAAATGCGCATCAGCAACAAAAACTGCTATAATCGTGCATAACGTCACTAAAGCAAATGTCAGCTACGAATTCTCATACTCGGAGCTTGCGTGCAACTTTAATTACAACAAGATAATGCATGTAACTTGAAACATTGGCTGATAATGTTCTCGACATGTTTGTTTCACGCAAACAATCCGCACACATACCGCGCGTTCCATCAGGAACACCGACCACGTCCGTGTTTTCGTGATTCATACGATAGGACAGGATAGAAGGTCGATGTAGGTACGGGAAGGTCGGTGCATTGTGCTATGTTCACAAATGCACTCAATATCGCTTTGCTGATCCCGCATCTATAGGATCTATACAGCTATCTGTAGAATAGAGCCAACCAAATTGTTTTGTATTAGCAGCACCAAAATCCGGTTTCCGGTGGCCTGGACGTACTAGGAACAGAGTCGCTCTGTGTGCGCGTGCGGAAGGGGGGACTTTTCTAAAATAGACAACTTTCTCAGTCAGGGCAAACGATTCTATGGACATTCAACATCAGTACTTTGAATTGCGATGTATGTACACACCCGCTTATAGTGAATATTAATAATACATTCACTATTATTACCAATAGTGAATGTCTTATTGATGTCACAATTGTTTCAGGCAAACCTCTGTTACGATCTCCGTGCGCCATTGTGAAGCGTTTTAAAATAGGAAAATATTAAAATGTGTCCTCTTGGGTGCATTTGGACACAGATATGTAACAGTAGTATGGTGTCATCGAATCGGCGAGCTACATCGCATTAAATCATACCGTTTGGCTACAGTGAGTTAGTTGCTGGCTTCAATAAAGCGTGGTCTTGAAAAGAAATGTGTGGACAAAAATAAAGAAAGATAAATCGCTGGTATCTTCGATGCTCGAGCTTATCCACACACATATGTGCGTGTGTGTGTATATATATATATATATGTGTGTGTGTGTGTGTGTGTGTGTGTGTGTGTGTGCGTGTGTGTGTGTGTGTACGTATTTGTGGCATACTTTCAACAGTTTCCACGATCGCGTTTTTTTCCTAAAGTTGTCAGAAGGCACCATACAAAATTGCCTGCGATGCATTATTTATTCAGGTGTTTACAACATCGCCAATCGCAAGGAGTTTTAGATTGGTATATATTCAGCTAGATAGCTTCAATTAATTAATCAATACAATATGTAGAATCACATCATGGACAGGGGATAGGGGCACGTAAGCTGTGGCTATAATTGCACCATTAATATGCACTGTAATTAGCTTGAAGTAACAGTTAAATGATGTGAGATATTAAGATAATGGGTAGTAAGTGTAAATGGGTGGCGATGTTGTATACAGCCTACCCAACTGTGTTGCAGCAAATGAACACCAAAGCCGCGCTAAAATCAGACAACGTATACGCCCTGTGGCTAATGCAAATGCGCAAGACAAGAGCAGTACCGACGCGGCAGAGCAGCTGCCGAAGGCACTTGATCTATGTCGCGGTTATGCCTCTCTGCCTATACACCCGACACTGATGCCACCAAGTCCAGCCGTGCGGCGGCGAAGGACACCAGAGCAGGCGCACAGCAGACAGTCGACGAGCTCGACGACGGTCAGCAGGGAGCCGCCCACCATCAGGCCGAGCCCGCCGCCCAGGTCCGCCAGGAACTGCGCCCGCGGGTACGCCTCCACCTCCTCCGCCGTCTGCAGCGTGGTGGCGAACCAGAGCGACACGTGCGCCACCATCTGGCCGTGCGACGAGAGCCTCAGCGCGCGGTGCAGCAGTCGCGAGTCGGCCAGACTGAGGCGGTCCGGCGTGGCGACGCGGTACTCGGTCCACCGGCAGGGCCGCGGGCACCGGCAGCTCCACATGGCTGCCGCCATACTGCCCTCCTCGACGGTGCCGATGGCGTCGAGTCCGGACGCGTTGCGGAACTGCTGGTACGAGGTGCAGGGCGGCCGGCCGGCCGACCTCGCCAGCCAGGGGATGTGGCAGGCGGGTCGGTCGGTGCCATCGCGCGAGCGGGCGACGATGCACCTCTCCATGCATTCCTGCGCGGCAGCCATCGAGTGCCGTCGGCAGGTGCTGAAGGCGGGGTTCCGCTTGAATACCTTGGTGTAAACCTTGGCGGTGATGGAACTGTTGACGAACAGCGCGACAGGTGTGGACATGCCGGCGACGAGTGAGAAGTCTGAGAATGTGACGTCTTCTTCATGGAGAAATAGCAGCCAGCCGTCATGCTCATGCGGTGCAAGACTCAACCGTTCCTGCAGTATGAGACGAAGCTGACCGATCAGGTAAGCCTCCGGGGCGGAGGTGTTCATCCGAAGTGTGGAACAGGTACCAAGAAGAGGTGTGCAAACTGTCTGGACGACGCCCAAGTCCGAGCAGTTGGCTTTGATGAGCATGCACGACGCCACCATGTCCTCCCACGAGTAGCTAGCCTCGTTGATAAACTGATCTAAATTGAACTGCTTCCATCGCAGCAGAGAGAACTCGTTGGCCCCATTCTCCACCCAATCCGTGATGGTGGTGCCGCCCTGGCTCATGGCCTCGACGGCGTCTTTCTTGAACCTGTTGCTGTGGCAGATGGTGAGAGCGGGCAGCTGGACCCTGGTCTGCATCCTGCGAGAGAACCTCCAGGTGGTGCCGCCCGCCACGGCTTGGCTGACGGTCGATGTCAGCTGCACGCAGAGACAGCCTGTCAGCGCCAGCAGCACCAGCAGCCACACCAGTCGGCGTGGCCACCAGACGCCACCGCTGAGCACGATCGATACGCCTGTGGTGCTCAGCTGGTCGGTTGCCGAACAACACCGTCGTCGACATGACGTCTCGCTTCCGCTGGAGCGCTGTAACTCCACGGGCTGTTCAACGGGCTCGCGCTGCCAACAGTTTGCTTCAGGCTTGACCTTCCCGCTGCCAATTGGTGTCTCGTTGGCGACTATCTCTTGGCCGTTGGAGTGATATGAGATGCTGCGTTCTCTAGAGGCATCGTCTCCATCGCCTGTGATGTGACCTCTTCCGGAGATCATCACCCACAGTCCAATCCCAGAACTATCGCCGGGGGCGAGGGCGCCGGCGGCGTTCGTCCGGTACGAACTCGCCGACTCCTCACGCGCACAGCCGATCACCGTTCAGCTACCCGTCGTCTACCTCGCCTCGCCTCCCGAGCCAGCTCACGTGGAGCTCGGCACGCGTGCATGTGCACGCCCCACGGCACCTGCAGCCAAACTCCGGAGCCTACGACACGCTACACCACAGGCCGCGAGCAGAGGGCGCGGCTTATACTGTTGTTGCGCGACGACCATCGTAATATCAATAATAGAGATGGCGTAGTGTACTACTGTGCAGTAGCTTACGACAAATGAAGGCAAGCTTTTGGCGTGATTGCCCATTGTCATTGAGTCGTCGAGTACACCGCCAACGGGTTGTTAGATAATGACTGCAAGTTGTTTTGATATGGTTGAATGAATGCTTCGGTATGTTCGTCAGTTTTGTTTATGTTTCGCCAGAATCATGGCTATCGCGACGACTAACCTCGAAGCAAAACGATTAGGCGACGAATGACATGGCGTGGAGCAACAGCCCTACATTGGGTTCGGATTAATTGGGAAATGTCAGCACATTGCAAGAACAATTCGTCACAGGATGATTACTGAATACATTCTGGGTAGCTTAATCCACGATATTGCTGGTCGACTGTCCCTCGCGATATTGCACGATTTTGCGACGATTGTTCACCAGGTTTATGGGAGGCAAGAGGGAAGGGTCGGCTCCACTTTCATTATGGAGTCATCAGGCAATAACCGTGGAGCCATCAGGCTATCAGGATACCGAAGATGATGCACTGACGATCGGGCTACCGACTGCGACCATGACCACGTCTCTTCATCGACATGCCTTCTACAGATAGGTGAGTCTTCCAGTCGGACTTCCCTCTGGCATTTGGACTTCTCTCCGCCGGTCTCACATCTTTTGCTACTCGGACTTCCCTCTGTCAGTCTCACATCATCTGCCAGTCGGACTTCGCTCTGCCGGTTGGGCATCCTTTTGCCAGTTTCGCATCCCTCTGCCAGTCGGACTTCGCTCTGCCAATCGGACATCTCTCTGCCAGTCGGACTTCCTGCCGCCGGTCGCACCTGCATCTGTCGGTCGGACATCACCCCGTCTGTTGAACATCCCACTGCCAGTCGGTCCCCCCACTGCCTATCTATGTGCCAACTACCGATCGGGCTAATATCTGCCTGCCTCGGTGCCCAGTTTGTCCCGGACACCAGTGATTGATGGTAGCCCACTATCCCACTGTCACCTCTGAACGGCTGGACTCTTCACCTGTCGCTGTGCCTCTGACGTTTGGACGGTAGCCCACTGTCGCCTCTGAGCAGCTGGACTCCTCACCTGTCACGGTGCCTCTGACGTCTGGACGGTAGCCCACTGTCACCTCTGAGCAGCTGGACTCTCCACCTGTCGCGGTGACTCTGACGTCTGGACGGTAGCCCACTGTCGCCTCTGAGCAGCTGGACTATCCACCCGGCACAGCGGGACGTCTGCTGCCGGTCTCTGAGCTGTGACCACATGCTGTCATGACAGAAGAGGTCAGACGGTGGGAACAGTGTCGCACAGCTCGACCTTGTAACACGGAGCTGTCCCCATGACCAGTCTGGCTCCATCACAGCTTCAGGTCATGGACTGACTGCATAGGCGGGTTACGAGGCGATACTTTCCAAACATGCGTGACGATTGTCGATTCGTGGCATCATTGTTTTTTTTTTTGGTGGTTCTCGACGCGCTTTATGCACGATCATGGGTAATGGTGCCACCCACACTGCTTCCCCGGTGGGCCTCGACATTGGGAAATGTCCGAATGGTGTGAGTGTTGCACCCGGGACCGTTGGTGCCCAGAGCTCAACACCTTAACCACTCGGCCATCCCCGTCCCATTCATGACATTAGAAAGGCCTTGACCTTACCCTCCCAATATTGGCTCAGCACGATACTTAACGATTAGCATGGCCCCGATGAGCGTGCCTGAATCGATTTAGGCTCATCTATTTCCTCCATGCATTGGGTCCCACCCACGAGCGATCATCAAAAATCGTCTCTTCAGTTCCGAAAAATTGCCGCCTTGTTCTTATTATTTCAACGAGTATTGAGTTGAATTACTTTTCGTAAATGTGTACTATATACACAATTATACACGTACATATTTCATCACTTATACAGCTTTGGATGAAAATATAACAGAGCATGTGTTCTGCTGAATAAAAAGCATGAAGCAATTAGCAAATGCTACGCAATATACGTCGACCTAAATTTTCACTACCTTTTTATTTATTATTGTCATACGATATCTCAAAGTATAATAATATGCTCAACGCCAATAGCCTGAGCAATTGTACGCGAATAATCTCATGTTTTATGAGAAAACCATGAGCGACATGCAACACATTGATAGGCCACGGCTGACCCGTGGCTCATTCGCGATCGCACAACTCGTCCCATATCTACCGCGCTTCAAATGTAATATGGCAGCCCATCTCCTAATCATCAAACGCCAGTGGCTTGGCTGAATCTAAAGATAGAACATATGCCTACAATTGTGTGCTATGCTCCTAAGCCTATCTGTTACGAAGTAAAGCAAATATAAAGTTTTCAAGTCAGGTGAAGGTTGCTTCAGACCCTACAAACACATTTTCGTTCAGGCCTCACGAGATTACCGCTCCGGCTCCCACCCCCGTCAAAACAGATATGAAGGCTTCCTTCGGTAAGTCGTCTATGCCTAAGTTCTCATGAGACCATACTCATAAATGAGAGAACGGGGGGTTGGATCAACTTTCCTGAAGGCATATCAACTTTCCTTTCCTTTTCCTTTCCTAACCTCACCTTCCCCACATGCTTGGATGATGGCGACGAATATCTATTTGTTGTTGTTGTTGTCTTGTCGTCTTGTTTACCATATACGACAAATATGACATAGAAGATACACAAATATCAGGTATGATTACTTCTTAAAAGAGATGCATACACCGACAAAATAGTACAGAAGCAACAAATTTGCATACATGTAGTGCATTTCTTCACACGATAAATTTCAACCTAATCTTAAATGTGGTAAATTTGAGGTGAATAATTTTGTGGCGTACACTGCCGGAATTCCTCAACATCAGTTAGACATAGTTGGGAACAAAACGGGTTCCTTATATGACGTCACAGTGCCGTACTTTGAAATGGACTGACCAATCATGGCCAAACGTTATGGAGAAGATGTTCAATCTTATGCACATATCTACAATGAGCTTAGGTTGTATTATGATAATTTGGGCTAAGCCAGGCTATGCTAGGCTATCCTAAGCCAGGCTAGCCGAGACTAGATTTGATTATATTAGATTAGATCCCACTATGCGCATTAAATTAGGGCATTTGGCTTGCTTGCTTTCATTCCTCGTCTACTCATCTCCAAATGTTCTGTGGTTGCTGGCTGGATCAACACCAACATAGTCAGACTGTCTCCGTAATTGGATCGTGCCTGTGAATGTCATTCCCATAATATACAATAAACAGTAAACAACAAAGTTGTGGGACTGTGGCGGTAGACGAGTGCCTCCGAAGAATGGAGTGGCTGAGATGCAAAAACGTGTCCTCTTCCCCCTGTGGAGTGGGTAGCAGTTTTATGTTAACTTTATGTAGGTACCGTAATACATCTAGCGGTACGAAAAGCTATGCAATGGCTACGAACGATGTATCGGGTGAATTTCCCCCAGCCCTGAAGATACTCCAGACAATCCCTGAGCTTGTAATTCCGTTTTGATAAGTTAAACATTGTATTTCATTGCTACAGCTACTTTAGAGTACTGGTCCCAGGGTCATTCTGACATGTTTGCTGAAGGTCCTTTTCCCTCGTGCCGGTGAATATTCACCATTGTTTATCACTACGTGAGAGTATTGGAGGAGGATGCTCGACACGGAGCCGAGCATAATACCCTTCCAGTTCTTGACGAACCCTGGAGCCGTCTGCAGTGGCCGTGCTAACAAAACAAAAAAACATCTCGGTAATGTGCTCAAGAGCACACATGAGGAAACACTTTTCCGCTTCCCTCTAAATATCGAACAAAATGGAACACAAATAAACCCAGACTGATTTATTTCAGAAGCGATTGAAAGGCATGCAATGATGCACATTCACATCCATCATAGTGCAAACAGATTAAAAAGCCGTCCCCCTGGGACATGCATAAAGGTCCATTTGAAAATTACTATATCGTAGGTGGTTTTGTTCCAAGCAATTGATTATATTTTCTGCCTTATGGTGCTGGCGATGCTTTCGGCAATCTCCTTGCCTGTTACCAGCAAGGTGCTTAAATAATTGAGCTTCCGACAGGCATAAAGTGCGCCACATATCTCCGTCCACATCTGCACGCTCAGATGTACCGATACGGGCTGCAATGGTGCTCCATTGTCACCGTCTGATCAGGTGTTTAGCTCTTTCAAATAGCAACAATCACTAGATTGCATAGGTAGGCACCAAGGGCAGGCTCCGTGGCGCAGACCACGTTTTACTGTTCGCTTCCGAACCCGAGTCTCCTGCCTTCGGTTCCTGCATTTAAAACACATCCTCCACCAGTATTGTGCCCGGTCACTGATGGATAGCGCACCGCACCCACAACCTCGCGCCATCGCGTCCCGGGCGCGACTCCGACTCCTCCGCCAAGGAGACCCGAGGTCTCCACCGGATTTCCACAGGCACGCAGCCGCAGAGACACACTGAGCCGCAGCACGCGCGCACAATACGAGGTGCCCGCCGCACCGCTGCCCCCCCCATCCCCCCACGCCGCTGCTGCTCCCCGTGCGTGAGCCAGGTCACTTCGCCGCGTACCGCCGGGCACGGGCGGAGGCGGGCGCACCACCGCCCTCTGGCACATATGTCCGGTCTGGTCATATAGGCAATGTTCTCTCAGGATTAGCACGCGCACGTCCAGGGGGAAGATATCTGCCCCCTCCCTCCGGCTTTTCCTCATTTTCCGCCAAACTAATCGGGTTAGCAAGGCCAAACCTCGCATAGCAGTTTATTGGTCTTTTCCGCGTATCCTCATTTATTTTTAATCCTGGGTCATTTCAGGTCAGGTCACCAGGTCAGGCGAAGTGACTCAACTACACTCGGAGTTCCAGGTGGCATAACTTCCACAATAATTGGGCGATTGATTTAAAACGTATAACGTGTCATGATTTCACCAGGGACCATAATATATATATCGGGTTTTTCTTTCGTAGCATTAACCTTAGGTCAGGTCGCGGCCATGGCTTCCCCATTACCGGGCTATGGTAAAATATACAAATGTTTCCTGGTTACATATCTGCGTTCGGAATGATCTCACAACGGTTGTGGCATGTAGATGGAAGCTATGCTCAATGTTACCGCTGAAATTTTTTATCAGTGACCTCTCCAATGTTTCTGAGGTCACCTGAGATTACTACACATTTCTGCGCATATATCGCACTGCATTGAGCTAGAAAGCTGAAATTACCGTCATTGTGCTTGTATCGCCAAGACATGTCGATTCATACATTACATGACCTCTCTAGGCGACCTCATAACCCTGACCTGAGTTTCGGTTGACCTGATATTAAATTACACCGCTTATTATCGGTACCGCATTTCAAGGACTGTCGAAAAGCGTTCGCCGTTTGTTTCAATCTGTTACAGGTCCTGAGATATGTGTCAATATCTGAGTCCCACTTGATCTGGTCGAATTTGACCTATGATGACCCAGTGACCTGGATGTTGATCTGAGCGAAAAAAATGACAGAAACACTTTCGATAGAGCCCGTCGCCAGCTATCCAACGCCGTTTTCCGTTTGTCGCTAGCTAGCATAGTTCTAGAGATCTTACGGGGGCAGACATCTGCCCCCCCGACATGCGAAGTTGGCGCGGACCTCCGGACGTGAGAGTGTTAACACAGGCTATGCAATATTTTCACACCTTACATAGTTTACGAACACCAGAAGTTGCTCCCACAAGAGGTTTTTGTTTTTGCAGTGGTCGTGGTGTGATTTGCTCTCATAGATCAAATAGCTCCTAGAGCATTAAATAGCCCCTGTAGCAAAGCATCAAAAAGGTCCCATAGCTATAACATTGCCTAGCTACAAAAGCAAGAGCGACAGCAGGTATGCTTTCTCAAGCACAACCGTCCTAAATGAGCTTGGCATTCAGGAAGTGTAAAATTTGCACCGTTTGGGGGGGGGGGTAGGGCTCATTGAGTGCATTCATCATATGACTGAAATTTCCCTCTTAAGCCTCATTGCACATTCCTAGTTGAAGATCACTCATGCTGTGCATGAAGCTTCCCACACATGATGCTGTAATCTACAATGTAATCCTCATTATGCGTCCCACATTAAACATCATTCGCACTGCACATAATGTTCGCCATGCATGATGCAATAACTCACACTGTAGGCCTCATTACACATTCCTCACTAATAATCAGTCGCACTGTACATGATGTTTGAACTATAACTATATCTATTTATTTCTTTATTTCAATACCAAAGCACAGCTTGAATTGCCCTGTGGTCAACATTTTCCCAGCTTCCTCGGGCGCATGCACCTGAGAACGTGCCCACTTTTCTACATGCCTGAAATCAGGCACGGATGGTGGCTGGAGCGAAATGGGCCAGAACGGTTTCGGAGTTCACTGGGCCAGCTTCTCGTTCAACATCGGCTTCGCATGACCAGAGCGCGACCGTCGGGTGGCACATGTCGGCTGCGACGAGGATCGATGCCTCGAGCATGGCTCGGCCGCGTCGTGGCCGTTGTTGGTCCGCGGTCGGCGCGCACCAGATGGCGGTCTCTACTGCCATCTGGTGCCTTGTCACACGTACCACTGGTGGCGCGGGTCGATCGGCCGGGGGCTGGCGGTAGCTGGAAGCGCGACGTCTGGCGGCAGTGGTTTAACTAGTGTTCAGTCGACCGCGCAAGAGGTGGCGCTAATGATACAAAGAGCAAGAGCTCGGCGGTAGGAAGAGACAAGTCAAGGCCGGTGTGTAAGCCTGATTGTGGACCGGCTATGTGAAGAAATGAAACATTTGGGGCTGGGATGGCCGAGTGGTTAAGGTGTCGGGCTATGGGTACCAAAGGTCCCGGGTTCGACTCTGGCGCCACTCAGGACATTTCCCAATCCCGCGGCCCACCGGCGAAACAGTGTGGGTGGCGCCATTAGCCGTGAATGTGCATAAAGTGTGACGTGAACCAACCAATAAACAAAGAAATGAAACGTTTCTGATTTCGAAAAAAGCTTCGCGCTTGAACGGCGAACATGGTGAAGCTACCTAAATAAGAAGAACGAACTGCTGTCTCGACGCATATGCCACTTTGTGAACTTCATCGTGATTTTCGGGATATCATCGTATCTCAGTCCGCCGTAACTACTGGTCTGTCGATCCGGATCTGCACGTTGAACTCGTGACCCGAGTTATTTCGCGAAGCCGCTTGGACGCCGTCCTCTCGGTTCTCCACTTCGCTGAGAATCAACGGCTCAGCCGCGGCGACAAGATGACTCCGTCCTCTCATCGACGCCATACAGGACAAGTTCAAACAGGGGTTTCGACACTTACCTTGACGTGGACGAGAGCATCATCCCCTATTACGGTCGTCATGGCTGCAAGCAGTTCCTGCGAGGGAAGCCCACACGGTTTGGATTCAAGGCATGGTGCCTCAACCGTCCGGATGGGTACTTACCTCCTGGCCTTCGTTGTGTGTCAGGGGGCGGGTGGGACTGTCAAGCGTTCGGAGTATGAGACCGCCTTCAGGAAGTGCGGAGCGGCAGTGAAGATCCTCGTCGACAAGATGCCGAGGGAGATGTGTCGGAATACGCTTCACGTCTTCCCGGACCACCTCTTCACTGGCTTCTCCTGATGAAGGCATTCAAAGAGGAGGGCACTGGCTCCGCCGGGACCATCTGTCAAAACAAACTCCAAGGGTGTCCTCTCAGTTGTGTGGCGACGATGAAGACAGCCCTGAAGGGGGAGATCACCGTCGCGGTAGATGTCAACATTGGGATCAACGTTACCCGCTGGAAGAACAACTCCGCCGTTAGTGTGGCGCCAACGGTGTACGGCTCGAAGCCTACAAATAAGGTCCAGCGGTGGTCGCGGAAGGAGAAGAAGCACGTCCATGTGAAAAAGCACGTTAATTTCTGTGGGCGAATCAAGCATCATGGAACTGGGACGGGACACGATCGGATTACCCGAAATCAGTTCTTTTTTAAACAGCAGTGTTTGCATCGCATATCCATATTTCCTATTTTCCAGAAACGACCCTCGTCCGATCCAAACACCAACCCTCCTCATCCGGCTGATCCTGACCGAGAAGTTGCTGATCAATCACAGCCGGTGGCCAAGAAGACCTTCATCAGGTAACTTCATATGTTTTATCACTGAGCATATCTTATTTGGGATAAAATGTGTGACCAATTTCCGTATATTTGTCTATTAATTATTTGCCCTCACCAATAATTTCATAAAAGGGCATTCGCAACTTCGGATTTCATCGTGTCGACCTAGCAAATACCTATCCAGAAGACGAATTTATATGCATGTATCTCTCCTTAACCTATCTTTCCGTGCTTTTTTCCGTCTTCGGCACCGTACCATCTCACCTCGCCAGCCCGGCAACTCATCCTACTCGTCAACCTACTCCTTCGCCTCAACCAGTCGCCGAGGAAGCCAGCCCCAACGCCAGTCCTAGTCAGAGTCCTACGCCAGTCCCCAGCGTCAGTGCTAGTCAGGACCCGCCAACTGGTACAAAGGTGCGAAATTGTATGCACGCTGGCTGACAAACAAATTCGAAAACTTCCGTTTAGAGAACAGACAGGAAGGTGGACAGGGCAGGAAAAGAGCTGACTTGGTATGCACCACCTGCGAGCGCCATCACACTGAAGTGGCTAAGGTGTCTAAGAATGGGCGCGTCCACATGGCCACCGGTGTGCGAGCCGATTCAAAGGAACGGCTAAGACAAGCAGTAGACCACATGGGATCACGAGCTCACGCCGCTGCTGTCGAAGTCGAGAATTTCCAACGTCAGTGAGAAGCCAAAAGCGGGAAACATCTGTGGGTGTCCGTTTTAAAGAAGACCGAGGCTGGCGTGACCAAGGTTCTGGTAGAGCTGGTCATTACAGTGTACAACGACAGCCTACTTGAGACGCCCTCTGCATGGTCCTGGCCTGCCCGGTCACTGGCGACCGTCCACGAGCGCCGGTTTGGACGGCTCTGAGTGATGGCGGTTGGGACGTGAGCTGGTTCCTACGGAACCAGCTACAGAAACCCTCCACTACCGCGACCTTGGCGTCTATCGTGAGATGCTGGGCATCGTCGCTGAGCTAGAGAGGACGAAACTGAGTGAGAAGATTGCTGCTGGGCTGGTGCACAGCATACAGATCGACGGCAGTGTGGACCGGCAACAACTGGACAATAAATTTGTCACAGTTCGTGTGATAGATGATGATTGCCAGCTCCAATCCTTTCTGGCAAGCGTGGGAGAGCCGGAGGAAGGCGGGGCACAAGGTCTCCTGGACTCGGGGAAGCAGATCATGCAGGAGCTGAGTCTGCCGTCTGAGACGATGGTGGGAGTCACCACCGATTGGGAGAGTGCCAGTACGGGTCGGCAGTCAGGCCTGTAGAGGCGCCTCAACGATCTGTTAGGTCTACAGACTATTACGATCTGGTGCGTGTGTCACCGAAGTGACCTCGCTCTGGAGAGCGTGGAGAAAACGGTCCCTGAGATCCAGCACTAGAAGTCTGACCTCCGCGCTGTCAGCAGCCACTTCCGGACGTCCAAGATACGGACGAAGAAGCTCCGTGACAGCGGTGGCCTGGTGGCGTTTCCTCCAGTGTTTGTGAAGTGAGGTTCGCGGAACATCTGCTGTCCTCGATCAACGCCGCTCTGTCCAATCTGGCTGTGTGCAGGGAAGTGTGGGAGAGTGTGGCGGTGTCAGGAGGTCGGAAGGAAAAGGCCGAGGCGAAGGGGTTTCTGCGAATGTCGACAGCCGGCGGACAGACTGTCCGTCTGACAGCTCTTATGGCTGACATCTGTGAGATCTTCTGTCACCTACAGAAGACATTCCAGAGGGGTGACCTGGTACTGCCCGAGGTTCTGGTGGCACGAGATGAGGCGGTCATGCAGCTGACGCTGATGGAAACCAAGCCTTTACTAGGTGGCCAAGAGGAGAAGTTGGGAGATGTCCAGGAGGAGGGTGGAGCTCGGTGTCACAGCAACAATGTGACCACGAAACGCAACTTTGGTGCCGTCAGGCTGGAAGTCGTCGGCTCTGCCATCAACTTCCTGACAAACAGGCTCAACGTGGAACAAGATGTCGTGGTGCGTGTCACAGCTGCTGGAAGCGCCTCCAGTGGCTGCGTTTGTAGCTGCTGGCCGGAATCTGACCTCTGGACTGTTCGGCCCAGAGAGTGTGTCGCGACTTTTGACTGACGTCTGCGATGACTGGGGAAAGATGACTGAGGCACGAGCACAGCACACTGATGCGAAGAACATGCTAGTGGTGATGACAAGATGCTCCTCTGGGGTGTGCAAGAAGTTGCTGTCGTCATTGCTGTGCGTCGTGCCCCACAGTATTGGTACCGAGCGGGCAGTTTCCCACTACAACGCTATCCGCAGCAGCCACGGCCTCGGTATGCAGCTGACCACGGCCAACGACCGACTCATGGTCAGTGTCAACGGCGTAGGCACGGCCAGCTATGACCCGCGGCTTGCCGTGTCAGCCTTCTTAATGGCGAAGCAGCGCCGGAACTAGCACCCCGATCCAGCTATTTATAAGCAACGGGAGTTCATCAGGAAGTTCTATAGGCCTGCCGGGACGCTGTAGAGGAGACAGAGTCCCAGTCATGCGAGACCGAGTAAGTGCAACGTGTGATTTGCGAGTCGAAAACGATACCCTAGCGGCCCCGTGGCCGACACCCGGACACTTCAGCCACTCAAACAGCGGGAGCGGGGTATGGGGAAGGTACGGTAGTCGCCTCAGCGTGGCGGTCTAGAAAAGCTGCGATGTTTTTCGAGCGAGCCTGTGGGACAAGTATTGTTTGAGCGGGGCGAAGGCGATTGACTAGGGTAGAGTGGTATGTGTTCCCACGGGGAAACCATTGACGGAGAATCGGGCGGGGCCGGCGGTGTGCCCGTGTCGCCGACACAGGTAATGGTTTCTCTGCCACCAGAGGCAGTGTCAGCTGTTGTTCGACATGTCCTGTGTCGGCGAGGACCTGGAACTATGTAGGTGTGGGTGGCTGGCCTGGTATGGACTGAGTGAAGCGGAGTGTTATGGTGCTTGTGGTGGTGTGATAGCGAGTCAAGAAGTCACACATGGATTTGTTGTCTGCGTGTTGACACTGGCGCATGTCTCAATTTTGTGCATCGGTCCAGAACAGAGTCTGCGAGCGAGCTACGATCGCGTGTATCGGTGTATATTGCGTTAACATATACGTATAATCAATGTACCTATGACGTGACACTAAACCACAATTTTGTTATGACGGACTGAAGCGTACCTATTTATTGATATTCTTTTATGAAAATCTAACTAATCGAATGGTTAATACCTACATCATTCAAAAACAATGCAATCACAAATTTTTGCATCCATGCCTTCTACTATTGTTTGCCAATGGAAGCCTTTTTATGATTTTCCCAAGTAGTCAAAATTCCTTAGTCGAGGCTCTGCTCTGATGCTGGACGGCTGGCTTTGAATTAGCTCCTTACCGAGGAGCTTTGAGGAACCTTACCGATACATTAAACTGTCCTATGAATTGAAACCATGAACACACATGCCCCATAACGAGGTTCAATACATTTTCTATTTAAATAAAACATAGTTCACACTCATTCAGTGAATGGACAATACGCGTGAAATGCCTAGTGTGATGAGAATAATAGCGGTTCCGTATTTTTTTCCGATGTAAAGACTTCGTCCAACACCAAGTGACACGTGCATAGGTCAAGGTCATCGATTCCGCCAAGGTCAGATACTCGGATAAGATGTGATTGGCTGTTGAAGGTGGAAATTTTCTAAGCCTATGTCATTTAGGCATGGCCTCCTCTAACATGTTAACTAGGTGAGATGTGTCCCATCTAATTCCGTGAAATCCCACCAAGTGGAGTAAAACATCCCAACTAGTAAAAGCATGGAGAATGGAGATTGAATGGAGAGTGAATAGAGATTGAAGAACGAAGTTCCATTATTCAATGGAGAAAGCAACCAAAAACAAATCTTAGCATAGTTCCGCTGGCGGAAGTGATCTTTCCATAGAACGATGCATTTTATCACGAAGAAAAATGGTAGCCATTTAGCAGCACTTATACAGCGGTCAAAACGACAAGGAAAGTTCAGATTGGAAATATTTCGGTAAAACATTAACCCGTCCCGTTTCGGGGGGGGTCTTCAACCGCCCCACCCCTCAGGTTTTTTCGCGGTTAGTGGACAAACGGCGCGTGACAGCGCGCCCAAATCTGGCATACCTTTTCCAACATCAATTTTGCATGCTGTCTCAAAATTTTGAAGTCAAGTCATCTAGGGTCAACGAGTTAGTCAAGGTCAAGTGAGGTTACCTCCAAAGAAAGTTCAACCAATCGTCACGCTTTAAAGGATACAGATATTTTAATGAAACTTTCAGCGTTTGCTTATCTTTAGGGATGCAACAAAGCGTACGAGTGGAATTTTTTCCCCGTTTTTGACTACATATAAATTTTGCAAATTTGCCAATTGCAGTTCAAATAGAAGATTCTGGCTAAAGCAATCACTTTTTATTAGGGCAAGTCGACTTCCAACAACTTTTCTCGTCTGCTCTACCCATTGAAAAAGGAAAATTAAAGAAAAGGTGAAAACTGAAAATTTCGAAATTTTGAAAACTTTTTTGGGGGGAGGGGGGATGGGGGTAAAAAAATATGGCCCTGGTCGATTTCGCTGTCCTCTCGTTCCAACTAAATTTTGCATCTTCATATATCCCCCAAAATGAACTCCGCAGAGCCAAACACATAATGTAAATCGTGACAAGTCGTAAATATCTAGCCCCTGGTGACGTCACGTTTGGGAGTAAATTGTTTTGGGGGTGGATCCGGACCCTCCTCGTCGAGCGCTTTCCGACGACACCTCTTTTCGTTTTCGTGCGACGCTTAGTTTGGATTTTAGAGGGGGTACTATCCCCCCCCCGAGACGGGTGTGAGTATCTGACCGGAGAGACGGCGCGGGTTAATGTTACAAAACCAGCAATTGGGTCCATTAATGGTGGTACTACAAAAACATGAGCTTCTGGACTTTTAACTACAACACAGAGGAGCGTGACGATGCGAGCCAGTCCGTATGATTAGAGTGACGAGAGCTGGATATTAAATTGCGGTTTTTCTTCGATGTTCCTAATATGGAAAGATAAAGCTAGATGTCCTTGTAAAGAAGGGAAGATACGCAACGTGGTGGAATGTTGACTGGCTTTCCTCCAAAGGCGAGCCCCCGCCCTATTCCCACGGGCAAAAGCTGTGGTTGCCCCCCGTCACTGATAGGTTGTGGGGCCCCCAAGGAACGCACCGGGATTCGGAAAAAAATTGCGCCGGACTCCCTAAATATCTGTCTGGACCCACAAAATTCGCACCGGTGTCCTGAAAATCATAGCCAAGCGGGACACTGCAATTGTCACCGGGGGAACTAAAATCACACTGAGACCTTTGATAATCACATTGCGGGCCCAAAAAAATCCCTCAGCGACCACTAAGGACGCCAGGGATTCCAACATGTGGGTCCAGGACCCAAAAAATATGACATAATTTCCCTGGTTTGTTCCCAACCACAATTCAGAGCTGTTGCTTCAACCACGCAGCAATATGTTGTGTAGCAGGCCTTTTGTTTGATCTGCTCGCGGACCTGATGTGTTTCAGAACCGATACTAACGCCTGGCACTCATGGATTCCACGCGTTATTTAACCTCTCCTCGCGCAAGACAATATACCACTAAGCGTGGTTCTCCTATTCTGGGCGATGAATCCCCACGGATGCCTGTGGGTAGCTGCGCAGGACAACCCCTGGGTCGCCACGGCTGGCTCCCAGCGGCTGCCGCACGTGTACCAGTGTCTGTCCGTCCATCGGGCCAGCGGCTATGCTCACGCGGCACAATGCACGTGGGAGCGCATTGTGCCCATGGGCATCGCCATGAATGGGGAGCAGGAACACGTCCCCCCAAATGCCTGTCTCGTTTCACTGCATTGATGCAAGTATATTCCAGTGTATGTATGTCATTTCAGTGTAGAAGTGCAGAACAACATACTTTTTGATGGAGACATAACCACGTGGACCCTAGATCCACCAATGGATATGTACCACTAAGCATAGGATCATCCTAGCAGTTGTAGCGGCATCCTGGCCTTGCAGGAGCATTCCCATACAGTAACGGGACACCCAAACGTTGTAACCCCGGTGCTTCAGCAATAGATGCGCACACCAGAAATTGCGGAGGAATTCTGAATTTGCATGAGCACGGGAACCGCTGCAAAGAGGGCGCTTCAAAAGCTATTGACACCCCAGAAGAGCTTCGCACTCAGCAATTGTTTGGGCACGGTTGCGCAGCACACGGAATTTCGTCAGTCACGAGGCATCCTAATCTTGAAGGAGCACTCGTGTAGTAGAGATGAGATACTGTGTTTTTAATAGAGTAGCTCACGCCCGATCTAAATTAAAATACATAATTTTTACATCGAATGCACGGCTTAGTTGGGAGAGACTATGTTTAGGACTAGGATATATATATCAATGGCAAAAGGTAAAATTACAACCTCCCATATTTCACCATGCTATATTCTTTTACTTTTTACTTGAAATACCCCAATAATACCGAGATACTAACCTGGGCACACACCAGACTCCAAACCATGAAATTATTTGATAATAATCTTGTGGCATCGGTAGGTTCACACTACGGAGGTTTTCTAGAGGCGCCTTGACACAGGACAGAGCAGTGAGGAAAGCGGTACTTCAACGCAGTAAAGCCGGCAGAGACTATAAAACATCACAATTGAAGCTGCCACGTAGCTCATCGGATGACGAAGCCGGTCAGAGCTCCGAAAGCTCATGAATTGTTTCACAAACGGCTCATTCCAGATATATAATTATCATCTTATAGCCCCTGAAATATGTCTCTGAAAGATACAATGGTAATGGAATAAAGTAACCACACAATTGCCTATTTGCATAGAGGTAAAATACAGATTAAAATGGCACAAGATGATGTATTCGAAGAAAGGTACACCCACGTTTCGGCTTCATGCCTTCATCAGCATCACCCTGATGAAGGCTTATATAGCCGAAACGTTGGTGCACCTTTTTTGGAATACGTCATCCTGGCTATTGTAATCTGTATTTTACTTGTCCAATTAGCTAATAACAATTGTATTGAGGTGTTTGCTAACACCGTTTAAAGATTAAATACGGGGATGTATACGGGAATGTATCACCTGACGTAAATGACTGAACGAGGGAAAAGGTGAAGCTACGGAATGAACGTTTGGGCATTCCATAAATGGCATAAACCATGAGCTATGGTCAGCCAGGACTCCAGACTTTACTTTTACTGTAAAAGTGAAACATCAAACATGGACTTTTCAGATGGGTAAAGCAATGTTACCTTTTTATTTAATATACATTTTATCAACTTACCCCTATAGCGGGATAAGTTGACCCCTATAGCGGGGCAAGTTGATGAACCGGTAGTTGCGCGATGTTTCGCTCTCTGGTGGAAAGCTTAATATATGTGGCAATCTCCTCGCTATCCTTCCGAAGTGATGAGTTATTCTGAGTTTCGCAAAATTGCATCAACTAGGTCCGGTCTCTCCTACTCCACATTACGATCAGGGCTAAATAACCATTGTGGATATCGATCTGAGAAAACCTAAAATAGGATTACTTATGATATCTCAGTTTATCAGAGGACAGTCCTCACCAATACTAAGAAATGATTGCATTAACCGCGAGAATATCGTTGCCACTCATTATAAATTTTGGAAGAGCTTACACTTACGCAGGTTGAACACGAGTAGTATGTCGAGATCGACCATTATGCAACATTGCTTCCATTTTTTGTATTGGTTTGATTTCCAAAGTTGGGAAGGGGCTGGGTGCCATGTTTTGGGGACTAAGCTGCAAGTTGGGGGAAGAGGCTGGAGACCTCCCAACTGCAATAGGATCTTACACCGCTGGCACCGCCACTGCGAATACAAACGTACGAACCCTATCAGGGGTGTCGATTTGTATCCTTTTGTGGGGGCCATGACCCCACCAATTTTGCTCTTGGCCCTCTCAATGTTGATTTGGGCCCCCAATAACTTATGCTGTTTTATGCTGATAAGAAAGCCAAAGAAAGAAAGAAGAAAAACACCACGCTACAGAGAAAACTTAGTTGTTGTTAACCAGCATATTTTGTACTGCAAAGAAACATATTAAGCTTAGATAGTGGACTTCCCGACCCTGAACTCACCCCACCAAAACGTTGGCTTCGTCCCTCCATAATGTTAGGCACCAAGGAATTACCTTCACCCATCGGCATCACAGCTCAGGCCAGCTGTACTCCGATGCTCCATCAAGGCCGGTGTGTTTTAGCCTGCATATGGGCGGAACAAGATTCTATTTGAGCCGTTGTGTGTTTGTTGGTGTTTGGAGTGAGGGGAGGGTGACATGTTTTTATGTTGACATGCACGGTGCACTGCTCTTTTGCTTGTGACTTCATCTGTTACTGGACGATTTTCCCGTTGGCGAGGATGTTGAATATACGTAAATATACACATCGTCAAATATAAATAAGAATGATTGAGGTCGGAAAATATAGTGGGCGAAATCCGATAAGCTTTTTGGGGGAGGGGGATCCAGTACACTTCGGCCCCCGCCCAATGTTTTTAAAAAATCGACACCCCTGAACCCTATATTTATCAACCATGCATTTTCCGTGCCACTTTTGCGGCACTTGGCGTTCCATTACTATTAGCACATGCTTCACTGCTCACATTGGCTTATTTCGTCGGCCCAGCCAGCCTAAATATGGAATCTGTCCCCTGTAGGTTTCCGACCAATCTTCGGACTCCGGGGGCGGGACTTCGCATCCCACGCAGTAATTTGGCGCGGCGCAGCTCGCCCAGCGCAGCGAAACCAAAGCAGTCGCCGCCGGGCTGTCGTCGGTGTTGGTCGATGATGGTGCGCTGTCCGGGGTTTGCGTGCGTATGTCGGTGCGTTTAATGACTTCCCGCAATTGACATGGATTTACATCATCGATCTGTGAACGGTCTGATTGCGTGACTACTCCGGGAAGTCTCGAAGGTGGATGCGAGAAGGCCAGCGGTAACTTCAAGGTGAGGACCTAAATCAGCATAATTATTTAGTGGTATAGCGTAGCATACCTACCTTGTAGGTAGGTACCTGCCTGGAATGCTGATTTATGAAAATTATTGGTGGGGGATTAGGTATCTGGAGGCAATCGGCAGGTCCAAAAACAGATTGAGGGACCCCACTCCATAGGGTCCCATATTCATATTTCAAATTATTGTGGGCGACAAACCAACATTGAGAGGGGTCACCCAAAAATACCTAACTTACGCTGCAACTTATACTCTTCATGCAAATTGGAAGTAGATACCCACATATCAGAACACAAACACCTGTACTGGCTGAGGTGCAGCATGGAGGTTTATTATTTTTTGGTGGCCTTGAATCAAGTAGTACTGTTTATCTTTTGCTATAATACCACACATACATATACCGTCATCGTCATAAGCACATGAACAAGGGGTGGAGAGGAAATTTAGGCAGCTTCCTCAGCATGTAATGATCATTGGCACGAACCCTAGAATATATATTTATATATATGAGAATGGTATGGATGTATCATGGGCAAGAAAAATCCTTGAGAATTGCTTCCTCCATTCCTGAAGCCAAGCATTTGGTTCCTGTCAAGGCTATGCAGTGAGTTTCCGTAAAGTATGTTTCGGTAGGTGCTTACCTACCTACTTAGATACCTGCCCCCTGTCCATGGCTAATTTTCATTTTCATTGGGGTACTTCATCTTGATATCTGTAGGCAAGGGCGTCACCACTTTCAGTTTCCAGGTGTGGTCCAACTCTAGTTGTACAGGCGCGATTATTATTCAGAGGAGTAAAGCCGTGACCGCCTCTCGTGTATGATGGGGTCTGGACCCCACGAGCCCCAGCGGTAGCAACGCACTTGTCTGCAGGAGTCCATTAGGGGAGCGGTCAATCCCAGTGGCGTCTCCATGGGGGGGGGGGGGAACTGGAGGATGTGCCCCTCCCCCGGTAGCCATCTGTCCCCTTCTACTGGAATGTCTCCCGCTTAGCGAGTTTTTTTTTCAGTCGATGATGCCCCTCAGAGTAAAAAAAGACGACCTCTTCCAGAGAATTCGGCCTCTGCAAGATATCCGCATGCCCCCTTACTTATCAAAACCTGTAGGCTCTGATCGGGGAGTGGAAAAGGCTTGCTGGTATTCAGAGGAGTGGAAGTGGGGAAGTTACCCAGGACCCCATGCAAACCTCAAGAGACATTTAATGTGATCAAGCTTTGAGGGACGAATGGTCCGCCAACAATTTGATATACTGACACCCCTCGTAATAATTTGAGGAAATTTTTAGATCAGCCTTATGGAGCCACTGGAATGGCGGAATTTCATATCTTCCAAAGTTCACAATTTCCAATGTATATAATTTCTAAATTGGAGGTTAATTTTCAATAATTGGTAGTGAACCTCCAAAACAGCCCTCATAGGAGATGTTCATATTTTCGAAAGTTTATGATTTCCAAATTGGAAGTTAACTTCCAAATTGGACAGTAGCTTCACAATTTGGAATTAATTTCCAAAGCATTTAGGTTAGCTTCCAGAACTTGGAGGTGAACTTTCAAAATAGCCTGGATAAGAATTTACCTAATCTAACCTGACCTAACCTAACCTAACCTAACCTAACCTAACCTAACCTAACCTAACCTAACCTAACCTAACCTAACCTAACCTAACCTAACCTAACCTAACCTAACCTAACCTAACCTAACCTAACCTAACCTAACCTAACCTAACCTAACCAAACCAAACCAAACCAAAGCAAACCAAACCTAGCCTGATCTAATCTAACCTTCCGACTTTTGGAAGTCAACTTAAAATTTTTAGAAATTAATTTCCAATTTAGCAGCTGATCTCCAATTTGTAACTTGTAAACTTTGTAAAATAACTGCCTTCTATCTGGGCTGTTTTCACTTCCAGTTTCGAAATTATGAACTTCGCAGTTGTGAACTTTAGAACATATAAGCGCCTCCCATTTGAATACATGGCCATGTGCGTGCCATTGTATGTTGTCAATGCAACACCAACCAAAATATTAGTGTTGGTGTCATTAGTGGTCAATTGCCATTTAGGTATGGCACCCAGTAGAACGGTATTAAACTTGTGCTACTGGCTTTTCGAGACATGTATTCTTGGTCGTCATGTATCATCAACATTTTGAAACCTGCTGACCTTCAAGAAAGGGAAATGCCACTTGGTTTTCTTAGACCAAAAAAAAGTTTTTTTTAATAAGCAGTTTCTCCCAGGACTGGGCAATAGCAATCAGCTGCTGGGGTGTCGTTTAAGTACATATATGACGCATATGACGATAGTGATCGACATCAGCTTTTTATCTGTGCGCGCGCCAAGTTCACTAATTACAGAACAGAACTGTTGTGACCATGGGTGTAACCACTGGAGGAGGGTGAAAATGTCCCCCAATTTCTGAAAAGAGGCGATCCGTCCCCCTCAATTTTTTCCTTGTCCACCCAAGCCTCAGCTACCTGAGTCATCGCCGCAAAATTATCCTTAATCGTTTATAGAGCGAAAATATATACGCAAGAGAATCATCAAGAATACTAAAAGCCGATGCAACCAATCAACAAGCTTCACAGGCTATATGTCGTCGCAAAATCTCCGAATGGTAAATCAGCAAACGTTATACAATTTTTGTTTCCAGGCCATTAAATCACATGAACATTCCCATCTTTTGTTTTCGCTTGGGTGGAAAATTGTGCTGTGCTAGACAACAAATATGCGTTATCGCAAGGCTTTTGTACGTCTTATGTTGCATTCCCCTTCTCATATGTTGATATGTCTCGAACAAATGCGACTCTGGGTGTCCTTGAGTATCTTCAAGACCATTGAGGGAAATCATGGGCAGCCTGAAGCACGCACGTCAAGTTAGTCGTATTCGTATTCGTATTCAGCGACGAGTTCGTGAGAGGCGTAGTTGTATTGGCATCGGCATTCAGCAACGGGTTTATGATCGCTCGAATCAATCACCACACATGTTTGTACTGCACACGCTGGAAGGAACTACATAGCAAGCACTCGTATCCTAAATGACTAGGGTCTCCCCCAAGAAATTCGTCATAACCCGATCGGACGGTGCTCTCATCGCCGTTGCGTTCCAGACATATAAGATATATAACTTTTTTAACTGTCAGCTTTCCTCTTAATGGTTCAACGGAAGTTGCTAAATTTTCATGAAAAGCCACAGGTGAATGCGCACAATTTTATAACTTGGCGGAATTCATAACCGCGTGAGAGCAATGTTGTAATCAATGGTATATCCAAGAATTGTCTTGGGAGCACTTGTCTGGAAGGGTGCCATTTCTTTGGAGCGGTGCTACTGCGAAAGCACCTGGAAGGGCGCCTCTGGCTGCAAACTTCGAGGGGGCGGATTGGACTCGGACCTTACTGAAAAACTCGGCTTTTTCTTCCAAGGGGGTGCCTTTTTACTTCACAGGGGCACCTGAAAAAAATTCGAGCGGATACACTGGAACCTTTTCAGAGGGACGCTTTTCCTGGCCTGTGAGACGCCACCTTCCACGTGGGGCTACATGCCCTCAGTGCCACACCCTTTATCCATCCTGGTTGTCATTGCATCGAAATGTGTGCCATAAAACAGGAAAGCGTGGGTAAGGTAACTGTATTTCCAAATTTACTACCATAAAACCATCGTCCAGCACTTTATGTTTTCATGCTGCAAGAGGGCAACATTTAACACACTTACAACATTGATATATGGTGATCGTGAATTCGGATCCAGCACATACGACATAAAGCTAGATGTTCATAGACAGTGAAAATGAGTGAAGCTTGTTAATTTTGGCGGAACTTTTAGTTCTCAAAATACCATTTTTAATAATTGTAAAACTGAAAAATTTAAATACATTGAACATTGAATTGAAGTGGCTGAAAATGACTGAAAAAGTGGTTGAATTCGAATGATTTTTGTTTGGGGGTGGTAAGCACCTCTATCTTGTTCAAACTTACCGCATCCCTGATTCCCCACCCCAATTTAGAATCCGTGGTTACACCCATGGTTATGACAATATAAAGAATAGCTTTCGTGAAACGCAACTCGATACAAAACAGCTGTATTCACATGTCAAATTCGCCTTACGGGAGATGGGCTGGCGTAGTAGAGCGTGCGCCCTATATAATTTTCTGCTGAACTTGCCCAAAGCAAACTCGCTGATTGATCCATATGTTTCGAAGCCGCTTTTGGGAAAGCTAATTAGCTATTGCCATAAACACGCTGCATTTTAATTGGTTCAATTGGTACCCGTACAGATATAAAGCTGATATCGATCACAATCGTCGCACGCGCCATATATGTAGCTAAACGACACCCAGCAGCTGATGTTATTGTCCAACCTGACTTGGAGCTGGGCTGTAAACTCCCCATCGTTTCCGAAATGAGTGTCGGCGATACGGAGCAAAACCAGGGTATGGAGATCGTGTGTGTTCGTGATCGTTTGTGAGGATATCGTTAATTGGTATCCGATTTGATAGATTTCGCGTCACTTATTGACTTCTCGGGTCAGTTTAAATGTCATTTTGACTGAAAATGAATAATTATCGTGTTAATCGTTCCATGTCTAAAGCCAATAACGGGTACGCGCTTCAAATCGAACATAGCGTTTGTTTCTCAGTATCATTGGTGCTAATGATTCACATTAAAAAAAAAAAAAGATATGCTAACATTTCGACCCAAAGACCAATGCGCAGTGGGCCAGGGGCCCAGGCCAGCGCGACATAATTGGCTTCAATTACTTTTTCGATTCCTTTGAATACGAATTCAAATTGTTCCCAATTGGCCACGATTCCGCATGTCTCACCACAAAGCCACGAAGACACTACGCCTCAGGGATGCCCGCCGCGGATGCGGCGAGCCAGCTGGATATCCTTGGGAGTGATTGTCACACGCTTAGCGTGAAAGGCACACAGGTTGGTATCTTCGAAAAGTCCAACCGGATAAGCCTCGCTGGCCTCCTGCAGGGCCATCACGGCACTGCTCTGGAAGCGCAGGTCAGCTTTGAAATCCTGAGCGATCTCTCGCACCAGCCTTTGGAATGAGAGTTTTCGGATCAAAAGTTCGGTGTTTTAGTAACGCCGAATCTCGCGCAACACGACCGTTCCTGGCCGGTAGCGGTATATTTCTTCATGCCACCAGTCGCCGGCGCGCTCTTGCCATGGGCACTGGCTATTCAGTGAATATTCCAATATTCATGCAAGCACAAACATTCCAGAAACAAGAAACTACCCGGCGCATTGCAAAAACATTCAGGGCCTTATGAAATCAGCTTGTATTAGCGTAAAAAGGTTCACCAGAGCCTATCTTATGCGTCCGCCAGATACCGCGATAATTTGCGCGTCATCATGTTCCCAATAAATTGGCATCCAAGGGCATGTGCACTTTCCTGCTACAACCTGCTGTCTTGTGTGTGATGAGCAATTATATGATCGGGGTCGTTCGATGGGCTGGCGATGCCACGGGACACTGAGTCCAAACACTATATCAAATACAAATATAAAGCAAATATCTGGAGAATGGAGGCGGAAAACGGGTTTCTGTTAAAACATTTTGGATTTTGTTGTTTGTTTATTGGGTGGTTCTCGACGCATTTTATGCACGACTACGGCTAATAGTGCCGCCCGCACTTTCGCCGGTGGGCCGCGGGATTAGGAAATGTCCCAAGTGGTGCGAGTGTTGAACCCAAGACCTTTGGTACCCAAAGCTCAATACCTTAACCACTCTGCCATCACCGCCCCAATTTTGTATTTCTGGCCCTATCTTTATTTTTAAAATAAAGATCTGAATTTGGAGGAGAGTGCAGAGTGACCGCAAGATAATTTTGATACAAGGCAATGAAATGAGAATCAGTTTTGCTTTGTCCAGTATGCGTCAGCATTTGCAGCAACCATAGCGAGCGACTCTCTTTGGTGTGTTGTTGTGTGCTATTGTCAAGGCTATCATCACCCAATTTGTACATGCACGTACACAATCACACGAGTGATTGGCAACATAACTGAATAAATGGAACACTGGATGCACGCGCTGCCACATAGCGCAGCAATAACATATTCAAGCCATGCTTCGACACAACTCAACGACACTGCACTTCTGCCGCTGCCGATCACTTCTGCTCCTGGTGCCTCAGTTGCGCTTCGTACACACCTTCCCTCCAATCACACGCGGAGGAAGTTTGCGTACGGCCTCATAATGATGGGTGCTATTCTGGGCACACATGTTTAGATAGTTGTGGTAAACTTTGGATGGCTGTGATTTCTGACCTTTTCTTATCAGGAACAAATCATAAAACAAAGCCTGTAAATTTACGTCCTGAAAGTGGATACATATGCAGAAGGGTTTCGAGACGCGTTTCTCTCGCTTTTAAAACTCTAATTGACCGCGCTCGCAAGAGCGTCACGTTTGAACCAGTTTATGGCAATCATTTTGTAACCAAATCAGGACGAATCGCGCCCGATTCTCTTCCCACGCACAGGATCACGAATGATTGTCATGCCAGCATTTAGTGGGGTGGAGGATCGGGGGTTCGCGGCGTCGCGCACTCTGCGGGCGACCCCGGGATCTTGCAATTGATTCTCACACACAAGGTATCAGGCTGGAGCAGAAAAGTAGCCCTGCCCCGGGAAACCAATTTATTGGGGAGCACGATGATGTTCAAATTATCTCGGTTCCTAGCGGTACTCATAAGATGGGCTCCAGATAAATTTATCTGAGCCAATTTTGGGTCATTTGTATGAGTGCTTAAATATTTGTGCTAAAAATCCACTAAAAAGAAGAAAAAACGAATGTTTTCATTCACTTTTATCATCACGACAATGTCCCATTCTAACACGAAACAGGCACAATACAAGAAACCTAGTTCAATGCTTTCGTTTCTCCCGTATTAATGAAAGCCAATTTCCCGAGACTCTGAATTCTTTCCCATTCCGCGGGACAAAGTTTCCTGTTTCGGGAACTTGTATACTTACATGGACGATTTGACTGCAAAACTGGTGTCAGATTCATGTTCCATGGTCAATTCCGAACAGTTCCATGTATGCTCCACATCGATTCCGGAAAGTCCCTGAAATCAATTATGTCTCGCTAGCAAGGGCTCCTGACCGACTGTGCAATAGTCAGCCGAGGTCGAATTGTTCAGGTCATTGCGAGAAGTTCCGAAACAGTGCCTGAAAACACTATCTTTTTGTACTCAAGGCAAACATGGACGCAAAATTCACTTTCAGTGTCAAACCAAACACCAGAGTAACTCAAATCAGGCACCGAAAAAGATCATCTGAGCTCACGTTGTGTCAATGGCCTCAGAAGTCTTTAGGAAGGCACGTATGCAAGCACGTAAATTAGCTGACTACCACTCTACCACATCCAATACACCCAATATATCTGGAGGTAATAAGAGAGATTAATTGCCGAGAAGTCGCGATTTCGGCGCAAAACGAGCTGAAATGTAACTTTTTATGGCGCAATAGGCCTGGCAGCACCTTTTCAAATTTACCATAACATGAGGCCAATAGGGGATGCCCTACCAACTACGCCAACCGGCGGCGCGCTCACAATTTCAGTTTCCCTGTGGTCATGAAAAAATAACATCAGTGATACATCAACCCCAACCTTGCATTGGTAAAAAGCACAAATACGACGTACATGCCAATGACAATATAATTACTCAGAGCAATTGCGATCCCGGCAGCAGGGTCGGAGTCCCAACTTACTGGAAGAACCCAGCCATGCCTGGACATCCCGGGTGGGTCGGTGGCCCGGATCTCCTGGTTTTGATACCATTTTGATATTCTATGATCAGTTCCACTATCCAAGCTGAAAATTTTAGGACCTGAACGCCCTCCTGCTTCGGTGAAAGGTCTCCAGCCTGGAGTGCAGCTCTGCGGCTTAATTCACGGCGTATTTTTTTATTTTTTTATTTTTATTTATTGTCGTTCCCCCATATCAGATGCAGCAGGAACCTATCTCCGTTGGCTGTATGCACCTGCATTTGGTCTTTCAATGTGTGGAATTCCTTGGTGAGCTGACCGTAGATCAGGGCAGCCAACACAAGGGTGCCTCGGGATGCAAAGAAGAATGCATTATAATGTGATTATCAATACAATTTGCATTCCTTCTGTTTTTATTTTTATTTTTATTGGACTTGTATTGGAAGAACTCATCTACGTTTCTAGTTCGTCTTCCTGGCAGTGGCACGTGAACCGTCCAAAAGTTGGGGGTGGGGATGGGGGAAGAACCATTTTTAAGTCGATATTTCCATGCAACGCCAATAGGGTCATTGCTAATATCGGCCAAAAGTTAGGGGGACGCTGCCCCTCTTGGCCTGGTCCCACCCCCACCGCACCGGTTCCTGCACCTCGTAAGCTTGGATTTCATGGAACGTGACTGTATTCGGGTGCACTAACAGCCACCGGTGTCACTGTCTGATGAAGTAGCTGTCGCCAATGTCACTGCCTGATGCATTAACGCCCACCAGTGTTACTCTGTCCGACATTTAAGCCATCGAAGTGCTGCTGACAGCTCATGCTCCAGACATTTCAGTGCTATCTCACTCCCATACTGCGACAGCTACTGTTCCTGTCATTTCGGTGCTGTCTCACGTCCATGGTCCCGACAGCTGCTGTTCCTGACGTTGCTGTGTTGTCTCACGCCTATGCTCCCGACAGCTGATGTTTCTGATATTTCAGTGTTGTCTCTCGCCTATACGTCCGATTTTGTCGACGCTACCGTGGGCTTTGACATCTTCGCTTCGACTAAAGCCTTGACCGCTGTCTTCCCTGCCCCGACTTGCTTTCTTATCCTCGTGTGTTTCTGCTGTTGTATCTTATTCCCGACACCTGCCAAGTTCATTCCTTGCTACACGGTAAGGCTGTGAACTCATTATTGAACTTTTTTCATGATGCAGAATGACTGACATAACAAGAAATATAAAAATGTCGTGATGCTGTAGCTTGTTTGAACGTTTCAACTATCCTGCTTTTATTAATCGTTTACGCCGAAAAAAAATTGTATCCCCGGAATCAGCTTCTTACACCACCAATTTTGGCGACAAAATACAGCCAGTTGATTCAGCTGTCACGTGTGATGCGCAGATGGCTGGCCGGGGCGGTGGCGGCCGCCTGAGGGCGAGTCCTGGCCAGTGTGTCGGTGCTGCCTCTGCCGCCGCTGCCGCCGCTGCTGCCCTGCTCACCTGCCTGCTGACCTGTCCGATGTCAGCCGCCTCGGCCGATCCGGCGCCGCCGCACCAGGCCGCCGAGGCCGACTTCATGGTCAGCCCGGACGTGCCGTTCGCGGTGCCGGCCGACTTCGAGGTGCTCGACCTGACGCGCGAGGCGCAGCGGATACCCGGCCAGGCCGCGTGAGTACCGCCACCTCGCTCGCGTGCACGGCCGCGGTGCACACCGTTGTGCACGCCTCGGTGCACGGCTGTGGTGCAGGCTGCTGGCTGCTGGCAGGCCGCAGGCTGCTGGCTCTGTGGACTGTGGAGGAGCTGGCTGGTCACTGGATCACGGTCCTTCATCCAGCACTGGCGATTGCAAGACTGGGAAATCGAGTGAAGAAGTAGAGACGGACATGGATGCGGTACGGTAGGCCGGGACAGGCTGGGAGAATACGAGTGTGATGCTGCTGAGCTCGAGGTAAACCCAAGTTGCCATCCTGGAGGAGGGCGGGCGAAAGCAAACGGTCTCAGATAGAGTCACGAAGTTGTTGGTCGTAGCCAAACAATGGGGTAGTGTCAAGAATCAGAAATCCCACATCTGGTATGTTCATGGTCTCAGCGATTTAGATGTTATTTTTCTAGGTTCCATCATATCCCCAAATGTCACCCATATAATACCCTTATTGTCCGCGCCATCGCGCAGCTTGCTCGAGTACCCTGCAACTGTGTGATTCATGCAGCTTCTAGACGAGTAATGCTGCATGATCTCTGTTCGGTTTCATTTGCCGATTGTGTAGTCGGTGAGAAAACAACACGGGGATGAAGCAACTCAGTTTTTCAGATATGTTATAGTGAGACAGTACGTGTTCTGTGTAAGAACGTAATCTACAGTTCGTTCTAACCACAGAGGGTACGGATGATTCTCCTGCTCATCTACAATATCTATTTAGTTGCCTATAATAATTAATAATAGTACATATAGGAGCCGTAGCCGGCTCCTATATGTACTATTATCCTATATCCCCGCCTAGCTGGGACGTGTCCCCCGCCTAGCCGGGACGTGTCCCCCGCCTAGCTGGGACGTATCCCCCGCCTAGCTGGGACGTGTCCCCCACCTAGCTGGGACGTGTCCCCGCCTTGCTGGGACGTGTCCCCCGCCTAGCTGGGACGTGTCCCCCGCCGTGTCCGCTGCCCGGGGGCGGGCATCGGACACACGATCTCATACCGAACAGGTCGGCTCAGTGTATGCACACAGGTGTGCGGCGGCGCAAGCATGTCGTCACCGCCACTGGTGCCGACGTGGCACCGACGCACCAGCTCGTGACACAAATGGTCCCGGCTGGTGCCGACACGTCTGCTCGTGACACCTGTGACCCCGACCTGCGCGGCGGCGGCCGCTCCATCACCAGACGTGAACGGCTCCCACGCGCCGCAATGGCGAGCCTGATCGGCGGGTATCAGCCGGCCACCGTCCGACGACAGCCACTCAGTCGGTGGGTCGGCGGCCGCTCTCGTCGAGGATTGAAAATCGATGCCGTCGGCAGCAAGCAGACGCACGCCACGCGGCCCGCACACGCGGCCCGCACACGCGGACCGGCCGCCCGATCCTCCCGTCGGCACCGCTGCGAGTGCTGTCGCTCCCGCCGGGTCCCGCCGGGTCCCGCCCACGCCCTCGACTCTCCCTCGCCCACTCCATCGACCCCTTCACCTACCACCTGGACTCTCCCTCGACTGTCCCTCGCCCATGCCCTCGAATATCCCTGCCCACGCCCTCGACTCCTTCACCTACCCCCTCGACTCTCCATCGCCCACGCCCTCGACTCTACCTCGCCACGCCCTCGACTCTCCCTCGCCCACGCCCTCAACTGTCCTCTCCTACGCTCTCGACTCTCCTCGCCTATCTCTCTCCCCCGCCCACACTCTCGACTCTCCCTCCCCCTGCCAGCCTCTAACCCACACACGCCGGCGTCCGATAATTGGCGTCCACCCGACTTGACCTCACACCCCTGGTCGTCCCAGGCGTTCCCCGGCTGCGCGACGTTGGTTCGCACGCGTATCCGCCATCACCTACCTCCGTACAATGTGCTGGTGCCAGCCTTCGTCGACTCCGTACTCCGCGGTGTAACGGCGGCGGCGACTCCTCATTGCTCTACACCCGCCCCCCACCCCGACGGTTCTCAGACGCCACTTACTGCGGATCGATCAGCTACAGCCTCGGTTTTCGCCAGGTCGGTCCGGCCAGCCGGCCAGCCGTCGGCTGAAGCACGTCGTCGAAGCCGACGCACCGTGGCCGTGGGCAGTGGCGTACCGAATGGGAGCATTGTGGGCAGTCCTCCCCAGAGACGTTGTGGGCCCCAAACATCGCGACAGAGTTCGGAAAAATTGCACCAGGCTCCCTACAAATCCCCTGGCCCCCAGTCACACGGGAGTCCCTAAAATCACATTGGAGCCTCCAAAGTCGCGCAGGGGCACCTGAAAATGACACCGGGGAACGCTAAAATCGCACCAAAGCTCGCTCAATAACGTTCTGAACCCTAAATGTCTCATAGGGGCCCCTGAAGATGACGCCAGGCCCCAAAAGATGGGCCGGCCCCTGAAGATGACGCTGGGGCCCAAAAGATGGGCCGGCCCCAAAAGATGGGCCGGCCCCTGAAGATGACGCTGGGGCCCAAAAGGTTTGGTCCGGGCTATTGGAAATCGCCTTGGGCCCCAGAAAAGTCGGACCGGGGACTCTGAAAATGACACTGGGAGCCCCAAAGTCCGCCCTACGCGGCTGAAAATCACCCTAAGCCAGGGATTTACCAAAATGTCGCTCCCTGGCCCCTGCAAATCACGATAAGGGCTCGACAGGTCGCGCCGAGGCCGCAAAAGTTTCATGGGGACACACAAGGCGGGTAAAGAAGAAAAACTGTCCGGGCATGGAAAATTATCCACACCAAGCGAATCCCCCATACCAAGCATTCCACACATCATATATGGCACAAGACATCATGAGACAGCAATTAGCGAAGGGCAAGCGGCCTAGCGGAAACTGGAGAAGCGTACGAAGTGTGGCGAATGCTCCTGATGCGCAAAGCGTAACAAATGCATGGATGTTTGCGTTTTGGCGATCGGACGTTATTAACTGGAATGCATGAAATTGCAAAATTGTGCCCTTTTAAGTGATTTTAGCAGGTGTAATTTCAACAGTGTGAGGTGACTGGTCAAGGGATACCAAATGAAAAATATCTCACCAATGTTGGGGGAGTCATGGTTGAAATTTGGTGACTCCAAAACGACGGAGGTAAATGGGACCCCCTCCACAGGGCAATTGAGTTGGTTACTAATTATTTCATTTAAAAAATGGGTCCCTTTGAAATCCGAAAAAGAAAAACAAGTGTTCTAAATCTGAGGACTTGTTAAAAAAAAGTTGGAGTAGTAGGCCCCATCCAAATCTGTTTGTCCCCCTGGCGCAAATCCTTGGTATGCCACTGGCAGTAGGTGTGGATCAGTGTGTCCGATTAGGAAAATTACCAGGCAAAACAGTGCTTATCGCAACAAGTGGTGCATTTTCGCATCAGTTTGTTTCATCAATTTTAAATTGAATTTTTCATCTTCGATGGTCTCTAGGTTGCCATTGGCATAATCGATAGCCTTGATGTGACTACTTTCATTATCGATCTCGGTGGCAAATTACTTTGTGGGTTCGGTTTAAATCTTAGGTTGTATTTTGCGGTCTTGTTCAAGCTAATGTGTACGAGTTTTCGTTGGTGTGTTTGTCTTTATTTGTATTTACTTGCGTTTCTTTGTCTTTGTTTGCGTATTTGTATTTATTAATTTGTAAGTCTTTGTATGTATGTGTCCATTTGTTTGTCACCTTTTGTGTGTGTGTGTTCCTTTGCTCATTTGTTTGCTTGTGTATTTTTATATTCATGTTTGTGTTTGTTGGGCTTTGTCCGTGTGTTGCTGGGTGCTATTTTTACTTGCATCATGCGTCGTGGTATTTCTGGAAATTATTCCCATGCGGCACCAAACTGATGATGAGTTGCAGCCGCTGGAATTGGATGAACTTGGTTTTTGCTACTCCGGGTGATTTTTCGATGGTGCACGAAGGTAAGGCATTTCTTCACTGGCGTACGCGATTCCGATTGCTGAGAATTGCTGAGTGGTGTTGCACAGCCGTGGCGGCGTATGATTGCAGGGAGAAGATGCTCCAAACTCGCTCAGTTAAGGGTCAGTATACAAAATTAGAATCCCGGAGAATGTAACAGCGAATGGAAACAGAGTGGCCCTGAGCAGTTCCTTTACCTCGAAATTGGTCCAAATTCGGTTGCTGTTGGGTCGGGATTGGTCAATTATTGGAGCATGAAGTTTGGTGCACACCCACGCCCAAAATTGTGATTTTAGATGCTCTGTGGGTCGCTTCGGACACTACTTCGGACATTACTCCAATTTTGAGGTGGTTCGTAGATAGATGGCCTCTGACTGTTTGTTAGTCGACAGTTGCCAGTGAAGGCTACCATGAATGCGTCAAAATAACAAACCGAATCCAACAGAGGCGCGGCATGTAACCGCAAGGCGACATATCACGCCGAGGTGCGGCATGTAACCGCCAGGCGACACACCACGCCGAGGTGCGGCATGTAACCGCCAGGCGACATATCACGCCAAGGCGCGGCATGTAACCGCCATGCGACATATCACGCCAAGGCGCGGCATGTAACCGCCAGGCGACATATCACGCCGAGGCGCGGCATGTAACCGCCAGGCGACATATTACGCCGAGGCGCGGCATGTAACCGCCAGGCGACATATCACGCCAAGGCGCGACATATGGCCTTGAAGCGACACATTACGCTGAGTCGCGCGACGCAGCTGACAAGCGCAATGGCTGCTCTGTTCGGTGGCATCGGGACGGTGAAGTGATCCATCTCACCACTCGACCAGTGATCATCACAGTTATCCTGTGCCCTGGAATGCTATCACGCTGCAGGCAAACCAGCGATCGAGACAGGCCTGGTTGTGGTTTCCCAGGAGTGCATCATAGTCGCGCTGCGTGGTGCCAGTGCGAGACAGCAATGGTAATTTTCCGCCAATCGCCGAACACACCGACGGGCGTGTTGTTTCATCGGTTAATAGGCTCTCATTTGCGCTATATCCCCGCACGGCGATGTTAACAGAATCTGGCTACCGCCCGGCCGCAGCCCATCTTCCCAGCTGGTGGTAATGGACCGCCTACTACGCGGAGACGGACAGTATTCTGGGCGATGGGTCACGCGCCGCATACATTGGCGCATGTCGGCCGAGAGGTACTGATCGTGATTATTCAATATCATGCGGCGATATCCAGTGAAATATTGCAAATATACCACGGGCCACGCAGACAGTAACTATTCGTGAAATATGGTAGAATATACCACTTACTGAACACTGAGTCGACATCCCTCCCAAAGAAGTACCGACATCTTGCTTCTTGATGCGTTCTTGTGAAGTCTTCACGCCTGGTTTCTAACAGTATCCCTTTTATCAGTATCATACTTATGTCGAAATGATATAGAACAAAGGATGTCGAAATCGTCATAGAAGCAGTGTTACTAAAATACTGGTGTTAAGTCCCTCATGCCCAGCATTGAGACAACGCGTACGCATAACTGAACCAATTTGGTGTGTTTTGGTAGGTACCTAATTTGAGATACCGATATTAACGATAATAATATAGATACATGTGCAACATAACACAGCATAAATAGTCCTTTTACATGCAATGGCGCTGTAGGATGGTCGGCATCACAATCCAGGTTCCGTTATCATGTGCATAAACATAATACTTATAAATTGGGTACTGTTAAAAACGAGGCATTATTAGGATGGATGTCGATCTCGATACGTCATGTCGATACATCATTGGAAAGGGTGCCGATAAACTTTTCAGTAAGTGGTACATTCCACCAAATTTCACAAATACTTTAGCACTGTTCATTGATGTCTTTCACACTGCTGTCTCTTCTACAACGATGCCTCTCCATGGGTGTCCCCTTTCCCTGGGTGTCTCTCTTCCACGGGCGTCCTTCCGTGGATGCACCCCATCCACGGCAGCCCTCATCTGGCTTTTCTCTCCCACTTGTGTTCTTCCCTCATTGGTGTTCTTCCTTCATGGGTGTTTCTTCGTGAACGTTCCTCTCCGACTTCATGAGCGACTGTCCTCGAAGGGCATCTGTCCTTCGCAGAAGCCAGTTCCACAGGTGTCCCACCCAGGCCCTCTCAGGCTGAACTATGGAGGTGTCGTCCAAGCGTATCACTACGGCGAGGGCATCTCTCCTTCTCGGCGGATGAGCTCGGCCTCGGGCGTGTCGTCTGCGGGACGCGTCTCGTCATCCGGCTGTCGACGGTCCAATCCTGGCCCGACCGACCACAGTTGCCGGTGCGCCGACAACGACAACAAACATCAATTAGTGCCAACGTCAACAGCGCCAAGCGGCGGTGATGTGTCGCAACTGGCGCCAACACGCCGACGGCGCTGCACGACCCGCGAGCGACACCGCTCCACCCGCGAGCGAGACCGCTCCACCCGCGAGCGACACCGCTCCACCCGCGAGCGAGACCACGGGACCCGCGAGCGACACCACGCCACCCGCGAGCGACACCACGCCACCCGCGAGCGACACCACGCCACCCGCAAGCGACACCACACCACCCGCGAGCAACACCGCTCCACCCTCCGAGGGGCCGCACCACCCGCGAGCGAGACCACGCCACCCACGAGCGACACCGCTACACCCGCGAGCGACACCACGGGACCCGCGAGCGACACTACGCCACTCGCAAGCGACTCCGTTCCACCCTCTGACGGTGTCGCACCACCAGTCACTCGCTCACATGCGACGCCCGTGGGGCGGCGACCCCCTACCGTCCAGCACCAGTGTCTCACTTCTGGCCAGCGTAGACAGGGTGCTTGTGTGACATCGTTTCTTATACGGTGGCTGAGCCATCAGGGAAAAACTAGTTTGCTATTGGGTGCACGACATTGGCGTCCCAATAGCACCTCAATCTCGTTCGTGTTTGGGGACAACACAGCCCCATATTCCACGACAATTATCTCATTGTGGCGAGAATAATATGAGATATTTCGTGGAACGGTCGTGTCATATATACACGGATTTACATCGCACATAATCGTCGGACATACTACCTCCATCAATGTTGTGTCATATTTCTAATCATTGCCCGACTGGTGGAACGACGATGTTGTGGTCTTCAATTTTCCCTTTCATTTCGTCTATTTTGCTTCAGTGTTGCCTTTGGCGTCGGGGCCCTTATACTTCCTGCACTACGCAAACAAGCCTGTTTGGTGGGCGTGTCACAACAAGCCTCGACGTGGGCGCCGCTTGTCCGACCCGTTTTTGCTCATTCTGCGTACTATTTCGGAGCGCAATCGCCGCTTCCGTTACTGTTCGTGTCGCTGATTCCATGGGGAAGTTGCATGCTTGCTCCAGAGCAAAGTCTAGCTGGGCAAATGGGTAAGTTGCTGTAAACTCCCCAACATTTTATGGTTATTATTTTGTGCTTGTGAATTTTATTAGCAAAGTAGGAGAAAAGAGGAAAGGTTACCTTAATTTTGTGTTTCATATTTTAGATTGACTAGAACATATAACAACTCGAAAAGGTATCCTCCGGTTTGCAAAATTATGCTTTTCGCCTCATTCACCTTCGCCTGATCACCTGCTTGGAGGAGAGAGCAAATTTATTGGATCCAGAATAACATGTGTTGGGCAAAGCGCGAGTACCTGTTGGAACTTTGAAGCTGAGCCATTGTAATGTGGGTTTTTTATACTGAGATATTTTATATTGACATGTGTTTAGATTAACATGTGTTCTACCATGTGGTACAGCACCATCCTTCAACCGTCGCCCATTGAAATGCCGCGTGGATGCCGGATAAATGGAACACAAGGTACTAATTACGGCAAGTCGACGGGCATAGCGATTTATCGTTAATGAGGTAAGCTGTAGGAACAGGATTGCCAAGCATTGAGTATTCGCCACCCGTTCGGCTTATTTCGCGTACATATACCAGGTTGATTTTTTAGAGCGGCCATTCTGTGTACGGCTTCATTTCTAGTGGACTGCTCAGTGCATGCATCGCAGTGATACATGTCCGCAGGAACCCGCTTGCTCTCGTCGTGGTCCTTCTTATCCCACTCACTTCTCAGCGGTAAGACCTGAAAGTCCCTTTATCGACTGGCAGGCCGTTCCCTTAGACTTTCGTAAATAAATATCTTTTGGTTGATAAAACCGCCATATTTGGTTCTTCCTAAGTAGTTCCATTTCCATTTGTTTGTTTCCGTCCGATGGCCATCCTAGTGTTTGTTGTATGGTGGCGCGGTCGGTAGTTGGGCGTGTACACATCCGCCGGCTCCAGTCAACAGACCTGTGGGGTGGCCGACGGGGTGTGGGCAGTGGATGAGCACTCGATATCGGCCCGGCTACAAACTGCTGACGGAGCGTGGACAGTGGGGGAACTCTCTGTATCGGCCCGGCCCCACACTGCCGGCGGGGCGTGGACAGCGGAGGAACACTCGACACCCACTGCTGACGGGGCGTGGACAGTGGAGAAGCACTGAATCGGCTCGGCTCCACGTTTGGTCGCGCCGATGTCGCAAAAAGGCGGTCGGCTCTCGTTAGGTGCCGACGGACCGCGACGCCGCCGCCGCCGCCGCGACGTTTTTGTCTCCGTCGCGGCCTCGACGCGCCGCGTCGATCGTCGGTGGCCTAGTTCCTGGCTTTGTCTCGGTGCCGTCGGTATCCGGATGGCCCAGGCCGGTACATGGGGTTTGTTTCGCGGCGCTTTGTTCTGTGCCATCTTTGCTATAATGCGATGATAGTTTTGTTATATGCGAAATAGTTATTCGCTGACTTTTCCGTTCTCTTCCTCCTGTATCAGTTTTGCTCATTTCCGTCTGGGCTGTCTGCTTTGTTCGGCCTATATTTTCTTTTCCGCTGACGCGTCTTTCCTCTTTGTGCATATCGGCTTCTTTCGTGATATTTCTTCGTCGTTTCCTATCACATTGACCACCTCACGTCATGTTGGCTGACTTTCGACTTTATTTAGATGTTCCCTGCTGGCTGTTCTCCATGCTTTCTTTTATATTCACCTCTTTCTGTCCTCTCTTCCTCTTCCCCCACTCTCTCTTCTCTCTCTCTCTCTCTCTCTATCTCTCTCTGTCTCTATCTCTGTCTCTATATCTCTCTCTCTGTCTCTGTCTCTGTCTCTGTCTCTTCTCTGTCTCTGTCTCTGTCTCTGTCTCTGTCTCTGTCTCTGTCTCTGTCTCTGTCTCTGTCTCTGTCTCTGTCTCTGTCTCTGTCTCTGTCTCTGTCTCTGTCTCTGTCTCTGTCTCTGTCTCTGTCTCTGTCTCTGTCTCTGTCTCTGTCTCTGTCTCTGTCTCTGTTCTGTCTCTGTCTCTGTCTCTGTCTCTGTCTCTGTCTCTGTCTCTGTCTCTGTCTCTGTCTCTGTCTCTGTCTCTGTCTCTGTCTCTGTCTCTGTCTCTGTCTCTGTCTCTGTCTCTGTCTCTGTCTCTGTCTCTGTCTCTGTCTATGTCTATGTCTATGTCTCTGTCTCTGTCTCTGTCTCTATCTCTATCTCAAATTATCTCTAGCTCTATCTCTCGCTCTCGCTATCGCTCTCGCTTTCTCTCTCTCTCTCTCTTTATCCCTATCATTCCTTTCATTCACCCCGTCACTGCTCACCTTCCCACATCGAAGATTTCTTTTAAAAGCAGGGTTAGTTTCTCGAACTTATTGTCGATATAAAACACACTAGGAAGCATACAAGAATTATTGCATGAACTGTGAGACTACCTCACCCGTAAACCTTGCCTGACTGTTGTTTTGGGTCAAAGTTGTTTTTCAAGATGGTAGGCCTCGTCAACCATATGCAACTTATGGCAGTTGGAATATATATGACCTGTTAGGTGACAGTCCTCCGATTTGTTTACAGTTTGATTTCACCACTATGTTCGTTTTTAGCCATCTAATTCGTTCTGGTTGAGCTCGAATGCCACCTTCAGATAATTAGCTTGTTCTAGGACGAGAAGTGCGTGTCTCAAGTAGTCAGCCCACTTGTATTTTGGGCGCCGTATGATCAAAGACGGCGAGGCGCCCTAAAGCCCAAATAATTAACCAGTAGCGCAGTAATGCAGGTGAGCGTGTTGCTACTTGCAGCGTTGGTCGCCAGTGGCCGGAGGAACTGGCATACCGATGGCGGGAGACGATCCGGCGGCCAACACGCCGATGGCGGGAGACGATCCGGCGGCCGACACGCCGATGGCGGGAGATGATCGGGCGGCCAACACGCCGATGGCGGGAGATGATCGGGCGGCCAACACGCCGATGGCGGGAGATGATCGGGCGGCCGACACGCCGATGGCGGGAGATGATCGGGCGGCCGACACGCCGATGGCGGGAGATGATCTGGCGGCCGACACGCCGATGGCGGGAGACGATCTGGCGGCCGACACGAGCCTGGTGACAGATGACGATGGTGTGGCGGTGACTAGGGCACGGGTCTGGTGACGGATGACTATGGTGTGCCGGTGACTGGGACACGGATCTTGCGACAGATGATAATGGTGTGGCGGTGACTTGGACACAGATCTTGCAACAGATGATAATGGTTGCAGATAATGGTTGCACCATTATCATCTGTTGCAGAGTAGTGCAACAGATGATAATGGTGTGGCGGTGACTTGGACACGGATCTTGCAACAGATGATAATGGTGTGGCGGTGACTAGGAGATGGGTCTGGTGACAGATGACGATGGTATGGCGGTGACTAGGACACGGATCTTGCAACAGATGATAATGGTGTGGCGGCGACTAGGACACGGATCTTGCAACAGATGATAATGGTGTGGTGGTGACTAGGACACGGATCTTGCAACAGATGGCTATGGTGTGGCGGTGACTAGGACACGGATCTTGCAACAGATGACTATGGTGTGGCGGTGACTAGGACAGGGATCTTGCAACAGATGATAATGGTGTGGCGGTGACTGTGACACGGATCTTGCAACAGATGATAATGGTGTGGTGGTGACTAGGAGACGGGTCTGGTGACAGATGACTATGGTGTGGCGGTGACTTGGACACGGGTCTGGTGACAGATGACGATGGTGTGGCGGTGACTAGGACACGGATCTTGCAACAGATGACGATGGTGTGGCGGTGACTAGGACACGGGTCTGGTGACGGATGACTATGGTGTGGCGGTGACTAGAAGACGGGTCTGGTGATAGATGACTGGTGTGGCGGTGACTAGAAGACGGGTCTGGTGATAGATGACTGGTGTGGCGGTGACTAGAAGACGGGTCTGGTGACAGATGACGATGGTGTGGCGGTGACTAGGACACGGGTCTTGCAACAGATGACGATGATGTGGCGGTCACCACCAGCCACAGATCGGTGCGACCCCGCATAACACTGCGGTGATAGCTGGTGCTGGCTCCCACGTGCGCCGGGGAGCGGACGGCTGTCTGATGCAGTTGAGCCGGCCAGTCCGGCCAGTACGAGAGCTGTGTGGCAGTTTGAGAGCTATGCCGGCCAGTCTGGGAACTGGGCGGCCAGTCTGAGAGTTGGGGCGGCCACTCTCGGAACTCTGCCGGTCAGTAAGGGAACTGTGTCGGGCAGTTTGGGAGCTGTTTCGGTCAGTTTGAGAGCTGTTTCACTCCGGTTGAGAGCTGTGTCGGGTCAGTTTGGGAGCTGCTTCGGTCAGTTTGAGAGCTGTGTCGGGTCCGTTTGAGAGCTGTGTCGGGTCAGTTTGGGAGCTGTGTCGGTCGGTTTGGAAGTTGTCAGTAGGTCTGAAGCTCGTTCTATAAAGTTGACAACGATCCATTTCTGCGACCCATTTCCATAAAGAGCCTGCGTCCGGGCGACAAACCCACAAGCCCAACTCTGTTCACTGGTGCAGAACGTCAGTGCGCGGGCCGCGATTTTTCAACTGAAGACCCGACTGCCTCAGCGGGAGGCATTCCTGATTTGGATTCATGCACACAGCTGCCAGTGTGAACTATGTTTGCCGAGCCGGTAGGGTAGGCCCACCAACTTTGCGGCTCGCTCAAGACCATCGGGAAGTTTTGAAGCTGGCGGTCCGGCGTACCATGACATTTCGCAAGAGTTGGAAGTGCTCATAATCGACGCTGCCATACGGACTTCCGATGGGCTTCAACGCGCATGATCCCAAGCCAACTGAGGCTGGCAACGGAGACGTCTTGTGTTCAATGTTCGAGATCCTGCCACCAGTTTTCCCTCATGCTGGAAGCTATTGATCCTATATAAATGTACAAAGTAGCTGCTCATCGATGTTTGTCATCAATGCTCCACGACACTGGTTACGCCACCATCTCCTACTTTGGTCCTAGTGTCGATGCCTGTGGTGGGACCAGGCATCGACACCTTGCCTATCCCATCTAAAGTTAATTTCAAAGGCATTATTTTCTTAAAAACACTGTCTATCTATGGAATCGATAGGAGAGGGGATGCATGCTTTAACTACGATGCCCTCAAAAATTGGATATGGGCATATCCAAAGGATATAGGTACATCGGAAGAAGTTATGATGGCGACAAGCAGTACTAGCATTGCCGTGCTAATCAGACAAATTGGAGTGGTGCATGACGTTCAAGGTACGCACATCATATCTGGCAGATGAGTCTGACGTTGGCAGAGTAGTGCAACAGATCCCGATTGCTGTTCAACGCACGTATGCTAAATTGACAGAAAGGTGTATGCAATTGACGGTGCTATTTGTACAAATGACGGTACTATTTTCACGATTGATAGTAATGTTTACAAAGTTGACGGTACCATTTATACAATTGATTTCCTCTGACAGATATGCATTGTGTCGAATCGTTTTATGTTTTATGTTTTAGCGTATTTCTGAAATGCCGACACGTGTGCGAGGGTTGGACGAAGCTGGATGCATGTCTGGATGGGCTGTCAGAAGAGCACCGTTTCAATCGGTTTACAGTTTCCCTCTGGCGGTTAGGTGGTCGTGTACGGCGCACATGGGGTTAGCACTAACCGTGTGAACGAGGCCATTAATTGCCGAACGTAGTGGCTAGTGAAAATTTAACACACACCCTGGAAGTATTTCCAGATTTATCCCTATCTTCCTAGGGTATCCCAGGATGAATTAAGCTCTATCCCATAATAAGGTTGAACATGCACACGTAACTAAGAGAATCAGGAGCAATAGCTGTTCGATTGTTTTGTTCTCTTGGGGAACGTTAATAAAAAAATCGTTGATGCCTTATGCTTAGCCTGCCACATTAATTACGGTGTTAAAACGGTGTAGCTGCTTCACAAGTTACGTTTGCGACATTTAGATGCCCAAATAAACACATTTATGGCTGTTCTCGGCAACCGTGATGTGGTTTCACCCGTTCTGGAGGGTGCATTGTACACCCTCAGTCCACTTTTTGAAATAGACCAATCGTCCACTTCTTTGAATTATTATACAGCCACTGCGATGGCGATGATAGACTCCACTGCCGGGCAGGAGACGAGTAGTCTAGGGGTAAGTTGCCCGTCTCACAATTGAAAGGTTGTGGGTTCTGGTCTCACCTGTCGCTACTCTTCACCCGCGACCGATCGGTGTGAGAGATTGGCGACGATGTGGGAGATTGCATGACTCAATGGTAGACGTGCCGTAAAACCAATAACCACCACCACTGCTCAACTGGGCTCAACTGGGCAACTGCTCTACAGTTAGCATGTGCGGGGCCACATAACCATCAATTTCATTCCGTCCGAAAACTTTTGACGCAGCATATTGCCAGCCTGCCCATCAGTGCCCATTACGGCGTCTGGCGGCGCACTACCCCCAGCAGCTCCTCTCCATCCCAGTGATGGACACCGCCCAGCGGCTCAGCAGGGCTCCTGCAAGTGGCACGCCCCGCCGCATTGGTTGCCGCCCGCCACACTCCGTTGGCCAAGCGGAGCCAAGTAGCCGCTTCCCTCTCGGCTGACCCCAAGGTCGCCGCCGAGCATCGACCGGAAGCGGCGCGCGCCTTGATTGGCTGCCGACGTGCTGGCACGTCAGTGGAACGGGGCGTCGGTGGCACGGGGTGTCGGTGGCACGGTCTGTGGTACGGGGCGTCGGTGGCACGGGGCGTCGGTGGCACGAGGCGTCGGTGGCACGGGGCGTCGTTGGCACGGTCGGCGGCACGGGGTGTCGGTGGCACGGAGCGCCGGTGGAACGGGGCGTCGGTGGCACGGTCTGTGGCACGGGACGTCGGTGGCACGGGGCGTCGGTGGCACGGTCGGTGGCCGCGACGTGAGATCCTGCCTCATGGCTGGACTTGCATTCTGGAATCCTATGTTTGGGAGGATAATTTTCACTCCATCTAATTTAAATTTTCTCCATTTTCTTTTTGCATGGGAAGGTCTTTCTATTTGTGTCTTGGGATTTGAGGTACGAACTTTCGTTTATGTGTCAGGAATAATGATATTGCAAATAGTTGAAACAAAAATGCAATCCAAAAGACCAGGTATATTTGTTCTCTTTTACGACTATAAGTATATTTTTACAACAAATAACGACTGGATTTGACACACATGCGTTTGAGTTTTTGTACTACCGGAGCACATTGTCACCAATTCATTGTAACAAAAGCTTACCAAAGGGAATGGAGAGGACATTCTTCCAGAGACGATGATGTTCTAGCTAACAAAAATCCGGGACAGTGGTGTTTCTAAACCCTTGTCTTACCGATCACCAGTATCTTCTGATTGGATACTTTGTGACCACCAGTAATCGCAGTTGGACTTCCGCTCTGTCCTGGCTTGCGGCGAGCACAGATGTGACATCGTGTATCCGTCGGAACGTAATCACCAGCAGGCCCGAAGCCCGGGGGAGTCGACTCCCTCGTCTGCGGACCGGGCCGACCATCACGCTTTTGGAACCGAAGTAGCTTCTTGATTGCAGCGTTCCGCGTTCCAATTTCGTCACCCAGAATTTTTTTTGCCGAACCGGCACACCGCAGCTGACGGCCGGCGCCATCCGTCTCGGGTAGCGAATAGGTAACATAGGCTGGTCTGACTTCCGGTCTCCCGGGTGTCCCCCCCGGGGGCGGAAAAAAAAAACAATTAATAATTGACACAAAAAAAAAAATAAAAAAAAACAATATCACTTACCCCTTCTCCTATAGGGGGGGGGGAGGAAAAGAAAAGGGGGATAAAAAAAAAAAAAAAAAAAAACATCAAATGTGTTTAAAAGTGGTGTATGAACAGCCGTCACTGAGACTGACTGTGTGGCGTTATGACGTGTTAATGGGTGGCACTTGCTGTATATGTTGCGTTATGGCACATGCTAGGCGGTCATGTGTGCGTGTTATTTTTTTCATTAGGTGTGAGATGGCGAAACGAGACAGTAGGATACCCAATTGCCATGGAAGCATGCTGCTTACAGACCGTTCCGTGTTTGAGTCTAATTGTTATTGGTACATATATGACATTTTTTTTTTGAGACACCTAACTCGGATAGGTATGTTAACAATGACGATAAAACGCCCATGGTTTAAATGGTATGTTAAATGGCTATGTGACAGGATGATGACATTTATCTGGAATTTTGTAAGATGTTCGTGTATCGGGCCCGTAATGGTGGTATAAGATGATGTTTGAACGAGATATTGTTGAATGGTTGAAGACATATAACACCTAATCACGGTGTGATATTTTCCGGAAATATGTGTTTTACTTGTCCGGAAGTGGTTTCTCCTTTCAAATGATGTTTGATTTGTGTGATATTACGTTATGGACATGTTAATAGGTGCCATTGTGGTTTGTTACGTCATGACACCTGCTAATGGGCAGCCATTTACTTTGTTATTACGTCATGACACGTGTTAAGGGGTCTTGTCTGTTGTTACGTCAACATGTGTTTGGTAGTACTGTTGTGCGCGTGTCGTGTGGGCGCGGGCCGTGGTGTTGGTTATGGCACCACGGACGCTCGGCGCTCCCAACTGTTCGCCCCGACAGGGCCGTCCCGTTAGGGCGAGGCTCGGCAAGAGCGTGATGTCGACCATGCACAGTGAAAAAGACCGTGATTTATCGTGCATAGCTAACGACGCGAGGACTGCTTGCACCACCGGTCTGCTGTGTTGTTACGTCATGGCACGTGTTAATAGGTGGTGTTTTGTATATTACGGCATAGAACGTGTTCAAAGCGGTCGCTTGCCGTGTTCTGACACGTGATGTTCATACGGCAATGCCAAACGGGAACGCCGCTTGAACTGGGGTCGGTTTGAGCAAAACTCGTTGCCGAAGTCCGTCATTTTGAGACATTATTTACAATAGGTATGAACGGTATACCGATGTTGTGTGGAACAAACATGCCCATATCGACACCAGATATCGGCTGCGCGTCATTGTGACGAAATAGTGAATAGGTGGTTCTGTGGTTTGAGTGCAGGCGGCAGTTTTTGGTCCACGAAGCCGGAGATGTGTGATTTAAAAATGCCAGCGCACACCATTGTATGCCGACGCAGATATTGACTGCGTGGCAAGCAATGCACTTTGCACAGAGGGGAAATTATGTTTGGGCCAGACCCGTGTGGGTCTCGGTTTCGCACAGTTGGACGTGCAGATGGGGTGACCGGCGCGAAGAACGTCGGCTCTTCCTCCGATCTGATGTGCTGTGGCGCTATCGTGGTGGTGCGTGGTGCAGTGGTGCGTACATCATGCAGTGGTGATCGCGTTTTGCAATTCATTTGGACAATGTGCAAATGCGCCGGGTCGGACTTGCTGTCGTGAAAGTCACTGTCACGGTATAGCATACGGAGATATGGAACATTTTGTGGCTGACCTATGGTGCCTATGTTGCTCATCCTACTATGTCTGATTGTGCCAGTTATGTGGAATAGTTTTGAACTTTGATTAATTCTGGTGACACGGGTCAGTGTCCACATACACGAACAAATAAGCCAGCAAGCACACACACAGATGCGCCCCGCCCTGGTCAGCACATGCGTCTACCCCTCGCTCACATCTGCTATCTGCTGATCTGCCACCCCGTTCACCCCGGCCAGCGGTAAATACAGGCATTCCGTCCACCCAGCACTGGGCAGGGTGATGATTGGTTTTACGACGCGACGACCGCCGGGTTATATGGCGTCTCCAATCTCTTATGCTGATTGGTCACGGGCGAAGAGTAGCGACAAATTAGGCTCGAACCCACAACCTTTCGGTTAGGAGGCGGGCACCTTACACTGGACTCACCCCCCCACCAAGCCCCAAATACGGCTCTTTCGTCCATCCGTCATTAATGATCAATTTCTCCATATATGAGGCTGCAAATACGGCTTTTCCGTCCACCCGTCATCAAAGATCAATCTTCCATCCGTTTGGCACCAAATAGAGTTCTGTCCACCCGGCGCCAAAACTGATTTGTTCCGTCGGTGCCGATAATGTAGGCTTAGTCTCATCAGGTCGTCTCGCCCAAGACTATATTATGCATATCCGGTCAGTCAAGGACGGCAACAAGCGAGGTCGGTTGTTCTTCTTGGATCACTTCCGCTATCTTGTATGCCAAGCTACCCGTCGCGTATTCAAGCGCGAAAATTGCTCACTTGGTGATAAGTAATATATATATATATATATATATATATATATATATATATATATATATATATATATATATATATATATATGTGTGTGTGTGTGTGTGTGTGTGTGTATGTATGTATATATCGATATAAAATACATATCGAAACATCCCTTGACCTTTTACGCTACGTACATATGATTTATCACCATTCTACTTTACAATCGCATGTCAAGCCAACCTGAGAGCTTTTCCGGTGCCGAAGACTTACAGACCGCAATACAGGGTTAAAATAATGGTTTTCATTAGGTCTGGGATGTCGAATCGAGCACAGTAGGATGTCGAAATTTGTCATGGAATTAGTGCCGTTTAAAATGCTTTTAATATCTTTCACATTCAAATTTTAACCAATTGTGTGGATACTGGTGACTGTATACTTATCGTTTGTTTTGCAATTCGTAATTTAGGAAGAGCTATATTCAAGATAGGAAATACACCACTCATGCATTTAACTGATATTGCATGCCGTATAATATAATAGGTAATCCCTTCACCTGAAATTGTGTTGCGAAATGCCCGTGTATCACCCTTCCTTCCGGGAGCATGAACATGATACCTACAAACGAGATACTATTATAAAGGAGTCACGAGGACTTCATATCAATAATCGGGATGTCGATACGTCTTGGAGAAGGATGTCAATTGAGCGTTCAGAAAGTGGTATGTTCCACCATATTTGACGAATAATTTGTCACTGCCTCAATAACAGCGATTCATATTAGCCTTAATATGAATCTCAATAATAGCCTCAATAATACCCATTCATAGGCTTTCTAAAAACACATTCCAGAATCTTTGAGTGATTGCCATCTAGCTATAATGAAGTGAAACAGAAACCAAACATTGTGATGCGAGCAAAACCTGGGATGTGCCTCCGACACCTAAGTGACACCTAACCTCGGAAGTAACGTGTGAATGAAAGGAAACTACCAATGAAGTGAAGGCCATTAATTGAAGTTGAATTCAATATTCTGTTATTCCATATGATTTTTTTCTGATTTTGCGCAGTACATCGAGGAAGATGTTGAAGTTTATTTATGCATAAATCCATGGTAGTGAAGAATAATGAATGCGAAAAAAACACCTTGCACGCGACTCATATATCGTGATTTGTGTAATTTGCTCATGATTCACGATTCACGTATTACAAGCAATTATCTCACCTATTGTATACAATTTGACAAAACAGAAGGATTAATCTATAACCGCCGCCTCGGTAGCTCAGTTGGTTAGAACGCTGACCTGCATTGGTCTCCCCGTCTTGGCAAGACAGGGTTCGAGTCGCTTCACGCGCTCGCATTTAGCCCCCGCCTGAGCGGGTCATCTGGAAACTAGCCCGAGAAAGCCGGGGACGAGCTGCCGTGACGGCCGTGTCGGTGCATTGACGGCACGCTAAACTTGCAGTCAAAATTCAGCCGTTGAACTGGAATGGGGTTCGCTACACATATTTGGTCAGCATTGGTTTCCGATGTTAAAACAATTATGCTGAGTTCAAAAATGTTTATATTGAATGTTGAAAATGCCGACATCATGGAGAAAATACACTTTCTTTAAATGCCCTCGGGGCATTATTCACGCGTGACGTCACTCGATAGTAAGCCAAATGGCACGTACGAGACAAACATTGTCAACAGCGTATACAAGGTGGGAAGTTCCTACGGCCTTGGGAAGTTCGTTCGTTGTGGAGGGTATCTATTAGTGTTTTGAGACGTATTTTTCGCATTGAAGTCAGTCAGATTGGACTATTAACTGGAAGGATGGAGCCTGGGTATGTAAAAGCGGATTCTAGAAACCTCCCTGACAATCACATCATGGTAGCTGAGCTTTTCTCCAAGTCCGACCTCCACGTGTCTGCTGAGATCCGGGCGGTGAAGAACTAGAGGCGAGACAGATGGTGGTTACAGGGGGGTTTGAGATTGTGGTACAGGATGGCGGGGGGGGGGGGAGCAGCAGCTGGCATAATTTATTTATGCTACTGGTTTTACCAATTCAAACTGGCTGGCAGAAAGTGCTGGTGGCAAAAAGGATTTTAGTAGGAATGATGACATCAGTCGGCTGCTATGGCTGATGCATATGGCACATCCACAGCAATCTAAAATTGTATAGACTTTTCCCCATATTTGTACAAGGCATCAATCAAGGCCCCATAGCATCAATCAAAAGATATAGGTAAATTAAAAACAAAGATAGGAAAACAATCTTTTGGTTACAATAACCAAATAAGGCAGCTGATCTGGATGATCGATTGTCACATTAGCTGGATGATGGCCAAATATTTCGTAAACAGCATCAGCTAATCAGCGGTGGTCATAGTTTTCTCTACAAGATAGTGTCTGGCATTGCCCTGCCTTCCCCTGCTGTGCAAATGGGCATTGAAGTGAGAAAAGTATTGAGCATTGAGCATAAGTGGGAAAAGTGGATCCAAGGGGTAGTGAAATGAATCCATTGACAGATATTGCATACACACACATTACAAGAAACGAAAGGTGGTCTCGCTGAGACCCAGCACCCAAATAGGAGTTTCAGTCCCCTCACAGTCTGACCAGTGGGCAAAAATTGTACAAATTGAATTTCTCCAGTTTTCCCATTTTCAGGCAGAGGTTGGACTTACCTCAAAATGATCTTCGCAGCAGAACCAGGGAGCAGAAGTGTCACCAACTGTCCTTATCATCACGCCTCGCCATTTGGGCCCATTTACATCGGGGTTCAACAGCACAGGGTACTGATAGGAATATTTTGTTAGGCGTGAGAGAGCTATAATTAGTGCACTGAGGCACAAAACACTACTTATAAGTCACAGTTGAGCTCATTTTCACGGGCTTCTACGCACAAGTTCGGACCTCCCACCAGCACGCTATTTCCCGACCCTCGTCAGGCGCAAATAAAATAACCTTGTAAATAGTAACCTTGACCGCAATTTCCGCAGTCGTACTATCGAGTGACGTCAGTGCTTTGTCAGCCAATCAGATTATTAGAATTAAATCACGTCATTTATAGGTTTTTAACTATTTTTCTACTTTTTAGCTCATATAAATCACAAATAACACGCACATACTGAATTATAATTTAAAGCACATATACACAACATAATTTTTACCCGGCTGAAAAAAAATGTAACAGACCCCATTCATGGATCGGGTGGTGGGATCAGGGTTCACGCGACAAGCACTGCTTGACAATAGGACTCTGGTCCATATAGCCAACCCAGCAAGAACTCTGGCGAAATAAAAATTCCTTTAACTTACACTAACTGGAATTAGCTGTACTAATTTTATCTTGTGTAGATCGGACTTCAATTTCATAAAAAGAACGTCATCGCTGGTGGTTCGCGGGGCACATGAACATCTAATTAACCAATGAAAATCTGCTATCTACAGGATGCAAATTTAGCTGAACTCAGCATATCGAATTATTCTGTCTTGATGCATGGTGATTTTAGCCTAACTTTTCAAGTTCAAGGTCACATTCGACGTTCATCTACATCTCCAATCTCAGGATTTTCATCCAGTAGCTACATGATGTGCCCAATAAGCCTTTCAAATTTAGTAGCCGGAATCTGTTTGCCACCCAGCCATAGCCATTTTAAGACCATAAATATTTTCACGGGCTGCACGACGCGCTGGAAGCCAATGTATCGCCAATGCATTGACATTGATGCCAGTTTTATTGCCGACTTTATGGGTTAGTTGGGTTGCCTTCCATCCAGTGTTCATATAGCTCTGCCTCTGTCAACTGGAGAGTAGTCGGGTAGGTACTTGGGCGGATCTAGGAATGTTCGTGGGGCGGAGCTTTCTTCCTCGGAGGGGCGCTTTCGTAGGAAAGATTCCTTGAACGGGGAAGGATGTACACTCAAAGGCATCCTGAGCGGAGCTTTTCGTCTGAAAAGATCGTCTTTGGCTGAAAAAAACGTTGTGGGCGTTGGAGAGGTGGTGAACTCGAGATTTCCCAGTTGGCCGCCACTTTTCCATGAGAGGAGTCGGCGCATGCCCGCTGTATCTTCCTCTGGTGCAGTAAGGCCTTCGCAATGAGCACCACTTTCTGGTCCCCGAGGAGCCTCTTTCTGATCGAGGAAGGGACAGGGGCCAAATCCACTTCAGCAATTCATTTATTACATAGGTGTGCACGCTTTTGTCGACGATTCGCGCAGCGCATCATTATGAATAGATAAATACCAATTTTTCAAGACTATCGTCTTCCATTCTTGGCACCAAATTACAGGTTTCATCTCATTTCCCTGCATTCTCCCCAAGACGGGGACTAATATTATTTGCATACAGTTCTATGCAATATAAAACGTATGGGGAAGGGGAAGGGAGCTAACCGTTAAAAAAACACATCGGGGATTATTTATGCAGCAGATGTAAATAAGTCAGATGTTCACGTAGATATTCGGGGCAAAATAAACTCGATCATGAAATTTATGCTCTTTTTCATTATGAGCTACTTCACGACATGATTAACTGCCCTTGCTTTCTACTGTTATTCATCGTCGTCTGGACGCAGATGTCTGGTTAGGGTGTTCTGACATTCTATTTTTCTGTTAACTTCTGGTTACTGCTACACCAGTTTTTTATCGTGCAGTTCGTCCTATCCTATATGCTGGCAAAGGCGTGCAAAGTATGATACACAGCGTAGTGAGTGAGCATCGCAAGCTTCGTCCGTCCGATTGTTCGTTCTCTGTGCCTGAAGGTTGGAGAGACGCTGTTATTGCACGAAATATAAATTGATGACGTAGGAGGTTTGGAGATCGTGACCACACAATGTAATGTAACTGGGGAGCGAAACCTGGGAACTGGACCGGGAAACTGACACAGTAACTTGGCCGGGAAATGGACAGGGAATGGAACCGTGCAGTCGACTCAGGAACCGAACCGTCTGATGCAAATATATCCTAATTATTCTCGATTATGTCCGGAGCAAGGCCATGTGTAAACGTCACTAACGTTCTGATGATGCCGCATTGCGGTCGCACCAGCATCAGTGATCAGTAGTGATAAGCAAAGTGTGATCGACACCAGCGTTCCGCCTCCTCCGGCTCCAGACAAAGCAGCGTCGGCGCCCGCATAGCGCGGTCTCGCTACTGCCGCCGGGCACGCCGGCACGGGCGGCACAAAGCATGCCGTGTACCCACCCCCAACACACGCCCGTGGCCGCGCAAAGCCGACCGGCTCTCATTTCGCGCCGTCCCTGCGACTGCCGGCCAGCCAAGCACACGGCCACCGGCCGGGTCACGACCCCGGCCGTAGCTCCGCGCCACCACGTGGGCGCCGCCCACCAGCCAATATCGCCCTGCGCCGGTCCCGCACCCGGCATAGACGAGAGCCGCGCTCGCCGAGGCGGAAGCGGTGCTGACACGTGGTGATCCTGTCTACAATAGCATAGTGTCGTGTGGTCACACGTGCAACATTTTCTACGACCCGATCCACTTATAAGTTGTCGCTTATCGAAGCAAGTGCCGGTGAGAAGCAAGCGAAGCACTGCGTTTTGCAGCGGTAACAGGGCACTTGATAGGGAGGAGGAAAAATACAAATTTTCTGTTCAGCGGTGTCTGAGTATTAACAATGTACGGCCAAGGTAACTCGCCTAAAAAGCGAAACAGGAGGGAAAATACCGTTGTCATGGTCAGCGGTGTCTGAGTACTAACAATCTACGGTTGCAGTTGCACCTTCGGGTGACTGACGCTTCGTTCCGTCTTTCGAGCTTTGCTTTGCCCCAGATTTGGGCAGGCGGGGAGGAGTCCCCAACTGGGGACTCCTCCCCGCCCTCGCTCCCCGGCATCCTCACTCCTCCCCGCCCTCGCTCCCCGGGATCCCCTCGGCGGGCTCACTTGCAATGGTGTTGGATTTCGTTGAGCGTCGGCGGGCCGACTCCCCAGTTATTGAGCGACGGCCAGCAGCATGGTGGTCCTTAGTTGGCCGTCCCCTCTCCATCGTCCGCCCCGCCCCGCCCCGCCCCGGCCCATCAGGAGTCGGCACCAGTCCGACGCTGACGGAAGCGTGCTGCAGTGTGGATCGGCGGTCAGATCAGCGTGGAAGGGGAAAACGGCACGGTGGCATGCGTGGAAGGGGAAAACGGCACGGTGGCATGCGTCGATGTGCTGCAGCAGTCGGTGAAATCGATGCAGGCTTCACGGCATCCGAATAATTGAAGGCTGGGGAGTGGTGGGGAAAGCCGTGCGAGTCGTCACGTCACTATATTTCGCTACTCTGTGGTCGATTGTGTCCTCCGGTGAGGGATGTTCCCATTTTGTTTGTCCAAAGTTATGGCACGGCCGCTCTCTGATAGTGTGTTTCGATGTTCAGCCTGCTAATGGCTGAGTCGAATGGCGGATTTTAACAAACGTTGGATGCGCTCAGAAGGCTCCTAGATTGATGTTCTTTTGGCGGAACAACCGACTAACATTTCATTCATAATTAGTGCTCATGTTGGGCAAAATTACCAATGTTTCCATCAATAAAACAATAACAGTGTATATTAAGGGAGACGGGTAAGGGTGGGATGTAAACGAAACGTATAAAAAAATATAGTGCCATAAGCGCTAAAACCTGTTTCCACATGTTTGGTTAATTGGGAATTGTTAGCACGGATATGTTAACCCGACCATTGCCCTGGTCCCATTTCCATGGGAAGGTTCGGACTTCGGTCTTTTACATTTACAGCTTATGGCATAGACGCATTCAACGGTTGCTCAAATGCTGGTATTACCTCCCTTTCATGATAGTAGTGCTCAGTCCGGCCCTTGTTTTCACCACCATTCCCATTACCAGCCCGGGGCATCGGTAGCTCAGTGGATAAGATGAGCGTCTGGCAAGCCAGAGGAACGGGGTTCGATTCCCCGCAGTGCCCGCCCTTCCTGTCAGGGTGAGAGGCGGGCGACGCCACATGGCCAACCGCCACTACCCATTACCAGCACATCCATCCAACCGTACCATCACCACCAGCATCATCCACCCAATATACCACCATCGCCTGCACCATCAATAACATTATCCACCCACCAACCCATCATCACCCACACTATCAACACCAACTTCATCCACCCACCATCACTCTTGCACCACTCATCCTCTCACACCATCGGCACCAGCATCATCCACTCATCCAAACCATCACCGCCAACACCAACATGGCGACCCATACCGTCACCACCAGCACTATCCACCCACCCATGCCATCACCAGCAGCACCATCCACCCACCCATGCCATCACCAGCAGCACCATCCACCCACCCATGCCATCACCACCAGCACTATCCACCCACCCATGCCATCACCAGCAGCACCATCCACCCACCCATGCCATCACCAGCAGCACCATCTACCCTGCCGTACCGTAGCGCGGCCCGCGCAGTCACGCACGGTGCCCGTGAACTGTTCATGGGCGCTGTGACGGGCGGCGGATCAGCTGGCCCGCTGCCGCATCTGTTCACGGATGACTCTCACGGTGCCCGTGAACTGTTCATGGGCGCTGTGACGGGCGGCGGATCAGCTGGCCCGCTGCCGCATCTGTTCACGGATGACTCTCACGGTGTCCGTGATCTGTTCATGGGCGCTGTGACGGGCGGCGGATCAGCTGGCCCGCTGCCGCATCTGTTCACGGATGACTCTCACGGTGCCCGTGATCTGTTCATGGGCGCTGTGACGGGCGGCGGATCAGCTGGCCCGCTGCCGCATCTGTTCACGGATGACTCTCACGGTGCCCGTGAACTGTTCATGGGCGCTGTGACGGGCGGCGGATCAGCTGGCCCGCTGCCGCATCTGTTCACGGATGACTGCACATCAGCTGATGGTGGCGCAGCGGCCCGTCGCCCAGCCGCCCAGCCGCCCAGATCAATACCGCCGGCCGACGGCTCGACTCCATGGCGGCGTGTTTCCAACCCGCCCCGGCAAAAACGCCCCAGAGTAAACCGATGAGTGTGGCTGGACCGGCCGGCAGGTCGTACGTCGTGCGTCCCACAGGGGGAGGGGCTCGGCCGGCACGCGACGGAATTTCAGCCCCCGCCCGGCCGCCCCCCCTTAGACGGTGCCCGCCGAGACCCGGACTGCGCGGTGGTGGGCGGCTGAAGGCTGCGGACAGCCTGGGCGTCGGACGGGCCACCGCTCAGCACAGGTGGAGGGGAGGGAAGTTTGTTTAGCTGGAAACTACCCTGCTCATTCATAGGATGCCAAGGTGGCAGCTGGCCAGGTCGGAATCTCATCACGTTGTGTGGTATCGAGGCCTTGGCTTGGTAACATTCACAGTTGATACACTTGAATGCTGATTTTGGTACTGCTCACACTGAAAGGAAGTGCACGACTTGTGTGTGGCTAACCTAGCTGTGAAAAACATTTTCTCGCGGATGCCCGGTTGACAAACTTTAGGCAGAACCAATTGAACGGCGATATTCAGAGATAGGCCAACATAAGATAGTTGTATACCGTGATATACTCGGGCTCTGGGCAGGGTGGTGCTTTACCGCTGCCTCACTCCACGACCCATTGGCGCAAACATAGCACAATTGCTAGACAGCGTCCAGGTACAAGTAAACACTCCATATAATTTGTATGTCCCCAGTCATGAGTGGTTTTCTGGCATCCCTGAATGGCGCAAATGAAATTGTGACACGAGTCGAGTACTCGTCGGTAAGTGAGGTGAGCAAAGCCACAATATAAAACTGAGGTGCTACAGTACAAGAATCTAGCTTGGAACCAGCTGATGCTCGCGTTCAGGGGAATTTGCGATTATTTTTATCATCTTCTTTTTTTTGGTGACGGCCTGGAATGAACTAGATTTTACAGACCACCGCAGATGTACTCATCGCTCTCAAAAGCACTTACTTCTGTCTGGGAATATCGATTGAAATATCACATATACTTACATCACCACACCTAAAGTTGTACGGTGGGCAGCTGAATTTTCGGGCACTTCGAAGCTCTAGTTCGACGGGCGAATATTTTTATCTAAGGAGTGATTAACGTGGCGTGATTTCAGCTGGTTTGAGAAAAGACATTGTATCATCAGTGGAATTAAAGACAAGCAGGTCGCTTTAGCGGAAATTAATAGCCGCCATTTAATTTTATTTTCATATACAACTTACGCAACACATCAGAACAAAGCACCCGTCCTTGCCGGGCAGTTTGCATCTTGTATTTACACGAACATTCGCAGTATGTGTACAAGTCATACATGCGTGTGAGCTTAGCAGTACATGCAGGGGTGGAATTAACTTGGCATCTGGGGTCGAGACCCCTCTCCATCCCCAAAGATCTCAACCTTTAACTATTGAGGTACATTATATTAAATATGGTTGGAAACTTCTTGAGCTCCCGAGACATGTTTGAGAATTGCCATCATTGAGTACCAGTGGTTATGACTGGATAATCAGAAATTAACGGACCGATTGCAGCATCTGCTGGTTAACCACAATATTTAGCTGTGCTCACTAGACGTTCCATGTGAATGCTGTCTGTATCTGATCAACTTATGGATGTCTAAATACACACAAATATCCCCTTCTCGGTTTGTATCGACCGGTGTCTCTGTTATTATCCCAATGCTATCAGACTCCAGACGCATATGTGTGCACCAACGGAAACTGTGGGGGGGGGGACACGCCTCCCCCGATATTCCGAAACCATACATTTGTAGCCGTTGTGTGTTGGTGGTTATTGGATTTACGGATCACGTCGATTGGTCGCATTCAAAGAGTAGTAACATGTGGGATTCAAACCTACAACCTTTCGGCTGAGAGTCGAGCACCTTACCCCTAGACTTCCTACCTCCGAATGCGCACATTTGCCCCTCGCCAGGTTTAAACCAAAGGCGTGATTTTTAATATATACCCTACTTTTTATATACCTTTCCGTCCCCACTTCTTATATCGATGAGAAACGAAATGTGTCTTTTATGGATCGGATTTGTCACTCATTTCCGGCACAATGAATAAGGCGTCAATTTTCCCTAATAGCATAATCATCAACATATATTTGACAATGACTCTCCCTATTCCTAGTTCTTAGTCCCTACTCCCGTTCCAAGTATTTCAGTTTCCGAATGTGTTGCATCTTGTGGCGGTTTTGTTGTGTGGTTTTGGCACGTGGCAAATATTGTTGGCGTCTGCAGACTGGTTGCGGAGACGGATCACTTCGCACATCAGGCCTCGCGTCGGCCCAGTCGTGCGTGCCGACCGCGCCAGTTCGGGCCGTTATTGGCGGCTGCCCGGGCGCGACTTGATCCGTTATTGGCGTTCGCAGGCTTTGGTCGCCGACTGGGCGGCTCGGGGACAGCTGCACTACATTGTGTGCGTGCGTTTTTCACACTGCTCCTCTCGCCCCGAGTCCTTCACTACCCGTGTAGACCTGATTTACCATGGTGTCAGCACGCGCCCGGCAACCATTGACACAAAAAATGGAATTGACCCTCAATGTTCATTCCCCTCAGGATATTTTTTCATTATTATATAAGGCATTGTGCCTATGGGGTTCTATTGAAAGGATGAACATGGAACCATAATTTCCTCTTCAGTCATTTTGCTGTAACGAAGTTCTCGTGTAAAACCTTTCAGGGTATGCCTATTTGGCATGGCATCCCCAAATCACCCAGCATTTTTTTTTTATCTCACTCGGATGAAAGTTCAGCAGGACAGGGAGGAGGAAGCCTTTTATTCACAGTTGCCCATTGCCTTCACCTTTGCATATGCCTGATCTAGCAGTGCAGAATCGGCGGGCGCTTTTCACGGCACATTTGAAGGTACAGAAAGCCATTGGGATTTGCTCACTGGTAGGTACTTTCGAGCATCAGTTCGTAACATACATTAAAATTATTGATCCCATTATTTTATCGGAAATATATATGTATTGATGATGCGAGTATTTACTAAACACTTAATTAGTTATGTTTATGCTCGATTATAACTTCACCTTTACATTGTTATTATTAACATTGCCATGCATATTGATTCCAGTGCTGTTCCAATGCCGTTCTCCAGCCCCGTCTTCTTTAGTGACGTCTCCTGTCCTGTCGCTGTGTCTAGCGTTGTCTCCCTGTCCTGTCGCTGTGTCTGGTGCTGTCACTATCCTGTTGATGGCCCAGCCGGCAATCAGCTGAGCGGCGCCACACTGGACCGCCGCCCGGCCGGCAGTCAGCTGGGCAGCGTCACATTGGACCGCCGCCCGGCCGGCAGTCAGCTGGGCAGCGTCACATTGGACCGCTGCCCGGCCGGCAGTCAGCTGAGCAGCGTCACATTGGACCGCCGCCCGGCCGGCAGTCAGCTGGGCAGCGTCACATTGGACCGCCGCCCGGCCGGCAGTCAGCTGGGCAGCGTCACATTGGACCGCTGCCCGGCCGGCAGTCAGCTGAGCAGCGTCACATTGGACCGCCGCCCCGGCCGGCAGTCAGCTGAGCAGCGTCACATTGGACCGCCGCGGCCGGCATCGTGAGAGCGTCACATGACCGCCGCCCGGTCGGCAGTCAGCTGAGCGGCTCCACATTGGACCGCCGCCCGGCCGGCAGTCAGCTGAGCAGCGTCACACTGGACCGCCGCCCAGGGCATCGCTGAGCAGCGTCACATTGGACCGCCGCCCGGTCGGCAGTCACTGAGCGGCGTCACATGACCGCCGCCCGGCCGGCAGTCAGCTGAGCGGCGCCACATTGACCGCCGCCCGGTCCAGTCAGTAGCGCTCATGACCGCCGCCCGGCCGGCAGTCAGCTGAGCAGCTCACTGGACCGCCGCCCAGCCGGCAGTCAGCTGAGCAGCGTCACATTGACCGCCGCCCGGTCGGCAGTCAGCTGAGCGGCGTCACATTGACCGCCGCCCGGCCGGCAGTCAGCTGAGCGGCGCCACATTGGACCGCCGCCCGGTCGGCAGTCAGCTGAGCGGCTCCACATTGGACCGCCGCCCGGCCGGCAGTCAGCTGAGCAGCGTCACACTGGACCGCCGCCCGGCCGGCAGTCAGCTGAGCGGCGTCACAGACCGCCGCCCGGCCGGCAGTCAGCTGAGCAGCGTCACACTGGACCGCCGCCCGTCGGCAGTCAGCTGAGCGGTCCACATTGACCGCCGCCCGGCCGGCAGTCAGCTGAGCAGCGTCACACTGGACCGCCGCCCAGCCGGCAGTCAGCTGAGCGGCGTACAACCGCCGCCCAGCCGGCAGTCAGCTGAGCGGCTCCACATTGGACCGCCGCCCGGCCGGCAGTCAGCTGAGCAGCGTCACATTGGACCGCCGCCCGGCCGGCAGTCAGCTGAGCGGCGTCACATTGGACCGCCGCCCAGCCGGCAGTCAGCTGAGCGGCGTCACATTGGACCGCCGCCCGGCCGGCAGTCAGCTGAGCAGCGTCACATTGGACCGCCGCCCGGCCGGCAGTCAGCTGAGCAGCGTCACATTGGACCGCCGCCCGGCCGGCGTTCCTCGTCTTTAAATGCCGTGTCACGTGAGCCAATTTACTGTTTATCCTCTACCCGTGTTGGCGACGGTTAATGATTCACACCCTGCGGCGACAACATCCGGCGCGGCGCACTCCCATTGCACGGTTTGTAGTGGGAAGGGAAGGGGGTCCGGAATCGCCCACATTCCGACCTGTGCCTGGTCAGTCCATCAATCACTGTTGGACAGTCTCTGTGACTCCTGACCAGCTGCTTCCCCTCGTGCTGGTCCGTCCATTTTCACATGACTGGGGTGCATACCCAAGGAGTTGGTGACCCGTGTTGCAACCGGGGTTGGGTGATCAGATGATTAGCTCACACTCGCAGTGCAACTCCTCAGTTCTCCACGCGGGAACTGCTGTATCGTACACTGTCCCTTATGGCACACCAAGGCAATTTCGACATGACGGTCTACCACGTGGACGGACAATGATTACCACTCCGCCAGCCAGCAATGTCTGTGCTCCTCCGCCAGCCAGCAGTGTCTGTGCTCACCCGCCAGCCAGCAGTATCTCTGCTTTCCAAGCCAGCAGTGTCTCTGTCCCCAGCCAAAATTGTCTCTGCTCCCCCAGCCAGCAGTGTCTCTGCTCCCCCGCCAGCCAGCAATGTCTGTGCTCCCCCGCCAGCCAGTAATGACTGCTCCTCCCCCAGCCAGCAGTGTCTCTGCTCCCCCGCCAACCAGCAGTGGCTCTTCTCTCCCGCCAGCCAGCAGTGTCTCTGCTCCCCCAGCCAGCAATATCTGAGTATCACATTGCTATTCATGGCGCGCCACTGCCAACTGATGAGGGCCGAAATGTCACCGTCTTCCTCCAGGGTTGTCTATGGGAGTGCTGATGCCGCAGAGTGGGGGTGTGTGGCGGGCACAGGTGACACTGCTGCCGTCAAAAGAAAAAGCAGTAGTTGCGACAGTGGTTTGACATTCTTCTGTAGAATTTGTGTGAACGTCCCTGCCTCTTCTGTTTGTGTTCTTGTTTGTGTTATGCGTGAACAACACATCCGAAGTGAACAGCAGAACTATGGTCAGTTATAAGCGTATTCCTCCGTGGGATCCTGCAACGTATTTCGAAGTGAATTTGTTGAAATGTAACTCATTGAAAGGCACTCAGCAACATGAAGGCGCCTAGTAAAGGAATATTGATTATAAATTGGCAAGTAGTATCTCGGCCAAAGAGACGCCACTTTTGTATTCGGTATCCAATTGTATCCTCCTTTATATCCTATCCATTGTATTCACGTACCGAAGCGACACAGGAAGACTTCCATTAATCGCCTGCTATGCCTGGCTACTTTGCGATTTTGCCGCTCTATGGTCTCAGCAATCGCAACACATAACTCAGTCGGTCGTGCATATCCAGACGGACGTTGACCTCGGAAAATGACATTTCCGTGTACTTGACAATCGCAGCACATAACCCCGCTGGTCGTGCATATCCGGACGGTCATCGATCATGGCATTTGATGTTTCCGTGTACTCGACCATAGCAACACCATCACTCATCCATAGCTCGACCATAACTCCACTGGTCAGGCACGAACCACTAGTCTTGGCTTTTAGGACCGGTATCTGGATCTGTGACAGGATATTCTTAGTTATTGGTGACCAACGACCCATAATTGAGGTTGTGTTCTTTGCCGCAATTATTCAGCGAATTCCGTGTTCTCCAGCCACGAAGCGTTCTGGCAAATCTGGTATTTGATTTGTGTGAGCAATTTGTGTCGCCTTTTGTACACTTCGAACTCACTCGAAAAAAAAGCTCACCGTTGGTAGCATAAGCACTCATGAAGAAATTTCTGCGCAGCTTAGCCCAATCGTTGTGTTTTCGCAAAGTCATCTACGGGCTTTCCACACCTATCGTGACTTCATCACATGTCCCATGAATGTCGCCATATTGCATGACACCACACAGGACGAAGGATGAACAGCGTACCTGGTAACTTGCAAAATCCACGAAATCCTGGTGGGAATTCGTGAGGAATGAACAAAGAACGAAATATGATATCAGATTCCACGGAATCTGCAGACGGATTGTGATAAAGAACTGCCCCTACATTCTGTACAGCCTGGAGAACAATCGGCGCTTCGAGTCGTTTTTACGCGGCGTTCGTGTTGTTCCGCTTTGCGCTGCTTGTTTCTTAGAATTAAGGTGTGGGGGAGTCGTGAAAATTGAGTTGTGTGGAAGCGGGGATTAGGTTCAATATCTAGATATGAAGCAAACGTACAATGGTGTGATTTATCAGAAAAAAACCTTTAATGTTGTGTTTGAAATATGTCAGCGCGGTTGGAGGCGCATGCTGTTATTCAGAACTCTTGAGGAAAACGTTGTTTGGGGTGTGGTCACCATGTGAACAAACCTGAAAACTTGTCAATATAAAAATGCGCAGATACGAATGCAATTTGGGGAGTCCTCGAATGCAATTACAAGTGTCATCAAGGAAAGGTGACTAGGAAGGAAGGAAGGAAGGATCATGCCAATATTCAATGATAGTTCGAATAGCCAAAGGATAAGTGGACATGGGGATGTACTTGCCCAGCTACTATTTGTGACTTGTTCAGTCTGGAGGAGGTTGAAGGACAGAAAGCTTGGCCGGTGAAAACACCAATGGTGCTGCCTAGGAAGATCCCTTTGTTGCACATATGCGGCTTCAAATCGCAAGTCATAGCTGGCTGTCACTGATATCACTGATACCGGTGGCACGGCTAATACGATGAGGCTACAGGGCAGCTCATGCGAGTTGGGACACAGTGGTGGGACGTCACCTGTGGCAACTGCTCGCGGCCAGTTCACCAATGATGGCGGTGACACGGCCGTTATTTATACGGATGGCCTTCGACCCAACCAAGTCTGGCCCCCCCAGTGCCGTTGTCGCCGCCTGCAGCTGGATCTGTTACGGACCATATGAGCGGCTGGTGCTGGAGGGTCGGCCGGTGCCATTGTCGCCCCCGGCAGCTCGAGCTGTTACGGACCATAGGAGCGGCTGGTGCTGGAGGGCCGGGCCGGCCAGTGCCATTGTCGCCGCCTGCAGCTCGGGCTGTTACGGACCAGGAGGCAGTGCTGGAGACTAGGAGCGGCTGGTGCTGGAGGGCCGGGCAGTGCCATTGCCGCTGCCGGAAGCTCGACTTGTTACGTACCGCAGGAGCTGTTGGTGCTGAAGGGCCGGCCGGTGCCATTGTCGCCGCCGGCAGCTCGAGCTGCTATGGACCGCAGTAACGGCTGGTGCTTGGGGCCGGGCAGTGCCATTGTCGCTTCCGGCAGCTCGACTTGTTACGCACCGCAGGAGCTGCTGGTGCCGGAAGGCCGGGTCGGCCGGTGCCGTTGTCGCCCCCAGCAGCTCGACATGTCACGGGCCGCAGGAGCTGCTGGTGCTGGAGGGCCGGGCCGGTGCCGTTGTCGCCCCCAGCAGCTCGACATGTCACGGGCCGCAGGAGCTGCTGGTGCTGGAGGGCCGGACACTGGGCAGTGGCCGGTGTTCCGAGCTGCTAAATATACACCGCTTTCCTGAAGTGGCAACCGCCGTCCGGGTACTCGACACTGGGAAAGTGTATTCAAAGTAATCCCACACACATGATGCACCATAGATGTTACTTCCGTCGTGTGCATTGGGCACTATACAGGTCCAGACTCATTATGCTCTGGTTGGTAGGTTTGGACATGCGATCGCTGTTATATTCCCAGCTGTTGTGCCAATATGCTAACAAGCATGCAGCGTTCAAAGTAGCTGGCCCTGCTTCACGAGACCAGTGTGTAGATGACTTTTCCGGTAAGTTATGGCCGGGGAACTGCGTCTTGCGTAGTGCGCCACGCCCTTGGGATGTCCCGAAGTCAAACTAAGCGAAAGACGTGCTTGAAGATGGGTGAAACTGTGAACTGAACCCGGTTCATTGGCTGCAGGTGTCGGCCCGCTGGCGCACCGGCTCAGCAACCAGCAGCAACGCCAACTCTTCCCAGCTTCTGATGTCTCCTGGGCATAAGCCAATCGATAAAATGTCGACACACCAAGCATCGATCGCGGGACAGAGGAATGCCGGGATAGGAGACATCAGGGCTATAGTTGGCGCCGGTTCACATTAAGTCTACACTGCCCAAGTATCAAGTTAAGGATAATGACGCAATACGCATTGCGTTAAGTGTCCAGTATTTGGACCTGCCCGCCGCGTTCCACCCCCGTGTTCCCAGTCCACGTGGTGTATCCAGCCACCGACGTTTGGTGAGGTGACACTGCGCTGTTCGCCTCCATGGATCGGCCAGCGCTCACAAGTTGTACTGGCATGCGGCAGTGGGTCATGGTGGATGCTCATTGTTTAACGCACAGTGATCCCGCTCGCGTATCTGATCCATCATTACCTGTCTGAACCTGCTGATCCATTCGAACCCGGCCCGTCACGTAGCGATCCCACCGGTGGCAACTTAGAATTATTGCATAACAAGGCAACCGGAATAATGCGGTATGCAACTGTTCGTTCTGCCGCTTGAACAGCAAACACCCGTCACTTAAGCCAGACACGCGCGCTCGCTGCACGGAGCCTTCTAGCGTTTGCTGGGACCTCGGACAAGCTCTACAAATGTTGGCAATCACTCGGCGCCCGTTCATGGCCGACAATGGCGTCCATTATGCCGTGGGAGGGTCGGCCGGCTGCGCGTGCGCCGTCCCGACTGACTCGAGTGCCACTCGACGGCTCGACATCATCACCTGAAGCACCCTCGTCCGGCAGTCCTTTCGGGCGGCCACCGACCGAGCTCCGACGGCGCGGGGACGCGCTGCGATGGGGGAATGTCGTGCACTCGGTCACAGCTTCGTGTGATGGCGTCCCGTCGTCTGATGGTGTGCGAGGCCTCGTCTGATGGTGTGCGCGCTCTGGTCTGATATCTGCATGCATACAACTGAACCCAGTTCACTTCTGCAACGCCTGTTACGCAAATGCACGTTTCAGTGGCATGCACCTAAGGTTATAACATATATATTTGGACCATAATGATGTCAACGTGACGTGCTTGCTACGTTCGACATTCTCTGTACATAATTTGAGCCCATGTTAGTAATGCGGGACGTATATATTATAATTTGTCACGGGAATCTAAAATATATGTATTCATGTATATGTATAAATATGTTTATATATATATATATATATATATATATATATACACATATATGTACATAGATATATATGCATGTTTGTATGCAAATATACACTCGGATAGAAGTAATGTTTTCCCGGAGTTGCCGGGTTCCACCCCAACCATGGACGACATTTAGTGGGTCTGCCTTCCGAGTGATCCATTGTTGTTAATTGCGCCGCTCCCTCCTGCCACCGTGATAGGGCTGGGGCGGCAAGCGGTGCCAGCTACAGTGTCGGAGGTGCTGGCGGCGGTCGCGTGCTGCACTCTGATTAGATTACGTCCAGACGGAAGAGGAGCCACAGGAGTCGAGCGCTGCTCTCACGCGCGCCGAAATACGAGCCGACGGCAATTTCGAACAGCAGCCTGGCCGCCGTGGGACACTTTTCAGACGGCACGGAACGCAGATTGGGGTTAACTGCCCCTGCATGCTCTTGGTTATGCGCTCAGGAATTGCTCTGAACCCATTGTGTTGGGTGGTAGGTCGCGAATAAGCCGCGCGCTGCCTCATGCTGTGGTGAGCAGGTATCATATAGCGTCTGTCTGGTGTTTCGAAATAGTCATGCAACATCAATGCCAGATCGTCCAAGCACGCTGCGAATGCCGGGCACAATATGGCCGAGGCGGTTGATACGCCCTCAAATCTCAACAGCACATATTCCCTGCGAATGCCGGTCGTCACCACCACAATGCACCTGTGCGTGGGGGTTGCTCGGACCACTGTCACCCCCCCTGCGTGTGTCGGTGCTCGCGTGCTGCGCTCTCATCTCCCTCCCACTGATGACTGTGTGCACGGGGTAGGTCCACAGCTGGGCGTAGATGGTGGGCGGTCTGGCTTCACGGGGTAGGTCCATGCACAGCTGTCGATGGTAGGCGGTCCTGCTGCAGTGGGTAGGCCCATAGCCGACCGTCGGTGGTGGATGCTCCCGCTGCAGGTGATAGTCCAACTGTAGACGGTGGACTGTCCAGCTGCAGATGATAGGCCCGCAGCCGGCCGTGGATGGAGACGGTCCCGCTGCTGGGGACAGGTTCGTGTCAGTGATAGCCGGCAGTCGACGGTGGGCGAACCCGCTCATCCAGCCATCAGACCAGCACTAATTATGGCTCACCGGAAATATACACACGACAGCCTTATGGCTGTCTATTATAAGTTGCATGACTTATGGCCAAAGTTGTATGCATGGCGTGCCTGGCGTAAAAACGGCTATGAACTTTTCCTGTCGTGCTCATGAGTTTCGTTGTGCAAATCATTCGGACAGCCATCGCTTTGTATGGCAGACTAAGACTGATGCTTTTTAATCCTGACCCAGTAGCATGTCCCCGATAAGTTGTGTTGTCCCTTGGTTTGCGCGAATATTACGAAACTAGGCGAAGAATTTGTCTTGATAATCACTATCCATTGTGGACTATGGATCAGAGTGGGCATGGTAAAAATGTGCCACCACCCTTTTATACAAATTGTGTACGATATCGAAATGACCATAAATGTCCGGAGAAGTCCGTTCAGGAACAGCCAGCCAACCAGCCATCTAACTAATAACCAACTAACAAGCAACCAATCAACAACCGGATTGGTATTGCAAAGTTCGAATACTCCACTACTTGCACTACTAAGCTTGCATTTGTACTGCTACTTCCACCAAAAACTACGTGCTTCAGCTATAGAGCACGGAATTATTGGTACAAGTACCAAGTTCAGTCCATTTTTTTCCAGTGCTTGAAGACACCGATGTTCTCTTAATTTGCATTCATGGTCTTAATGAGTAGCACGAATATTATCGACAATCTTCCACCGACAAGTATGGGTGTATTAGTTGCAATGCTTAAAGACAGGGATGCGGTGCCGGGAAAATTTTGGACGGCTCCGGTTCCGACTCCGGCTCCGGGGAAGTATCCTGGCTCCAGCTCCGGCCCCGGGCAAAATGTACCGGCTCCGGCGGCTCCGACTCCGGCTCCGGCTCCGGCTCCGGCTCCGGCTCCGGCTCCGGCTCCGTACATCCCAAACGTGAGCCGCCCTGCTTTTGACGGCTCCGGCTCCGACTCCGGCTCCGAGTAAAATGTCCCGGCGGCTCCGGCTCCGGCTCCGGCTCCGCATCCCTGCTTAAAGAACTAGCAAAAGTGAACAGGTTTTGAAAACAATGTTCAACATGACATATTACCCTGAATATTCTTTGGATGGCAAAATAAAAAACTCACTTGCTCCTTCCAATAACAATATTTGTCCTGTGATGTTTTAATTCATCTACTATAGACGCCACATAACATAATGCCATAGCGGATGATACTAGAAAGCATGAATGGAAAGGAATCCAGTCGTACCGAATGGTCAACGAACTAAATATGATGCGCACACATTGCATCGGAGACGCAGTGCACGGTATGGAAGGCGGCGGTATTAGGCAAGTTATAGCCAGCAAATTAGCCTTAGAGCAAATTAATTTGAGGTGATTTGCGGTGCAGTATGCACACATACGCGAATATACATATATATATATATATATATATATATATATATATATATATATATATATATATATACATATATAAAAATATATTTGTATATACAGCGCATCAACAAATCAGCTTGGGCAAATAAATAGCCTCGAATGGTACGCATGTACAAGGGCTATGTATCGGAAAAGAGCCGACTGACACCGGCATTGGATTGTCACAAATTGCCGGTGATCAGATATCATCGGGAAGAGTCGCAACCTGATTGGCTGACACTAACGGCATTGCCAAATTGCTGTAAGGCTACTAGTGTTGAGAAATTGAACTTGGGAAATTAAATGCAAATTCAATGGATGGTACGTGGAGTAACTACGGCAAGCGAAATGTGAGCTAATTGGCCTGAGTTGACACAAAATCGGCTTACGGTTCCATATGATTTGACTTCCCCATTAATCGTGCGTGTCCACTTCAAATTCGCCCCTGCAAGAGAGGTTCAAGCCGCTAACACAATGAGAGTGTTGCAAAACCATCTGTCGAAAGGTGTCTCGCTTCACGTGAAAGTCGTTCCTGAACAGCCACCAGGCAATTATGTCAAATAAAGCACGAACTGTTCAGCGTGGCACAACATGTCCCCATTTCGCCGATTACACATTCTGCAAGACTGTAGTATGGGATATGGAATCTGAGTAGGCCGCCAGTCGACTGTAGGTGTATTGGGGTGCTGAACTAGTGTAACGGCTGGTGACACTCCCCACTGGTGCACGTGTTCGGCATGCGCTAACGTGACCACCGGGAGTTGAAAGTGGCGGCCTTGTTTGGCACCCTCTAAACGGCTAGACGAGGCCTAATGTGACATCCATACCGCACACTTAGCGCCGGGACAGTGTGTCACTATCCCATTACAGGCACGTGGTGTCCGGTAAAATGACTCAAAGGCGGTGCCAACATAATTAAAACGTAGTGGGTCCGGCACAAAAGGCGGTCGGGGAGCGCCAGGCTATTACTTCTCATTTGTGTCGTGGACCTTTTGTCCGTTATCTGCTCGGTAGGCTTTTGCGGCATCCACACATCATACAAAGCCGACTAAAAAGCATTATATACACTTGGCTTTCCATGCTTTTGCTTATCTATGATTTCCCCTGCATCACTCGGTGTTGGTTTGGTTGGTATGGGAATCCCTGTCAAGTACGCGCCATCGTACCACAAATTGGATCCGGTGAGGTACAAATGAAACGCTTGTGGCTTCAGCGCGTGCTGGCATCATCATTGTCGTCCGGAACGAGAGCCACACCTAATACGATAAGGTATGCATGATGCCGAGACACAGCGCGGCTCTCAAAGGGACAAGGTCCTGATCAGTTGTCTGCAGGTACCGAGACACGGCGCGTCTCTTAAGGGGACAAGTGACCCTTTACCCGGTCGTGGTGGCGCCACTTCCCATGAAGGAGCACATGCCCCCAACGATCCCTGTACCCGCCCCTGCGTTTGGCAGGGCTGATTACCCGTTTCGGCTGCTAATTAAACGTCATCAGTACCCAGTACAAACGCCAAGTGCCAATGTCTGCACGGGGACGAGTAGCCTAGGGGTAAGTTGCTCATCTCACAATCGAAAGGTTGTGGGTTCGAGTCTTACCTCTCGCTACTCTTCGCCTGCGACTAATCGGCGTGAGAGATTGGGGACGCTGCATGACTCAACAGTCGGTGTGTCGTAAAAACCGATAACCAACCAACCAATGTCTACAGTTCGCTCCCGGTATTCAACGTTACCCGCTCACCGTCAGCCTCGGTTTCCCCGTCGCAGTGGCTGTCATTCGTGTGATGAATATCAGTGTTTGCTGTTTGTTTCCGTCTCCGGTGTTGGGAGCGCGATGACAGCTCGCCACTTGTCGCACGTCGTCTCTCAATTTATTGCGTTGGCTGCACGACAGCCGCGGCTGCGCTGGCGTGGCCCGGCTGTGCGTCACCGGCCCGTGAGGGTGCCCACTTTGCCATCGGGTGGCCGCATGGTTGTTATGGCCGGCTGGATCCGGCTGGCTGGCCGGCCCGGGTGGCGCCACCCCCTCCAGCCAGGCCGCGTGTACCCGCCGTGCCTGTAGGCAGGGTGTACTCCAGCATGCCTGTATGTGAGGTGTACCCCACCCATCATGCCTGTAGGTGGGGCGTACTCCAGCATCCCTGTATGTGCAGAGTGACCCACAGTGCAGAGTGGCCGAGGACCGCCGAGCTTAGAGCGGGCTCGTCACCCCGTATCAGGCACTCAGCGCTCACTGCATGTGTGGAGCGTCACTTGGGCGGGGTCGTCGCGGAGGTCACGACCTCGGTTTCATTGAGCGGTCGGCGTGACCTCGGTGACCTTGTGGTTGATAGGCGGTCGGGTCACCGCGCTGAAGTTGGTCAGTGCCATGTGCCCTGCACGGCTGCTCTGCAGTGAACATTGATCGCCACTGTTGAGACGCACCGACACCATGACTGAGGACAAGAACGCCGACAAACACGGCACAGAGTGACGGATGCCAACTGACGATAATGCGTCCCTGGCGGCACAGAGTGACGGATGCCGACTGACGATAATGCGTCCCTGGCGGCACAAAGTGACGGATGCCGACTGACGATAATGCGTCCCTGGCAGTACAGAGTGACGGATGCCGACTGATGATAATGCGCCCCCGGCGGTACTGAGTAACTGATGCCTACTGATGATAATGCGCCCCCGGCAACACGTGCGTGCTGCCGGGGCGTGATTTCCCCTCAGTTGTACCCATCCGTTGGGAATTATTCAAACGTCATGAGGAGGGGGACTGATTGAGCCGAATGGCATTCGCCGGCAATTAGCCCACCCTCGCCGGTCCGGCCGTCGTGACAGCGTGGCGGGTAATCTACCTCTGCCCCCGCTGCTGCTGCTACTGTCACTGTGCTCCTGCCACTGTTCCTGTCCCTGCTGCTGCTGCTGCTACTGTCACTGTGCTCCTGCCACTGTTCCTGTCCCTGCTGCTGCTGCTGCTACTGTCACTGCGCTCCTGCCACTGTTCCTGTCCCTGCTGCTGCTGCTGCTACTGTCACTGTGCTCCTGCCACTGTTCCTGTCCCTGCTGCTGCTGCCGCTGCTGCTACTGCGCTCCTGGCTCTGCCCCTGCTGCTGGTACTACTGCTCCTGCCCCTGCTGCTGCCACTACTACTGCTCCTGCCCCTGTCCCTGTCCCTGCCACTGCTCCTGCCCCTGATGCTGCTACTACTACTTTCCCTGCTCCATCCCCATGTTCCCGCCTCTTCCCCTGCTCCTGCCCGTCACTGCTCCTTTTCCTTCCCATGCTCCTGCCCCTTCCATGCCCCTGTCCATGTCCCTGCCCCTGCTCTCCTCCTTCCCCTGTCCCTGCCCCTCCCGGCTCCTGTTCTACTCCGCTGTGTTTATGTATGTACCTCTTGTTGGCAGCGCTGGTCTGTTCCGTGCCTTGTAGCTACACCAAGTACGTGATGCACTTTGTATGTACTTGTGGCTACACCAAGGACGTAAGTACGTGATGCTGCCATCTATTTCGAGTATGTTCGAATATTTAGAACGTACCATGCTACTACTAGCTATTTGGAATCGACATATCACACTGATGTAGTTCAACACAAACAAATTCGTACGTTGTTCCCCTGCTGGATCAGTATGTACATAGTAATAGTTTGTTGTCCCCGACCAGCCCGTCAATGGCTTCTTTAGAAATCAAACAAACGTCCCATTTGTTCTTCATAATAACCTAAATATATTCATTGGAGATGAATATTTGGTAATTTGTCTCCAAAGAATGTTGGAACATGCAGCAACTTCTTGCCCCGTGAGAAGGCATTCGAGCGGCAATATAACTCAGACATGTAAAGCGTACTGCCTGTTATTGTATTTGGCGGCTGTGTGCTTTATATACCGGCAACAGACCATGAGTTGTTCCCATCTAGCCATTTTCATATTAGTATGGACTTATAAGAGGTGTTATCTGTCTCTGATGCTCATTGGCAAGTGAACGACGTTTCAACCCTTGCTCCATCAGCCACAACTCCAAGCTGCTGAGAGTATCCCCAGCCTATACTAGTGTGTCCGTGGTCCACACTAGTGCGCCCGTGGCCCACACCAGTGCGCCCGTGGCCCACACCAGTGTGCCCGTGGCCCACACCAGTGCGCCCGTGGCCCACACCAGTGTGCCCGTGGCCCACACCAGTGTGCCCGTGGCCCACACCAGTGTGCCCGTGGCCCACACCAGTGTGTCCGTGGCCCACACCGGTGTGCCCGTGGCCCACACCAGTGTGCCCGTGGCCCACACCAGTGTGCCCGTGGCCCACACCAGTGTGTCCGTGGCCCACACCAGTGTGCCCGTGGCCCACACCAGTGTGTCCGTGGCCCACACCAGTGTGTCCGTGGCCCACACCAGTGTGCCCGTGGCCCACACCAGTGTGTCCGTGGCCCACACCGGAGCGCCCGTGGCCAACACCAGTGTGTCCGTGGCCCACACCGGTGCGCCCGTGGTCCACACCAGTGTACCCGTGGCCCACACCGGTGTGTCCGTGGCCCACACCAGTGTGTCCGCGGCCCACACCAGTGTGTCCGTGGCCCACACTAGTGTGCCCGTGGCCCACACCAGTGTGCCTGTGGCCCACACCAGTGTGTCCGTGGCCCACACCAGTGTGCCCGTGGCCCACACCGGTGTGTCCGTGGCCCACACCGGTGTGCCCGTGGCCCACACCAGTGTGCCCGTGGCCCACACCAGTGTGTCCGTGGCCCACACCAGTGTGCCCCCGTGGCCAACACCAGTGTGCCCGTGGCCCACACCAGTGTGCTCGTGGCCCACATCAGTGTGTCCGTGGCCCACACCAGTGTGTCCCCGTGGCCAACACCAGTGTGCCCGTGGCCCAAACCAGTGTGCTCGTGGCCCACACCAGTGTGCCCGTGGCCCACATCAGTGTGCCCGTGGCCCACACCAGTGTGCCCGCAGTCGTCCGTCATGAGGCCGGTGGTCGGCTGGGCTCCGTTTCGCAGCAGCCCGACTGCTGTGTCTGACCAGACAAAGCGCGCGCGGCGGCAGGGGGACAGACGGCGCGCCATTGTTGTCGCGTCGCGCGCGCCGCGCGCGGCAGCTGACGGCCGGGGGCGGCGTCGGCGTCGGCGGCGTCGGCGGCGCTATCTGTGGCCCGCCGGGTGCCGACCCGCCGGTTGGTGGATCGCCTGGCGTGTGGCACTCTTCACGAGGAATGCGGCGACTGTCCGCCCCTCGCACTACAATTGCAGATAAATGCTCTGGGGGAATATTCCACCCCTCGTCAATTACAGGTTCATTGTCCAGCCGAGTGGGAGAGTGGCAGCCTACGCATGTTCCCCGCAATTTTTCGATAACTTTCAATTTTGAAATCCTTCCTCCCTGAAACAATTTTTTGTTTAAATATGCCACGCTAGTGTGTCAAGGAAAAGTGGAGCGTGAATATGGATATTAGTTCTGGAAATCAGAATGCGGCCTGGCTCTGGGGACATTCTATCACCGAAGTCAGCCCTGAACTGTGAGCAGTCATATTCGAACATTGGGACAGCCTACCGGGCGCACGACTGGGTGGGCGCCATACCGTCTGGAGTCTGCACTATTGATGGGTACTGGGCACTGGCCAGCGTACATTTGACATGGACATTTGGCTACGTACATTGTTATACGTACATTTGCGCTTGCATTGACATGTACATTTGGGCATATATTGCACATACGTACATTTGCGCTTATATTACACATGCGCACATTTCGCGTACGTACTTTTGCGCTTACGTACTTTTGCGCATACGTACATTTGCGCTTACGTACATTTGCGCATATGTACTAAGTTGAGTTGTACTAATTTTGTGCTCCCCAAAGGTTTTCTGATTGCATTATAAATCCGTCGCTGGGTTGCAATGTATTATTTGACCACTATTGTTCGGAGCAAATTCAGTTGTATATTTCACGTTAAAATTTGCTTCAACATAAATTGTACTTCACTCCATTACTAGCACCTTGTCATGGCGCAATGGTTTAAAGTGGACACCTTGACGAAATTTGAATCAAATTTAATCCACGCCATTTTTTTCATCGAATTAATTCGGATTTTAATTCACTTAAGATTGTCCATTCAATGCAATCATTCACGATGCAAGAACAAAGCATATTGGATGGACTAAAGTATCGAGTACTAGCGTGGCATTTATATGCGTAAGTATATCATTTGCTCCGCATTAGCACCGAGGTGTGGTGCATTTGCTGAAGATGTAAACTGATAGCGTGGCGGTCCATCAATCAAGACGACTTCCAGGCTCGAAGTAAATACGCTTAAGCTTAAGCTTGAGTAAGCTTCAGCTTGAAGGCTCCTGTGTCAGAGCCTTCAGTGTTACAGGCAGTATGAGCCCGTTACAGCCCGTTACAGGCAGTATTACGCTGTTTATGATGCATTTCTCGGCTCGGTCCGGTACCGAGCCGAGATCAGGCGACGCTAGTAACGTCAAAAATGGGGTGCTGATGAAATATAAAATAGCGTTTAGCTACATATAAATGATTTTTTTTCAAGTTTACCTAGGTGCAAGAAACATATCTTTAATAATATTGTCCATCATCCTGTTAACAACACGCATTTATGTTCAAAAATACGGATAATTAAAACCGCATCCGCCTATTTGCCAGATGCGTGGAAGCTTTCCGCCATATTCCATACAATTCTCGGCTCGGTCCGGTACCGAGCCGAGATCAGGCGACGCTAGTAACGTCAAAAATGGGGTGCTGATAAAATATAAAATAGCGTTTAGCTAGATATAAATGTTTTTTCCAGGTTTAAGTAGGTGTAACAGGTATATATTTAACAATATTGTCCATTATACTGTTAGCAACACACATTTATGTCAGAAAATACGGACAATTAAAACCGCATCCGCCTATTTGCCAGATGCGTGGAAGCTTTCCGAGATTTTTCGTAAGTCCCGGTCCTCCCTCAGGGCCGAGATATGCTTTGACCAATCACAGGTCAGCTGGTTTGTCCATGCCGGGCCGACGCACAAACGGCGAAGGAACTGCTGATTATCTGTAAGTAAAAGTGAAATAAACAGAGAATCTGATCATTTATTAAATTAATGTTACATTATTTAGATAGAAATAGTCGGAAGCTATCATTGTATAACTCATATGATAGGTTTTATTTCTTTTGGAGCCTCTGAAGACTGCAAGAACGATGTAGTTAGGACTGTTCAAATCGCCAATTTAGGTTCTAGACGAAGACATAAAATATTAAAGACGTAAAGACATAAAAGATTAGTGCAACTATGAGCCACAAGGGCCCTTCTTGGTTGCACTCTGTACACTGAAACAGTTGCCCACCAAATCTGTCAATCAGCCCTCCCTGTAATACTGAAAAGCAAGCCCTCTATTCTTATAATGATTATCTATGCTGTTTTTAAAGATGTTCAATGTGCTGCTACTGACGATGTTTTCTGGTAGCTGGTTCCAGTGTTCCACTACCCTGTTGGTGAAGAAAGTTTGCCTTAACCTTGTTCTGCTGTGGTTAACTTTAATTTTGAATTTATGACCTCTAATTGCATCATTTCTGTTAAATTCAAAGATTTCCCCAAGGTATCCCCTATCCAGACCATTGACAAACTTAAAGACCTTGATGAGATCTCCTCTCAGCCTTCTATATCTAAGTGAAAACATTCAATTTCTTCAATCTTTCCTCATATGCCAGGTTGCTTATGCCATTAACCATTTTTGTAGCCCTCTTTTGTACTCTCTCTAAAAGCCAACAATCTTTTTCATAGCTAGGAGACCAAGCTTGGATGCAGTATTCAAAATGTGGCCTGACGTATGCACAGTAAAGCTTCCTGGTCACTTCCTCACTTCTGTATGATATGTATGATACATTCCTATTTATTGTCCCGAGCATTCTCAGTGCCTTCTTCCTGGCTTCCTTGGTCTGCTCTGATGCCCCCAGTTTTGTGTTTAGAATAACACCTAAATCCTTCTCCTGTTGAGCCACTGATAGCACTTGGCCACCCATCAAGTATGGAGCCTTCATATGCTGCTTACCTACATGCATGTTTTTGCACTTAAATCAAAATTAAATTTCATTTGCCATTCTTCGGACCACTTCACAAGTTCGTCTAAGTCTTTTTGCAGTGAGATGTGCTCATCCTGACCCGTTATTGCCCTACAGACCTTCAAATCATCAGCAAATTTCAAAACTTTACTGCTTAGGCCACTTTCAATGTTATTTACAAATATAATGAACAGTAATGGCCCTAGTACTGACCCCTGGGGGACTCCACTAAGAACATTTTGCCATGATGACTTTGTACCATTGCACTATGCACTATTAGTGCAACTATGAGCCACAAGGGCCCTTCTTGATTGCACTCTGTACACTCAACCAGTTGCCCACCAAATCTGTCGATCAGCCCTCCCTGTCATACTGAAAAGCAAGCCCTCTATTCTTATAATGATTGTTTATGCTGTTTTTAAAGATGTTCAATATGCTGCTTCTGACGATGGTTTCTGGGAGCTGGTTTCAGTGTTCTACTACCCTGTTGGTGAAGAAAAATTGTCTTAACCTTGTTCTGCTATGCTTAACTTTAATTTTGAATTGATGACCTCTAATGCATTATTTCTGTTAGATTCAAACATTTCCCCAAGATATCCCTTCTTCAGACCATGGAAAAATTTATAGACCTTGATGAGATCTCTTCTCAGCTGAGTGGGATTAAGGCACTTCTTAAGAGATTTCACCTCTTCAAACATTTTTGCACTCTGGGTTCATAGTGGATAAAATGGGCTCCACATGTACTCTGAGTCAGAGTTTGTGTCAGAGTCTCTGACACAAACATGCAGAAGGAACAAAAATACCACTAAGAAAACTAGTACAAGATTGAAGTAAACATCCACCAAACATGTTACTCTACTTAGGATTGACAAATAAAGTAGCCACTTTTTGTACCATCAAGCACAGAGACAACATCCGAACACATACCACACCAAACCACAACCAACAGAAATGCTTTCAACAACATGCCAAACCTTGTGCCTGCACACTGAACAGTGGCCTCTGGTTGCTACAAATTTGGCTGATGCATCTCCATACACCTGCTTTTGAGCCACCCTATACTCGTAATGGGAAAAGCTGACAGTTTTAAGACACATCTTCTGGGTCCAGGAGGTCGCCAATTGAAATTTGCTTTGTTAGCATTTTCTGTTCTGAAAACTGCCCTTTAACCAATTGATGCAAGGTATTCTTTAAATGATATCATAAACATTAGCAACTTTGAACACATGTTTAACAGTACCATACTGCAAACACAAAACCTTGACTGAACCTTTGCTTTGCACACTGCCATCAATTCTGACTGTTGTGTTTGAGGTAGTGGTGTTGGGTCAGTGATCCGTATCAGCAGGGAATTGTCTGTGTATGAAGAGGACCTGTTCTTACACCAGTTTGTATCGGAACCTACCAGGCATGGTTCATTCTTGGACCTTGCATTCTCAGATTTAAGTGACTTGGTTCAAGACTTGACTGTAGGCGAAACTCTGGGGGAAGAAGTGACCATAACATAGTTGGATTCAAGGAACATGCAGGGGAAAATATCAAGGATAATTGGGTAAAGGTTCCAAATTTCAACAGAGCAGTGGTGGTGACTGGTCTCAGAAGCCTGAAAATGGTATGTGTGAACTTCACTAACCCCATAGACAAAGAATTGGTAGAACTATTTGATGGGACCTTCATATTTTGGGAGGTAAAGATCCATTGCTTATGAATACTGTCATCTTTTTGTCATGGATATGCTAAACATGACAGGAAATGTCAAATGATAGGCAATGTTTACCTTTCAGCCAACACCTACTGCCAAGTCTAGTGGTTTGTAGAGAGGTGTGCAGTGTGGAATAATGACATCACAGGAGTCAGGGAAGTGATATCACAGGATTCAGGTGTCAATGACTGGTTTGGTTAGGTAAGGTTAGGTTACAACCTATCCTAACCTAACCTGACCTTACCTAACCTAACCAGTCGTTGACACCCAACTCATGTGATGTCACTGTTCTCCACTGTATGCCTCTTTACAAATCACTAGCCATTTGCAGTGTATCACTGGCTTTGGCAGATGGCAGTATGAAGACAGTATTCACCAACATGGTAGTAAAAAACTGGAACCAGCTACCAGAAACCATTGTCAGTAGCAGCACATTGAACACCTTTAAAACAACATAGACAATGATTATAAGAATAGTGGGCTTGCTTTTCAGTATTCCATGCAGGGCTGATCGACAGATTTGGTGGGCAACTGGTTGAGTGTACAGAGTGCAACCAAGAAGGGCCCTTGTGGCTCATAGTTGCACTAATCTTTGATGTCTTTATGTCAAAACAATGAATAAGGTAAAGGCGTAATTACAACATTGGCTTTAATGCAAGCTGGTGGGACACAAAACATTCGAAATGACACTAATTTCATGACAAATGTTTACATCCTATTGTACTCATTTTGACATCACACACCTAACAAAAACCCAGTAGTTTAACACTACATCACCTCCTTCAAAATATCCCTGGTTCACAATATACTAGGAGTGATGTCACCAACAGTTGACTAGCAGTCAACTGACATTGACAAAGATTGTGAGAGGTAATACTTGAAGATTACCAGTAGGTACTATGCCCATTAGTTTGGAATTTAGAATTCAATATTGGAGGACCTGAAGGCCATCCAATGTAAATAATCTTCATCTGTCTTCCCAAGGAGTCCTTGAGGACTCCTTGGGAAGTCCTTCTCCTGCTGATTCACTGATGGTACTTCACAAGTTCATCTAAGCCTTTCTGCAGCGAGATATGCTCATTGTGTCCGGTTTTTGCCCTAAAGACTCACCTTAACGAGTACCACATCACACCAGTTATATATTATGTGAAATAGGGTGGAATACAACCTTAACTTAATGAACACATCTGACCCTACAACATCAACTATCCTTACTATGAGCAGGCAGGGCAACTTCCCCGGTCCTGCCCATCAGCTCTGTTTTAACGGGGTAGCCGTGGAGGTTGAAGGTAAAGGTAATTGGAGGTTGGAGGTAATCCTGGAGGTTGAGCTCCCCCCGTCGCACGGTGCCAGTTGTGACGGGGGACCAACACACCTCTTTGGTCCTGATATCCCGGAGGGACGGGCGGGCTCGTGGGGCCTCACGCGGGCCAAGTGGCTAGTCGCCTCGGGCCGGGGACCTGGGATTCTTCCCAGTGTCTGCCGGCCCGGCCGGCTGTGGTCAAGGAGTGGGCGGTGCTGGACCTCGGTCGGGGTGGCGAGTCTCTCTCTCTCCCGGCCGGGCGAAGGCGCCGCCTGCACCGTATATCTCCTCGGGCGCCTGGCGACCTCCAGTACGCGGGACCCAGGCGTCCCCTCAGTGGGGCCCTATGCGGAGGGGTGCCCGAGGAGCCGAACACCAAGACGCATCGCATGGCGTCTTAAAAAACCTCCTGGTCCCTCACGTAGGGCCCAGACCATCGCCCAACCCATCGCAGGTGGGAGCGTGTGTAACCAAGAAAGTCACGGGAGAAATATTTATCATGTTCCTCGCATACTCATCTTCCGAGGACTGACCAAAAATATTTCATCATTGTCCCCTTTCCAGAGGCGAGACGGACGCAACAGATTTGGGAGTATCACCCGTTGCGAGAAGTTAAAGGATGGTGCTATTGAAGTAGAGTTTGCACAAGTAGGAGAAGCACAGAACGCACTGGAAATGACCGAGTTCGTATATAGTGTGCGGAAAGGTGACAGGAAAGTCGACGGGAGCATCCAGATGAGGATCGAACCACATAAAACCAAAAATGCATCGCGCGGAATCATCAATTGTTACGATCTCAAGGATGCACCGGAGGAAGAGATAGTAGATGGGCTATCTGAGTTCGGCTTGATAGGAGCCAGACAAATGAAGACAAGACGAGGTGCAGAGCTGATCGCCACAAACAATGTAATACTGACTTTCGATTCAACTGACTTGCTCTCTGAGATCCGAGTGGGTTACATCCGGGTCAAGGTGCGACTTTTTCTTCCAAACCTATTGCGTTGTTTTAAACGTCAGAAATATGGGCACACCAACCAGTACTGTAGAAATCGTCCTGTGTGTAGCAAGTGTGCCTCCCTAGACCACAGTAGCGACCAATGTACCTCAGAAGTGCCATTCTGCGTCAACTGCGGCAGAGGACAGGATCCCCACACATCGTTCGACCGCGCCTGCCCTAGCTACTCCAAAGAGAAGGAAATTATGTCGATCAACCACAATGAAAAGGTAAGGTTTCGCGAAGCCTGGGATCTTTACGATCACACACACCCGAGAATATCGTACTCAACAAAAGCTAAAAATGTCACTTCGGTTCCACGGCGAGTATAGACAGCTGAAGCAAACTAACTCGTTGCAGCACTACGTGAGGTTCTTTGCTCCTTCGGTTTACTCGTCGCCCTGTCCATAAGGCATGGGACCGAGGTTCCACCGCCCACGAGTGACGTTGTTCGACCACCGGAGGCCCCCTTCCAACCAACACCCGAAGATGGTGCGTGGACGCTGGTACAACGGTCAAAGAGGTCTCCTCGATCCTTTCCGCCCAATCCTAGCCTCTATCCTATCATATCCCAATCCCAATCCTAGTCCAGTTTGAAATCCCCACCTCCCATCCCCCATCCGCCCTCCAACCCACCCTCTCCTCCCTCACGCCCCACCACCACCTGCAAACCTAGCCTCTCTACCTCCTCCCTACCTGACACTCTCCTTCCCTCAGTCATATCCACCGATGCCCAATCCATTTCCAACCTTTCTACACTCGCATCCGCCTCAAATCAGACATCCTCACGTACCACAGCACCATCAATTGCACAACAATCCTTATCATCCACATCCATGCCTCCTACCTCCAACACAGCCATTACCAACACGTCCTCTTGCCAGCCCTCAGCATCCAAGCTCACCTCCCGCTCGCTCCCCCTGATCTCCCTACACTCCATGGCAGCCGCACCCGCGACCCGACCAACCGGAGTCGCGGCACACCCTGGAGCTCCTGATCTGGGCGCACGGGGACGGACAACCCGACATGATTCCGCTCATTCGAGTCCGGAATCCAGAAGCCCACGTCCAACCGCAACCCCTTCACCGTCACCACCAGTCTCAACAGTGATGGGGCCGCCTGTCACCCCTTCCCCACGTCGAGCTAGTCACCCCCGATCTGCCCCCAGCTTCGAATCGCATGACGAAGCGAGCTCTCCCAGGGGCGGTGTCTCCTTCCGAGATCGGCAGTCACGGCCGCGTAGCCAAGCGCCTGAGGAAGTGAGGTCGGGAACGGAGAACACCTAACTCGTCCTTGTCTCCATTTTTTTAGCTCACAACTCACTTTTATATATTTGACGTATGAGTTTTATTCTGCAATGGAATTGCAGAGGTTTGAGAACCAGCCTCAACGATCTCCAAACTATTCTGCACTCACGAGTACCGCTGGCGGTTTGTTTCCAAGAGGAATTGACATGAGGAGAAAGGCTTTCTCCTCATGCACATTTCCACCTGAAAGACTACACTGTGTTGCGTAAGGATATTTCCTCTCGCACTGTGGCGCACGGCGGAGTCCTCATAGCCGTGCACAACTCTGATCACTCCCTTTCACGAAATATCTATCTCTTCGAATATCCAGTGTGTTGCTGCTCGTATAAAAATATCCCGCCATGCCGTTACCATATGCAGCATATATTTACCGCCGGGAGAGACCTTTCCACTTGCTGAGCTGTCTCAAATGGTGGGGCATCTCATACTACCGGTGATGGTGTGCCGAGATTTTAACGCGCATCACCCTCTCTGGGGTTCAAACATGGTGACGAGCCGTGGACATGATATGGAGCGGTTCGTACGAGACTTCCCACTCTGCGTCCTTAACACAGGAAAGCCAACACATTTTACATTGCCCACAGGACAAACCTTTGTGCTGGATCTCACCCTCTGCAGCCCAGAAGTGGCACCGTTTTTACAATGGACCGTGGATGGCGACCCGTGCAACAGTGACCACTTCCCTGTTTGGTCTCGTTTTGTTCACCGTGTTCTTGTAAGCCGACGACCCCCTAGATATATATTTAACAAAGCCGCCTGGGATTCTTTCCAAGCAAGTCTTGGGTGTACACTACGCGGCTACTCCGACGAATCTGCTATATCCGTGGAGACGTTCACGGCGGATATTGTGCGGAGTGCTGAACGGCACAGACCTCGATCATCGGGAACATCAGTTCGCGTGCCCGTCCCATGGTGGTCGGAAAGGTGCCGAGAGGCCTTGATAGCCAAGAAGAGGGCGCTTCGTGTCTTTAATAGAAATAGCTGTACGCCAAACTTAATAGTTTTCCGCAAAGCGCGGGCAGTCGCCAGACGTACCATTGCCGAAGCAAAACGGGACTCGTGGAAAGCGTATGTCAACACTCTAAACCGTTCCACGTCATTGATATCTGTATGGTCCCGCATAAAATGTTTCTCCGGAGGTATACGCCACATCCACTCCCCACCCTGCACATGGCTGGCCGCATCATCGGAAGAAGTGGCCGACGAGATCGGACGAGCTCTATCAGCACGATCGAAATAAAGTAATATTGTGCGCTTCTCAAACTACAAGGCTCGTTGCGAGGCACGCACCATTGATTTTTCAACCACAAACCTCCTTGAATACAACGTTCCATTTTCTATTTCCGAACTGACTATCAGTACTCTGAAGAGTGTCGCAGAGAGTCCTGATACATTGCATAATGACATCATGAAACGTTTGTCTGCAAAAGCCTTATAAACATTAAACACTCCTGAAGATACTGAATGACATGTGGACAGCCGGCACATTTCCATCTTCGTGGCGGAGGGCAGTTGTAGTGCCTATACGTAAGCCAAACAAAACAGGAACGGACCCAGTGCATTATCGCTCCATCTCGTTAACATGCTGCCTATGTAAGTTGTTTGAACAGATGGTGAATGTCAGACTAATATGGTGTTTAGAACACAACAATCTCCTCACTGGGATACATAGTGGGTTTCGAAAACACCGGGATCATTCGAAAAATCAGGGACTTTGTGGATAGGATTGAGTGAGTTTGGAGTGATTGTAAGTATTGCAATTATTCAGCAACTGTTCCTGACAATACAGAAATGCATTTGTTTAAAATGTATTGATGCAACTACAACGGGCGCAGCATTCGTTCTTTCAGTAAGTTCGCCTCCTGGATCCAACGTGGCAGAACCGGCTCACGATAATGTGACGGGCCCGATAATGTTACGAATGATAGCACACGCAAACACCTTGGGTGGAATGAATATGAAGTGTTCAGATCTTTTGAGAAGGCGACGCCAGCGGGCCTTCAGGCGGCCGAATGCGTGCTTCACCACTACTCTTGCCGCTCCGAGGCATGCGTTGTAGAACCTCTACGTCTGGTCTATCTCCGAAGTACGATCGAATGATCCATTGTACGCCTTCGCCAACCATGGGAGAAGTGGATACGCCCCATCGCCGTCGATCACCAGGAGAACCTGCCGTCCACCGACGTGTACAGAGCTGTAGCAAGTGCAGTAAGTGATTCAATTTAATTATGCATCGACGGTGATATCTCCTGGCTTGAATGATTACAACTGAGGTTTTGCCAAGGACATTTGACATGATACTGCCATTTTTGAGTCAGGGTGAACATCACACAAAGCGTTCGCAAAAATATTTCGCGGTTGTTTTCAAAACGGAAACTAAAAGCTCTAGACAAATATTGATATGTTCGATACCTTTCAATTTTTTAATTATTTTTCTTCAATTTGTCTTTTTGTAATGGGTAGAGCGGTCCGAAAAAAAAACTTTCTTTGAACTCAACTTGCTCTCGTAAAAATGCTTACTTTAGCCAGAATCTTCGACTTTAGCTCTAATGGGAAAATATGCAAACATAAAAGTAAACAAAAACACGCAAAATCCTCTGGTGCGTTTTGTTTCGTCCATAAAGATGAGCAAACGCTGGGAGTTGTATTGAAATGTATTTATCCCTTAAAGCGTGACGATTGGTTGAACTTTTCTGGGGGTGACCCAACTTGACCTTGACTAACTCATTGAATGGGCGCTGTATAACTTCTGCAGTTGATGTCCCACAAAACCCCAATAACAACAACAACTACTAACTCATTGACCCTAGATGACCTGACAGCAAAATTTTTACAAAACATGTCAAATTGATGTGAGAAAATGCATGCCGTATTTTGGCGCGCTGTCGCGCGCCGTTATTTCATTATAGCTGAAACCTTAGGGGGCGGATAATCCTCCAATACTGCGTTTAAGACGGCTAAGACGATTAAGGTTGATTATGTTATGTTGAGCTGTTTTGTTGACTATGCTTAATTACATTTTTTTCCAATGCAAACCTTGACATCCTATTGCACTTGTTTCAACATCTCACAAATAACAAAACACTATGATTTGAACCCGCGCCGTCTCGGAGGGGGTTCTTCAACCGCCCCCCCCCCCCTCAGATTTTTCGCGAATGGTGAAAGAACGGCGCGCAGCAGCGCGGCGAAATTTTGCGTAACTTTTGCCACACCAATTGGCATATTGTGTCAAAAGATTGACGTCAGGTCATCTATGGTCAACGAGTTAGTCGAGGTCAAGTTAGGTAACCTCCAAAAAAATCAATATCGTCACGCTCTACCGGATACAGATATTTTAATGGAACTTTCTGCGTTTGCTTATCTTTAGGGATGCAACAAAACTAACGATATAAATTTGGCGTTTTTTCCGTTTTTTAATTACTTATTAGTTTTGCTTTTAGTTATTTATATACTTATTAGTTTACTTATATGTTTGCCTATTATAGTTCAAATCGAAGGTCCTGGCTAAAGTAAGCATTTTTTTTATTAGTGCGAGTTGACTTCAAACGTTTTTCAGTCCGCTCTATCCATCAGAAAGGGAAAATAGAAGAAGACTTGAAAACTCCAAATTTTCAATAAACAAAAAATTGGGTGGCCAAAATTGTATGGTCCTGGCCTACTTTGCCGTCCTTTTCTGCTTCCAAATATTTTGTTGTTTTTTCCTTCTCAAATATCCACCAAAATGAACTCCCCAGAGCCAAAACATCATGTATATCGTGAAATTATACGCCCCCCTAGCGATGTCACTTGGGGGGGCGGTGTCGGACCCTACTCGTCGAGCGCTTTCTTATGACACCTCGTTTTCGTACGACGCTTAGTTTTGATACAAGAGGGCGTTCCTATCTCCCCTCCCCCCCCCCCGAGACGGGATGTGAGGATCTGACCGGAGACAACACTGGCCCATTATGATCATTATTTATTAATGCATATACGTATGCATACATAAGCACACACATATATATATATATATATATATATATATGCATATGTACATACACACACACACATATATATATATATATATATATATATATATATATATATATATATATATATATATATATTGGTAGTTTACTATCCTGCATAACCTCTGGCATTGCACACAATATGCATGGTGTGTAACCACATAATTCATCTCATGGTATCTTCCCTTTAACTCAGATGGACCCTTATGGCTCGTATTAATAGATCAAAATCAGTTTATGACTTTTGGGCTTGAAATGAAAAGAACACACACACTTGGTCAAACATGCAAGAAATACTGTCCCCTTACCTCGAAGTTTTCTATCAACTCTTCCGGCTACTAAGGAAGAATATATTCCAACCACACCGTGTTCCTTGGCCTGCTTGGTCCTCACTCGTCCATCGCCCCGGTGCGGTGGTAAACAAATTATATTTGCTCCACCAGAGATGTTCACATCCAGGTATGCACCACTGCACCTACACGCGCGTAGGTGATACACATCTAGAACAAAACAACACTTGGACCAATATTTATAGACCCCCGTACTTCAACGGCCATATTTCACACTTCTTGTCAACTCGAAGCCAAAAACTAGCTGATGAATAGAGATCACCCACGAAATTGGGAACCTCCTACCACCCACACAAATGTGAACTATGGAAACAAAAGCACAATTGTATCACCGTCGCCATTATTGCCTTCGATCATTTTTATACTATTTCTTACATACTATAATAATACCATAGAACTAGTACTTTTCTGGTAAGTACGAACCAGTATATCTCGGTCCCACCGGAGCCGAGATTGCGTCGTAAACAGCGTAAATGTCTGCATAAGCTGAGGAACGTGCCGTTCTCCTGAAAAGCTCGTTTCGCGCCGCCACTGGCGCCCACCGAACACGGTGCCAATGCGGTGTATTTCCATTGAAAACTTGTTTGGAGCTATGCGAGCAACATCTACGAGAAGACCAAGCCATCACGGTGGGCGAAGTTCCCTTGTGAAGCGGTGGATGCTCGGCACAGTGACTTTGTGACGTCGGTATCGACGATAACTATTGACAGCAGCCTGTTGGCCGACATCTGACGTGGTTGCCGACCGCTCTGCCTGTGTCTGGTCGGCGTTGGCAGCGGTGATAATCAGTGCAACAAAACACCTTCACCTGACTCACGACGAGGTGATCGATGGTGTTTGCAGCGGCGGCTGAATGCCGAGCCGGGCCCGCAATCTGTCACGGTCTGGTTCTTCGGCAGACGGCTCCTGCCGAAAACAGGCTGGCTGACTCGAACCAGCGCGCGGCCGGCCCCGAGCTGGCCAGGCACGGCCGCGTCAGCATGTCGCACGGTCCCTGGCGTGGTCTCCGAAAGGAAATGGTTTGCTTTTGGCCTAAAGATTAAAACTAGCCATCAAGTGCCAGTCATGAAACATGTGTGTTGGCAATATCATAGCGAAAAATAAGAATACATTCCAAGGGGACGAGTGGTCTAGGGGTAAGTTGCTTGTCCCACAATCGAATGATTCTGGGTTTGAGTCTCACCTGTCGCTACTCTTCGCTCGCGACCAATCGGCGTGAAAGATTGGCGACGCTACATGACTCAACGGTCGATGTGTCGTAAAGCCAATAACCAACTAACCAAGAATACATTTCAAGTATTCGACAAGATAAATAGAGCGTTACCTCGCCTTGCTTTTTATGTTTTTTTTTCTGGTTTGACGAAGCATTGCATAATAGAATTGCCGATATGTTCGCATGGGTTCCTCAATGTATTCCTTTTGGTTAGTCATGCTGCGTAATGCATGTGACAAGGGTGTCTATTTCACATATAGAACATGATGATTTACTTGTGGCCACCCAAGTATATGAATATCGTCATGGATACATAATGGCTCCATAATACCATTAATTTCCAATGAACACTGTAATCAGTGAAAAGCCAGAGTCTGCCTAGAACAAAGTATTCGTACCTGCGCATCGCTAGGTCGTCAATTTCCCGTTATTCGAGGCACTAATCAATTCCGATATGTATAGGACGCCATGTGTTGTTTCGTACATCCGAAAAAAAAAGTTTCTCCCAACACATCAAAGGTGTATGTGACTCAGTCACCAACATCGTTCATACATGAGCCATACATCGCGTATTGCTGTATGATCACCATCTGACTTGATCCATTCTGGTTTTAGTCTCGTCTCACTTCCATCTGCATATGCATACACAAACATCCGCTTGCGCGCACAAATAAACCGTGTGTGTGTGTGTGTTCACTCCTGTGCGTATTAACTCTTTGGGTGGATGTCCACTGAGGCGTGGATTAATTATTTGTTTTTTTTTTGCTCACACAATTGCATATTAACTCTCGCCCACGCATTGCGTTTTCTTCCACGTTCGCGAGTGCAGGGAGAGGGAGGGGTCGACACTCCTAGCGTTTTATAAACGGATGTTAGAAGCGACATGAGCGCCCTACGCATACAGTATCCCACTAATGACACTCGATTCTGGCTCTTGGTTTCCCGCTCAGGCCGGTTTTATAGGTATTGTTTTTATCGATAGTTTTTACGTTTAATCGCTCCCTGCTTAAGCCTAATAACTAATTAGCCCTTGAAATATTCAGCATATCATTCTTCAGTAGCTTGCGATACAACGCTTGTACAATGTGATGCTTATTGACCCATAGGTGCTTGAAATCTGAAAGAGTGCTCATAACATTATTGTCTTGTATGCTTCTCGTATTGGGTCAAAGTCGACGCCATTGTCTGATTCTGTGTCCAAATTTATCACATATCAACTCGGAAACCGAACAAGGTCATCGGAGATCAAGTGAAGTAAATGACCTCGACTAATCTTGACAAGGTGAATGGCTGACGTAAGCACGTTAGCTGAGTTATCCATCACCGTACCACATTCAACGTAGGTATCTTGGAATAATAAGTGATATTTGCTGCCGATAATTCACGACTTCGGCGAAAAACGGCCTGACGTGCCCTTCTATGACGTCACTTATCAGCTACCTAACATGACATCTTGAAGCATTTGATGACACTACAGGTCGGCAAAGGATGCCCCATCAGCTACACAAAGTGACGGCGCGCTCAACCACACCGTTTTTCCGTGATCGCGGAAAAACCTTTGGGAGTTGGATCAACCCCGCCCCATATACGGGCGGGTCTCAACTCCGCCCGCTTATGCTCCCTCCACGTTCATTGACTCCGCAAGCCTTTACTCCCTCTTGTTTGCATTAGCCCCGCTGGTGTCGATCCATCCGGTGTGTTCGTGTGCATCCACCCCACGACGCCGTTCTGGCGTTGCCATGCCCCAGCTGTCATCCTGACTGTCGAAAAACACCACCCCACCGCTCCGGACAGTCACGCTAATCTCCCACCCGCTGTTGAGATGCGGCGATCCACTCCCACCCGCTGTTGAGACGAGGGATCCACTCCCACCCGCTGTTGAGGCGCGGTGATCCACTCCCACCCGCTGTTGAGGCGCTGTGATCCACTCCCACCCGCTGTTGAGGCGCTGTGATCCACTCCCACCCGCTGTTGAGGCGCGGTGATCCACTCCCACCCGCTGTTGAGGCGCGGTGATCCACTCCCACCCGCTATTGAGGCGCTGTGATCCACTCCCACCCGCTGTTGAGGCGCGGTGATGCCTTCCCACCCACCGTTAGGATGCAAACCTGTAATCTCCCTGGTCCCTTCTGTCGGTATCTGCTGACTGCCTTGCGGAGGTATATTTGATAATGGCTGATTGCAATCGGAATGAATATCACAGGTGTATCGCAGACACGGTGGCGGATAAAAACGTATACAGGCGCATTGCTGCCTTTTCCGAACTGGAATATCGCGGGCACAGTAGCAACAATATTTATAAAATGACGTTTGAGTCATTCACGTTGAAATACAGCCAATAGCATACTTATAGGTGCACGCTTTAATTTTTAGGCATCTAACATAGGGATGCCTGCATTAACGATGACGATAACAATATCATATCAACAATTGGTACTATATAACAGACAGCATCATAGGTAGTCCCTTTATCTGGAACTATGCTACGAGATGTTTGTGCGTCAAAGTCCGTGACGGTGAGCATAAGCACTTGCACTACACTTACACACGAGCACTACACTTACACTACGCTTACACACGAGACATTGCCACAAACACAATGAACGCAACATTTACATACGAACCACTGCCACAAACACAATAAGCACAACAATCACACACGAAACACTGCCACAAATACAATAAGCACAATGCGTACACAAGAAACACTACCGGAAGCACATAAAGCGCATCACGTACGCAGGAGACACTACCGGAAACACAATAAGCACAACACGAACACAAGAAACACTACCGGAAGCACATTAAGCGCAACACGTACGCAGGAGACACTGCCATAACACAATACGCGCATCACTTACGCAGGAGTTACTTCAAAAAGGCAGACATGGCCACTTCTTAAACACCCACCAAGAGAAACGATGCCGGTACTTCTTTGGGTAGGATGTCTATCCAATGTTCAGGTATAAGTATATTCCACCCTGTTTCTCGAGCATTGCATCACTGAGTGGCAGAGACGAACAGACATGCTCGGCGCTGGGCACGCACATCAGCCGAACCTCGCTCCGCCCCGTCCCCAGCAGGCATCGTAGTCCTTTCCACCGGCGAAGCGACCACCACGGACCGCACGTGCGCCTGCGATAGCGGCGCGCACCGACCTCGAATAACCGTCCGTGGAAGGCGATCCGTTTGGCCGAACGACCAATACGGCAGCGATTACGCGGCCAATTGCGGCGTAGTGACGCGCGCAGTACACGGCGCGTTTGTCAGACGCCATGGTGACGTCACGACTGGCTGCTGGTCGGAGTCAGCTGGCTGGCGGCGGCCGGGACTGGATGGCGGCCGGATGTCACCATGTGGCGGAGAGAACGGTGAAGAAGGCAGTGGCGAGCATGGTTCGGCTAGCCAAGGGACTTGTGGAGAGGCTGAGTCTTGTTTTTGATGGGTTCACGTCGGAGGCATTCAGTCTGACTCCCCTGTTCGGACTGTTTCACCCTCTGTGTCCGCTCCATCAGCTGTCGCTGCTCCGTCGGCTGCTGTCGGATAGTGGAAGCTTCCCAACTGCCGCTTCTCCAGCTGTAGCTCCACTGACTGCTGCTCTATCGGCCGCGGCTCCGCCAGCTGCCGCTCTCTGACAGCTGCCGCTCCGTCAGCTGCCGCTCCGTCAGCTGCCGCCCTCTGACAGCTGCCGCTCCGTCAGTATCGCTCTGATAGCTGCCGCTCCGTCAGCTGCCGCTCTCGACAGATGCCGCTCTCTGACAGCTACCGCTCGTCAGCTGCCTATCGACAGATGCCACCCCGCCAGCTGTCGCTCGCTGCCGCGCTCCGTCAGCTGCCGCTCCCGTCAGCTGCCGCTCGCTGACAGATGCCACCCCGCCAGTTGCCGCTTCCGTCCCTGCTGCTCCGTAGCTCCCTGTCTGACAGATGCCACCCGCCAGTGCCGCTCCGTCAGCTCCGCCGCTCCCTCTGACAGCTACCGCTCCGCCAGCTGCCGCTCTCCGTCAGCTGCGCGCCAGCTGCTCCGACAGATGCCGCTCGTCAGCTACCGCTCCGCCAGCTGCCGCTTTCCGTCAGCTGCCGCCCTCTGACAGCTGCCGCTCCGTCAGCTGCCCCTGTCTAACAGATGCCACCCCGCCAGCTGTCGCTCTCCGTCAGCTGCCGCTCCGTCAGCTGCCCCTCTCCGACAGATGCCACTTCGCCAGTGCCACTGAGTCGACCGCCGTTCGTATCCACCGTTCTATTAAATAGCGGCAGTAGTCTCTAACTTTTCTTTAGTGGAATGCCTATCAGAAACAATCCTTCAACGAAAAAGATGCAACTCCTAATTATACCGACACGATGGCAGATAACTGTCTGAAGTTTCCTCCCAGCTGAGGGCTGGCACGGCCGGCTGGTTGGAGTCCAGTACGGCCGCGGACGTGGGGCGAATTACCGGGCGTGTCGAACATTGACTGCACATTAAACCCAATGCAAGTGCTGCCCTTTAGCTCGAACTGCACGGACCCTTAGTGTGTTCGCATCCTTCAACAAGCTATGCTCAACATGAACCCGTATTTCTTTAGGCATATCACTGGTTGAATTGAATTTACCGAACTTACTGTTAAAAGTGAACTGACTAGTTGAATGTACTTAATTGAAATTTAATGAATATATTTAAATCCTACCGGTAGCTATATGGGAATAATATATATATATATATATATATATATATATATATATATATATATATATATATATATATATTATTTTGACTGGGGACTGGTATAGGGTGGTATTGTCGATGACATGTTGCGGGTAAAGAGGCTGTGAGAGCATCCCCAGATACCAGTTCTTGCTGATGCTCACTAATTCGCATGCCCATGCAGTTACTTTAATCATTCACTCTGATGCATTTGACTGGATATTTACCACAAGTTTTGGGTGCAATGACTCGACTACTATTGGGGGGGGGGTACTACTGATGAGTTGTACCACAATTAATTACCAATGGTTGACTGAAGACTCGGCCTCACTATGGAGTCAGCCACATACGAAAGCTAAGTCCAATTCCGTTTCGTGCAGAAACTCCGTGCTGAGAAGAAAATTTCACCCTCGTCAAACCAATGTCCACCTCTCCGAGACGAGAACCATGGCACATCTACCACAAATAAATTCAGCTGTTTCGCGCGAAACAGCTCAATGCTGTGTCACGCGACGGAAGCGCTAACTGAATGTTGCATGCTCCGCTGATGCTGACGGAAGTGCTTTGCCAAAGTTAAAGATGGCATGGGTGTAGCTCTCATATCATCTCGAGGGTCTCGAACCCCTCCAGTACTTGCTTGAGGGATCTCCACAATAATTTCGGATTTTCGCACGGTGCACTATAGGTAAGTGCCTCCTCCCGATTATAAAATCACCAACTTCCAAGTCCGTGGCAAGCTGCGTGACCACGGCCGGCGTCGAAGCGCTGCACGTAGTTCCGCGGCAACAGACCAGTAAGTGGTCCGCTCTGTTGTCCAGAGCGGATCGAGGCATTATAACGGGGAGCACTCGTCTCGAGGAGCACTAATACCTTGGAGGTCACTGCGAGAGTCCCTGAAGGGATGCCTTTGGCTGGAAATTCAGGTTGGGGATGGGTACACTCGAGGATGCTGAAGAGGCGCCTTTTTTTCTTAAGGGGCGCTCTCTGCAGAATCAACCGTTGACCAGTGAGCGGGTTGGCGGGGGGGATGGAGGGGTTGTGCTCGATATTTAATGGAGCGACGCTTTTTTTCCCGTCAGAAGGGCGCCACCTTCCATGGAGAGGATGGGCCTCGCCCAGTGCTCCTCCTGTATCCGCCCCTGCCATGGTGTAATCCCTGGTCAGCCGCATGACGACGTGGCAATGCCAGCTCACGCGCGCGCCAGGCTCGAGTTGCGTGACGTGACGGCCGATAATAACGTGACGGAGCTGACCGGAAGCTCACGGTGTCCGGTGTAGCCGCGCGACGAGTCGCACGGAGGCTCGACGTTGTCCGATTGTGGGAGGAAGCTCGGCCATGTTCAGTACGTAACATCACCGAGGCGGCACCGACTGCCGGATCTGACAGGCAATGACTTAAGCTTCGCAGGCCTGGGTGTCTATACACGAGCACATTGCAGTAACTATTGTTTATTTGTCAAATATTTCTGAATACTAGAACGTTTTATTTCAATATTAGACAGTGTGTGGGATTTATACATAGGTGATAATGAGACGTCCAGAGTTAAAGTTGTAACGTTCTTGTTGTATTTAGTAATAAAGTCATGAAGTGTTCAGACTTAATACGAGCCACAGGGGCCCATCTGAGTTAAGCCTGTTAAGGGAAGATACTACAAGCCTTAGCGTAAGGATACTCAACATCATATCGAATAATATGTCTTAAATTATTGTGAAAATTCTAACAGAGGGGGTTTTCAAAAAAAATTATAGTAACGGGAAAAAAAATTAAAAAAAAATTTTTGTCTTAAATTACGAAGAAACTATCGGCCGACACCCTGCCCATCCTGCACTTAAATGCATCCAATGGGAGCCCCTGTAACATCAGCAGGCAGCCTATTCCATCGATCATCCACCCTTTGCCTGAAAACTTATTGTGCCATGCTTTTCTAGCCTCTACCTCCCAGAAGCGTTCAGCCCTGATGAGTCAAGGAACCGAAGCGACGAGAAATGTAAAAAGGTGTGATATTTACCCGCGACCTATTGTCGTTACGAACCCATTGCAGGGCACGCATTTCAATCAGATTTGTCCACTCTGCTAATTGAGACGGTATCAGTTTGCTAGATACGTGATTTGTAAACACTCTTTACTTCAGTCGCACCCGTAGCAGTAGCAGAGGCGCCAGTCTAGGGAGCGGTACGGTAGAGTCATAACCCCGTGCATTAAACAACTCACTATTACGAAGTGGTTACACAATGCACATATGTACATGGCAAAAAAAACATAGTATGGGATTCTGTATTACCTTGTAATTAAAATCTTGAACTCTCGCCTGTAATAGGAAAAGGTATGATAAGATGTGTGTACTTTGTGTATGAGTATGGGACAAGCAGCATGAATGTAAAGAGCTTGCGCGGTGGTACTCTTCTAGCCCACTAATGATTTCGCGGAGCATTCTGAAGCTGATGGAGGAGATTGCTGCTTGCGTACCGCGCATGATGTTTGTGCACGGAATGTGGTGTGTGTGCACGGTATATGGCGTTTGTACACGTTTGTTTGCTCATCATAACCATGTATAGCAGTGATGTTTCGGTGCGTTCAACTTCAGATGGGTAGCGCAAGCCATCGCACACTTCACACGTGACCCGGCCCAGCGTGGCACTGGTGCTGCTGCTGATGGATCAGCTCATCGCAACGCAAGTCCAGCGCGAAGACGGGTGTGGGAATCGAACACGGTGAACTCGCCGTGTTATGACATATTGGGCTGTCCCAGTTTGCTGATGATCACACAGCAGAAGCCGCCAGGTCACCCCGCGGTGACCGCCGTGACCTCTGTGACCAGCGCCGCCGCTGTCGATCGAATTGGCCGCCACCGGCGGTGCGGTTGGGGAGGTGGGGTCGTCGTACGGTCGGCGCTTCTGGAATGCGAGGCTGTTTCACAGCAGATCAATACAGGCCAACGGAAGCCAGACGGCCGGCCGCGGGGTGGTGGTGGCGGAGATCCCAGGTCGCGCCCGACAGCGCCACCGTAACGAGACACGTGGGTGCGGACGGAAGCACGATGTGGGGGTTTACGACGGCGCAGGCCAACCGAATACCGCACTTTGCGACAGTTGTGGGACGGACCGAATGACGAAAGGGGCAGGAAGGCAAGGGGGAATGGCTTGTTTAGGGTTTGAAACGATGTACAATACGTTTTTAGACTGACCGGACGGTGAATGTTATGGGTGGGGTAAGGCAGAGGAGTGTAGAGCAGCGAAACGCGAGGGCGCTTCGATAGATGATTGAAACGACGTACAATATGTTATTTAGACCGACCGGACGGTGGATGTTATGGGGGAGGTAAGGTAGAGGAGATCTAGAGCAGCAAAATGCGAGAGCGCTTCAATAGATAAGAATGATTAGAACATGAGAGTAATGAAACGGGACTCTTGAGAGTGGATGGATAATGAACTTTACGTGGAATGTTGGTTTCGTCATTTACATGACAGACAGTGGGTTATTGCATGCACCAGACTTGGCTGGATGATGCTAGCATTTGTGCAAGGAGTGCAAGGAGTGCTGATGTTGAGTTGTCATTCATGGATTGCTAGTTTTCTAAGTCGCTGTACCTAGACCTTGCTTTGGAACGGCATGCGATCGTTAAGTGTGCATGTAAGCATAACTTCGCAACTGTTATAAGCGATGCCTCTTCTTATAATGCACTGGCAGCGGAAGTATCAATTGCCGGCAACTGGCAGGTAACCAACTGGGCTGTGGTGATTAGCACTTGATCCCAATGGATGCAGCTAGGCTCCACACATCCGAGTCATTGGACGTAACGATGATGCCACTTTCACGTGGCGTGTCTCGCGAAGAACGCGCGGCTAAACCCTCGGCGGCATTCATTGTGCTTCAGCCTCATTATGCCTGATGCCAGAGGCGTTTCCAGGTTCGCACGCCATGGGCGGCGGTACCGCAATGTCAGCGGCGAGCAGTGATTTGCCAGAAACGCTCCGAGATGTGCATGTGAGCATGTGCGTGCTACTATGTTGTACATCGCGAGACCCTGGGTCGGGGATGTTCCGATTTTCTCGTCATCAGACCAACCTCCTGCTCGCCGCTGTCGGATAAGCATGCTGCGTGTTTCATACCGGTCGCCGTTGCATCCTCGGCTGCCGTTCTGCCGGACGTTGTGTCGACACGGTGTGGATAGTTGACACCATCCATAGCCGTACGCTGGCTGCTGACGACTTGACCGTGCTGCTAGTTCTATTGATCGTTGCGTGACGTTGCAGTCAGATTGAAAGATTGGGGCAGGCTGCACGCGAGCCATTATTCACATGTGAAGGTGAAAAGGCATGGTCGCCATGTACAGTGTGGTGCACGGCCGGACGACGGCATCTCATGGTGACATCCATGTTCCTGATAAATGTTCCAATTGTGTGAGGTGCGTGGCCTGAAATGTTCCACGCCGTGTTCTGCCTGGTGCGCTGGTGAAACATGGTCAGTGGTGTTAGTCGGGTGGTGATGACTGTGTGGTGCATGGCAAGGCTACAAAAAGCAGGCTTGTTCTGGGTCTTCGACATCCATAACATTATCCTCTCCAGAAAACCATCCTCTCATATTTGTTTTTCCATTCGGAGGTTGGATGGTGCCGTTTAGCAATGAATCGACCTGTGATAAAGTAATCGAGATTCGTTGGAAAGTTAAATCTGAGATTCTGATATCAACGGTTTCAAGAGAAATATCCTGCGTATTTCACTGCCAAAAAATCGTCTTCTTCATATCCAAGACAATACAGCACGAATCGGACCATGTGCATGGGGAGACCTTGGCAGTGGTGTATCAGCTGGGAGGTGCTGACTGTGTGGTGCATTCGTATAGCCTTGACAGGTCTGAGGCATCATCTGGGCAGCCCCATTTTGTAGCGGTTGCATTTAGTCATGCCACATTCCGCTTCCCAGGACCGTAGGTCAGGTGTGACCAAGCACACCACTTTCCGCTGGTGGGTGGGAAGGGTGGTTCCACGGTTCCTGCACCTTCCCGTTTTGCACAGAAATGTTTGAAGGTCATTCTTATGCCGGAGATGACGTCGGGGCGCGCCTGCACAGCGGTGATGATAGGCACATGCGGAGTTTGTGTTGTCGCCACATGGCTTTGTAACGGCGGAGCTGTCCTCACGGCGCGTCTACACAGCGTTGAGGATGGGCACAGGCTGAGTTTGTGTTGTCGCCACATGGCTCTGTGACGGCATAGGTTTTCTCATGGCGCGCGCCCACACAGCGGTGAGGATGGGCACAGGCTGAGTGTGTTGTCGCCACATGGCTCTGTGACGGCGGAGGTGTTCTCACGACGCGTCTACACAGCGGTGAGGATGGGCACAGGCTGAGTTTGTGTTGTCGCCACATGGCTCTGTGACGGCATAGTGTTCTCATGGCGCGCGCCCACACAGCGGTGAGGATGGCTACAGGCTGAGTTTGTGTTGTCACATATGGTTCTGACGGCGGAGATGACGCGTTAGACCACCGCACGCAACACGGAGGTTGGCAGAGCTGTGGCTACTCAGCGGTTTGCCCGGCCGGCGTCACAGGTCAGGGGGCAGCAGCAGGGGGCCCCTGTCGTGGCCCTGGCCGCGGTCACCGGTCAGTAGGGGCAGCAGCAGGGGGAGCTATTGTGGCCCTGGGCGCGGTCACAGGTCAGGGGGCAGCAGCGGGGCCCTGTCGTGGCCCTGGCCGCGGCCACCGGTCAATAGGGGCAGCAGCAGGGGTTGCTGTTGTGGCCCTGAGCCGCGGTCACGGTCAGGGGCAACAGCAGGGGCTGCTGTTGTGGCCCTGGCCGCGGTCACCGGTCAGTAGGGGCAGCAGCAGGGGGCTGCTGCTGTGGCCCTACCCGCGTCCACCGGTCAATAGGGGCAACAGCAGGGGGCTGCTGCTGTGGTTTCCCGATGACCGACTGGATGCGTGTGTCCCGGAGTGGGTTGGAGGGGCGGCTGAGACAGCTCTGGCTTCTTATTTCGTCCTTTTCATCGTTGTCTTCGTCGTTCATCACTTCTTCGCTTTAATGATGCCTCTCATCTCAGCTTTAATTATGCCTTTCTCGTCACACAGCCAAAGTGTAATGACTTGCATCCTAACTCAGACCGTAATTAACTATTGGCTCTCGTTTCAATAATGAACAACTCTTCGGTATTTCATCTGGATTTGTAGTACTTAGCTATGGTGCAGACTCCGAGTCGCATGGACCCGTCGCTGGCTTCTCTTCCGCGGCAGTAATCGATTTTCCGCTTGCGTTTAAAATAGCCGAAGCCGTACAGCGCAGAGGCGCCGCCGCTTCCAGAACAGCTGGCACGTTGTTAGCGAGCGCTGGTGTCGGCCGCGCGCGCCAGGTCCCCGGAGGGTCCTGTGAGGCCCCAGGCGACCGCGCCGGCTCCTGCCGCTGATCTATTGCCGGAGGGGAGAGACGCCGCGTGCGTGGCAGTGTCACGGTCACGGCGCCGGCTGACAGGCGGCCAGACGGCTGCCGTTGTGGGTGGTGGTTAACGGCTGCTGGTCGTTACTCTATCGATGGTAGCCATTGTTGGCGGGCTGTTTGATGGCCGTTCAAAGATTGCGCCGTGATTGCCCCCAGCCTGGGTTTTCCTGCGTGTTTGAACCTAGGTGTCTGAACCTGGTCGAGAGTGTAGCCGACGACAGTTTGGTAGGTTGTGATGCGATTGGTTGTATAAATAAGTGTGAGTTGGTATCCTTATGAACTCGGAACGACCTCGTATCTCCACTGGGAACACTGATGTGATACTTCATGTGCATCGACTGCCTTGCGGTGCAGTACGACGCATTTGGTTAACTGACCTAATGTATCGTACTACAAAGGCACTTTTCCAGCACTACTTAAAATCGAATTCATCAGCCCAGGTTAAGAAGCTCTTAGGTCGCAGTAGCTCGGTTGGTAAGACGTTGGACTCTTGAGATCGTGAGATGGCGGGTTTGAATATCAAAGTCGGCAGAATTACCGAGTCCGCCCGCGACCAATCGGCCTGACAGGCTGGCGAGACCATATGGCCTAGCAGTAGAATGCGTCATAAGAAGCGCCCCTCAAGTTAAGAAATGACGGTCTAGCGATTACGGATGAGGTCCAAGGTCGGCAGGATCTTCGTCAGCGAGTAAATAATCTTATCGAGTGGCTCGGCCTGCCAGATCCGGATGGAACGACTCTGATGCTTATAACTTCGCAACAATATACCATAGAATCATGGAATACGCACATGTGTTAAGATTGTAAAAGTTGATGGAGTGTCACCAATTGAGACTTCAGACATTCATTTTGTTTCCAACGCGGAGCAGTAAAAAAGGCCACAATTTTTTTTTCTTGGCTATAAAAGAGCACACCATAGGTCCATAACAGCGATGTGATTGTACATTTCTTTATGAAAGCACATACACATTTTATGGGAAGATATGCTGCATTCACGCTGGTACCCCTAATTTGTACCAATCCCCATGAATTAAATTTAAAAAGTCACAAAGAATAGCATGCCTTTCATGAATAGGTGGGCAACTGGTTGAGTGTGCAGAGTGCAAGTAAGAATGGCCCTTGTGGCTCATAGTTGCACTGATCTTTTATGTCTTTATGTCTAAATACAATGGATGTCAAGATTCTGATGGGTGATCCATTAGTAAGCACAATCGAATTTACATACACAATCACTAGAACCTGCACCTAGTGTACCCCCAGAATAACTGCCAAAATCCTTAATTTGATCTAATTCAGTATCGTAATACCTTCTCAAATATTTAATCAGCTTGGACAGTTACATGCTGTTGTCAAGGAAGTCAAATGCAAGTTGTGCACACAAATGATTAATCTACTTCCATAATGAACAGGCCCAGACCAGGGGTGTAACTACATTTCTTTATGAGTGCACATGCACTCACAAGCCGACTTAGTGACCTGGTAAGTAGGCTTTCCATGTATCTAAGGTTGAATGATGATGTTAACTACTAAGCAATTCAACAATCTTTCACTTAGCCAAGGTATAATGGGAACAATGCACAACCATGAAGTGTTTAGCTCTTATACTGAGTAGCTAATTTATATAAACATCCAGCTTGCATCCCTCGTCAAGCTTCACTAACAAATATACATCCGTTGGTAAAATTATTATTTAAGCCACAAGACACATCTGTCTTCTTCTTCTTTTTTCTTAAGACACTTCTTTCACCATGATTCAGAGGATGGGACCATTCGTTCTGGTAACAAATGCATACTTTTCAAGTGGCAACAAACTATTGTGTCATTGCTGCCACCCAGAGAGCAAAGTGGAACGATTTCACATTCCTCAGTGAGATGAACCTAGCTTTCAGCCATAATTTCATCTGATATGTCCAAAAACTCACAAGTCCGCGTTTGTATGCATGTTTCGTAGTTGAACACACGATGACCTTCTGCAACTTCCTGGCAATATCACCCATGTATGATATATCTATATGCATGGTCTTCTCAAATGTCATGATTAACTGGCTATGTCATCATGCTTGTCATCCTGCTTTATTGCATGCATTTGCACGGGCGAGCCCTTCTAATGCAGTGTGCCCAACTTCTTCATCTTTGGCATTGAGGCGGTTTTACAGCTGCAACTTGTTCATTGCCAGGTTGTTTCAAGTGTAAATGACGTCATTCTTGGTTTGAACTGAAATGTTCCAGATATGAACTAAAGCTGATTGTGATACATCATCTAATATTTATAAGTAATTAGATTAAGTCAGTTATTACGATGTTCGCGTTTGCAACAATAACCACTTATTGACTGTGGGTAGTAAACGGTGTTAGACGGAGAGTCTTGGCATACAATTAGAATTCAACCGTTGTATATTCCCAAACCTATGCTCTCGTATGCGGCATTCAAACAAGTCAGTCGGTGTACGAGCGGTGAGAGTATGTCAGCAGTATGAAGCATATGCATGCACTTTGTTGATATCTATGAAGTATGCTTTTGTTATAATTTGATCAACTGTTTCTCCTGAAGAGCCTTAACCGCACTCCTTGCTAATTTTACCACAGCGATGATGTCATCTGGCAGCCATGCGCTGCGCTCGTAGAGCTGAGTGTAGTCTCTGCGTGCACCGGTAAGCGTATCGTTGTTTGCTGATATTCATAAATTGAATTCTTATTTCATCAGTCCGTCGCTGATAAAACCTATATTTTTATGGAACCAGGCGTGATAATTGCAATTACTTATCGCTTTTTAATTTATGCTCATCATTATGCCATATCTGCTCATTCTGTCTTGTTCCTGAACCAACGTGACCTGGGAGTAAAACAAATGTAAAAGTATGTTGAGGCAAGGATACAAATGCAATTTGAAATTGAGATGAAGTCCAAATCCTCAGGAATCTAGCGCGCAAAATCTAAATTTGAGCCGATACCAATGTAAGATGGCGTCTGGAGCAATCCAATTTGCTATCAATTAATCAATCGACCAAAAATTATCCGGGAAGATTTTGTTTCTCTACAGTCTGATGACTAACTGAACCGACTTAGGCACGCCGTGTCAGTGTTGATGACATTGGCCAGTGTCAGTGGCATCTACATTTTTTTTTTTTAATTATGAAAAAACATAATGGCTCAAAAATCGGCCTGTACCCCAATAGCTTGGGACCATGGGTGCATATCCATCTGCCTAAGTTACATACCTAGTATACCTAGGTAGATACCTCCATGCCTATGTACATGTGCAGACTTCTCTGCTCTAATTTTTTAGAAGAGGGTATGTGCCCAAACTGGCCGAACATATGTTTTTTTAAGAGGAAATGGTCTACAAGGTGTGCATACTCACTAACTGTGGACTGCATTTTTCATAAAATGGCACCCCTGATGCCAACAGTTGCTTTGAACCTGACTGGGAAGCAGCATAATTAATTATTAGTTCTTACAGAGGTACCTGACTCCAGGTCGTCTACAGGCCACCTTCTCCAAATGACTTAGTTTTTAAGATAATTTTAAGCCAGGATATTTTCTTTGCTGGTGCCTTTTATTTTTTTCTCATCCGAGAATTGACAACTAAGCTGACCACGTCTGACCTTGTCACGTGACTCGAACGGTTTAATTTTCTAATCAAGGTGATGATTCACTGGAAGACCAAAAATCGATATAGGGGCCAAGAAGTGAACACCCCAGCCGTATATAACGTAATCTATGAGCCGACTCATTTTGGAACTGCTATTTTTTCTGTTCATCAGTTGTCGGGAAGGAGTGGGAAAATAAGGTACTCATATGGTTATCGCCTGTCAGACTATTGCCTGTTGCCTATTACGTGGTGTGGGCATCGGCTAAAGGCGGAGCCAGGGGAACCATGAGGCCATGACCCGCTCAAGTATGTGCAATGTGGAAATCTGAGAATAAGCGCGATTGTTTGTAATGTCGAATGTTTACCTCTACACTCTCGTCATTGAAATCGACCGAGTAGACTGACCAATTGTTATCGGCAGGGACTCCAATCTATCCCGTTTGAAGTTAAACATACACATTTCTATTGCGTGCACCAAATCGCCAATGATCCAAACGGCCGCAATGGCTTCATTGTTCGGCCCAAGTGAAGAGGAAGCCACCAGTTGTCGTCAATTTGGCTCCCAGCCCAGCCGTGACCTCCCCACTGCCGTGTGTACGGACAGTGCACTTCCCGGGAGGACTTGTGTGGGAGGAGCTGTGGGGTCGCGTGGGAATACGCACCCCGCCTGGTATTCATCGTGTGTGTATATAGATATATAGGCCCATTCGCTTTGTGAAGCGCACGTGAAACGCCCTGGCACTTCTCACGCAGCGACCTTTTTTAATCAGGAGTAGTGAAGGAAATTGCCAATGTTTTGCGCCAACTAGCAGACAAGTCAACATGGGTGTCCAGTCCTGCCGTCTGGCCCCGATACATTTACAGGCTGGCAACTGTAGCTACGCATCCCAAGATACCAGAACAAACATGTCGCTCCCCTTTCCAGACCTCAAGGTTATGAGGTTTTGGTTTCTCTACTTTTCCACTGCACCACGTTATAAAAGATAAAAGATGGACGGGCTACATTGGGAGGCCATACTGGACAGGCCATATTAGCCAGACCGGCTAGACGGACGACACTGAACAGGCCACACCAGCGAGGCCGAATGGACGGACGACACTGGACAGGCCACACCAGCGAGGCCGAATGGACGAACCACACTGGACAGGCCACACTAGCCAGGCCACACTAGCCAGGTCACACTAGCCAGGCCACACTAGCCAGGCCACACTAGCCAGGCCACACTAGCCAGGCCACACTAGCCAGGTCACACTAGCCAGGCCACACTAGCCAGGCCACACTAGCCAGGCCACACTAGCCAGGCCACACTAGCCAGGCCAGGCCACACAGCCAGGCCGATGGCGATGGCCTGAACAGACCATACTAGCCAGGCCACACTAGCCAGGCCACACTAGCCAGGCCACACTAGCCAGGCCACACTAGCCAGGCCACACTAGCCAGGCCACACTAGCCAGGCCACACTAGCCAGGCCACACTAGCCAGGCCACACCAGCCAGGCCGGATGGACGGATGGCTCTGAACAGACCATACTAGCCAGGCCACACTAGCCAGGCCACACTAGCCAGGTCACACTAGTCAGGCCACACTAGCCAGACCACACTAGCCAGGCTAGTTGGACGGACGACACTGGACAGGTAATACTAGCCAGGCCGGATGGACGGATGGCTCTGAACAGGCGACACTAGCCAGGCCACACTAGTCAGGCCACACTAGCCAGGCCACACTAGCCAGGCCACACTAGCCAGGCCACACTAGCCAGGCCACACTAGCCAGGCCACACTAGCCAGGCCGATGGACGGATGGCTCTGAACAGGCCACACTAGCCAGGCCACACTAGCCAGGCCACACTAGCCGGGCCACACTAGCCAGGCCACACTAGCCAGGCCACACTAGCCAGGCCACACTAGCCAGGCCACACCAGCGAGGCCGAATGGACGGACGACACTGGACAGGCCACACTAGCCAGGCCACACTAGTCAGGCCACACTAGCCAGGCCGGATGGACGGCCTTAATAGGAGGGCCACAACATACAGGCCGAATCAGCCTGTCAGGCGAGAGCGCTGCCGTTGTGAGGACGAGCCCCGTCGGGCGGCATTGACTGATGATGCTGCCACCGTTCGCAGTCCGACCTCCAAATCCAATCAACGGTAATGAAATTCCGTCCTGTCAGTGCAGTGTCCTCCTTCAACGGAGACGCGATCTGTCTGATATATAGTGTGTGTGGCCTGCCTATGCTGCGATATAAGGCCTCTGGAGATTCGCCCAATTACGACGCGAAATAGACGTTTCCTATATGTGAGTCGGTGATTGGTGGTGTACAGTGTACACGCACCCAATCTGGGCGAAATGACGTGATTGCGGACTTGATGAATGTCGATGGGGGAGACGATGTGGCGAACATGCATGGTACTTAATCACTATCTCCGATATGATAGATGGTGAGATGATTTTGAGACATGTAGGTGATTTTGGGACGGTGGTGGACACGGAGGTAGATATGTAGGTGGCTACAAGAACGATTGACATGAACGCACGAATTTCGACATACCTGCTCCGTGAGCTGTTGTAATTAGCTGTCTCAAAATTTGGCCGTTCGTGATCTTAAGTCACCGGTCCATCGCATTCGTGCTATTTTGTGGCGGCTTGCGGAGGGTTCGTCCTTTTAGGTGAGTTGCGATATCGAAAGCTGCTCAACAAAACATTGATGTCCACCATGCACAATAAATATTCACACGTGCTTCGTTAATGCTACGCATCTTGCGTTTACATTTATTCGTATCACAATGTCTTTGACCAGCAGTTTTCATTTTACTTCCATCTACATACTTTAAGGAAAACGAAGTTTGCCTGGTATGCAACAACGCATGCTATTCATGCAACGGTAGTATGCCACCGAATACGTCCATGGGGATTATTGGCCTTCGAGCGTGAACATCTATGACGTGGAATGTCCCCAAAATGTCACCAATAAATCAAAGATACGGATGTGAGGGAGCCACGCCTAAGTGTGCTTCGAAGACGAAAATGTGTTTGCGTTGACATGCGATTTCCACATCGTACGTGCATCTTTCCTCTGCGGGATGAGGGCAAAGTTTCTCTGGGTAATGGGTAAAACGATATACCAGCATGAAATATGTCGAATGATGTTGATAGGATTATATGAAAAGTGGTGTATCGTTATCAGCGAGTGTCAAACCCGTGTATTTTGCGATAAAAGTTCTTGTGAGCGACCCGGACCGATCGTTACACTTTTGAAACCTGAATAGCTTTTTCGTCGCAGCGCTTCAAGCTCCGATTCTTTCACTCAAAGTTTGACCTGATCTGTTCATTTTTTTTCGCAACGTCTTTCACCACCACACTTTCATTGAAGTGCGCGGATTGTTTTTATTTCAAGAGGTGGTTCTAGGCCGATCCCGATCCAGCGAGCCTTCGCTGAGGCAGGTCAGCCAGCCGCCGGTGACGTGTTGTGTCGTCATACCGCGTTACCTGCGCCCCCCGGAGTAAGGCGGCCAGCGTCAGTCCGATGGACGGTGCCGAGCCGAACGGTTGTATGTGGCATTAGCTGAGCGGGAAGGCTGTGAGACAACATTGACTGCGACTCGGAGTGACCATGTGCTAACTCGACAGTTTGGCATTCTACATTTGTGCTGCAGATATATGCATCATATCCTTAAGATGGCTCAATTTAGGCGAGATCGCATTCAATTTAAGCTGATTAGGCTTGTTTTGCGGGGCACAAATTCCGGACGTGGAGGTACAGTTTCCCAATCAGGCTGCTGTGCCGAGCGAGGAGCACGCTTACCAAATTGGAATGCACTGTTCCGGATTGTCGACGTACGTTTTGCATATTTTGAAATTCCTGCAATCCCGCGAATATTTTAAGCAATAAGGTCCATGTCCTCAAGGAATGCCAATAGGCAGCCCAGTTGTGGCAGGTGCAAAGTTCCCTGCCTGTGTAAGTGGCTGTATCCTGAGCGTGCATCACAGGAGCCCCATAACCCGCGCCTTGCCCTCGCTCGTCCAGCTCCTGTAAGGGCGCCTTATACTGGTGTAATAATGCATTATATGTATTGTTTAACGAGGAAATTGTTTGCAATAGCTTGTTTGTTTTGCTCTTTCTCGTTCTCTGTGTGATATTATGTAGTGGGCACGACAGTTTCTTCTGACAGCTCACATACAATCTGACAGTTGGCTCTCACCTTGGTCTCGCTGCCAGAGGCGGTACTGCGGGTGATTAATCCCGGTCCCACGTCACACGACACGGTAGCTGATTGACCGATTGATTGTTTCCACCGCCTCAGGTGGTACAGCACCTGAGTCCCACCCCAGTCCCACTCGCTCAAACGGTACCTGATGCTGGACAGACCCCAGTCTCACTCCTCCAGGCGGTACATGGTGCTGGACTGACCCCTGACCCACTCTCCCCTCAGGCGGCACCTGGTGCTGGACTGACCCCTGGCCCACTCCCCCCCCTCAGGCGGTACCTGGTGCCGGACTGACCCCTGACCCACTCCCCCCTCAGGGGGTACCTGGTGCTGGACTGACCCCTGACCTACTCCCCCCTCAGGCGATACCTGATGCTGGACTGACGCCTGTCCCACTCCCTCCGGCGGTACCTGATGCTGGACTGACCCCTGACCCACTCCCCCCCCCTCAGGCGGTACCTGATGCTGGACTGACCCCTGACCCACTCCCCTCAGGCGGTACCTGGTGCTGGACTGACCCCTGACCCACTCCCCCTCCCTCAGGCGGTACCTGGTGCCGGACTGACCCCTGACCCACCCCCTCAGGCGGTACCTGGTGCCGGACTGACCCCTGACCCACTCCCCTCAGGCGGTACCTGGTGCTGGACTGACCCCTGACCCACCCCCCTCCCTCAGGCGGTACCTGGTGCCGGACTGACCCCTGACCCACTCCCCTCAGGCGGTACCTGGTGCCGGACTGACCCCTGACCCACTCCCCTCAGGCGGTACCTGATGCTGGACTGACCCCTCAGGCGGTACCTGGTGCTGGACTGGCCTCTGTCCCACTCCCCCAGGCGGTACCTGGTGCTGGGCTGACCCCTGTCCCACTCCATCAGGCGGTACCTGGTGCTGGACTGACCCCGCACCACTCCTTCAAGCAGTACCTGATGTTGGACTGACCTCTGTCCCACTCCCCAGGCGGTACCTGGTGCTGGACTGACCCCTGTCCCACTCCATCAGGCGGTACCTGATACTGGACTGACCCCTGTCCCACTCCCCCAGGCGGTACCTGATGCTGGACTGACCCCTGTCCCACTCCACCAGGCGGTACCTGGTGCTGGACTGACCCCTGTCCCACTCCCTCCGGCGGTACCTGATGCTGGGCTGACCCCTCAGGCGGTACCTGATGCTGGACTGACGCCTGTCCCACTCCCCCAGGCGGTACCTGGTGCTGGACTGACCCCTGTCCCACTCCACCAGGCGGTACCTGGTGCTGGACTGACCCCTGTCCCACTCCCTCCGGCGGTACCTGATACTGGACTGACCCCTGTCTCACTCCCCAGGCGGTACCTGATGCTGGACTGACCCCTCAGGCGGTACCTGGTGCTGGACTGACCCCTGACCCACCCCCCAGGCGGTACCTGATACTGGACTGACCCCTGTCCCACTCCCCAGGCGGTACCTGATGCTGGACTGACCCCTGTCCCACTCCACCAGGCGGTACCTGGTGCTGGACTGACCCCTGTCCCACTCCCTCCGGCGGTACCTGATGCTGGGCTGACCCCTCAGGGGGTACCTGATGTTGGACTGACCTCTGTCCCACTCCCCCAGGCGGTACCTGGTGCTGGCCAGCCGTGTGGTGCGGCCCGGCCACATGTACCGGCTGTCGGTGAGCGTGTTCGGCGTCGACTCGCCCGTCATGGTCCGTGCCGCGCTGTACCGCGACTCGGTGCGGCTCAGCAGCGTCCAGCGAGCCTGCACGCCGCTCAACATGGAGCTCATCGAGATACCGGTACGGAGCTCAGTGTGGCCATCGGTGGACCCGCGCTCAATATGGAGCTCATCGAGATACCGGAACGGAGCTGAGAGTGGTTATCGATGGACCCACGCATAAGATATAGTTCGTGGAGATATCGTTACGGGTCTGAGTGTGGCTATAGATGTACCCACGTGTGCGAGCGAGCGTGACTGCGCATGTGTGACCGTCTCGAGTGTGCGAGAGAGGCTGACCCTCTCGCAATTGTATCTGCCTGGCCGTGTCTGGGCCCCAGCTGTGGATTAACAGTAGCTTTCTGTAAATGTGACTTGCTGTGGCTGTAGATATAGCTTGTTTTAACTGTTGGGCTCTGATACGGACGAGCCCTTACTGTGTTATTCGATGAGGAACTGACGCAGATCGCCGAGACACTTCGACTGTTGTGTAATGCATTGTTGACAGGGCCGCGGAACTTATTATAGTATGGACTGATGATAATTACGTGTGACAGCACGTCGTAGCAAGTAAAAATTAGTGATACTTCAAATATTTCTGAAATAAGCCCGATAAAGACCTATTTTAGGAAACGCTCGCAATAACTAGTGTTCCTTAATTGCCAAAGCAAAAGTAGAATGTTGTCAAGGTGATGATCTTTAAGCAATTAGGTAGGCACTGTCGGCCAAAAAATAAACAAGATGATCAGGAAGTTTCGAGTGCACCTTTTGTCCAGTAAAAAGTGTACTGGCTTTCTGGATAGAACGGCGCCGCCACTGATGGTCGTGCTAGAATATGTCAAATGATAGGCTATGTCTTGAAGATGTCTTGAATGTGATCTATCTAGAAATATGTTTTGAGAAATGTCATCGTTGGCTAAAATTAAACCTAACATCTACCTTTCCAGCATGCCAAAACGCAGGTGTACGCTGTATAACATTGTTGACGTTTTTCGTATCAAAGAAAGCTTTTTGAACACACAGTTACACTATATGTAGCTGCGCTGTAGATGCTGGTGTTGTCTTTCCATTTCCATGTTTTCAATTAATGAAATTCCGACGGCGGTAAATGGAAAGTATGCCCCTCTCAGGTCCCTGGGATACCGTGCGTTTGCAGTTTATGTCAACAAGCTATCAGTCCAATTTACGAGTAGTTAAAATGCACAAAATTAGTTAGGATACTTTTGTCCAGCGCTTTTGCAGTTTGTTGTTTACACACCTGCTGTCTCCCGAAGAATGTCGGCCTGTTAGGTCTAATAACAAGTTGTACCTAATTCTTGGAAGTTTTAGACTTTAAAGAGAACGATACATAATGGAACGTTTAATGCAATATTGTATCAATGATATGTATCGATAATTGAACTAAATCGCAGAGCCAACATTTTCTTAATGTTCCGACATGCGGGAAATGTGGTCCCGTTGGAATCGTTGCATACTCCCATGTTTGTATGCTTGTTTTGGTCCAGATGATAGAGGTCTAATACCCCATAAAACTGGGCATAAATGGTATTACAGTGGATTATAATTGATTGCTAGCTCTTGTTCGTTGATGATGATTATGCACATAAATATAAAATACTGGAGGGCAATAAGTATACATCTTAATAACCTAGCTGTGTCGTATGGTGCTTAACCGAAGATATCACAAGTATATTAAAAACGTGCATTTGTCATACAAGCAAGGAAAGAAACTTCGCGAGCAATTAGTGCGCGATTTGATTGAGCGTAGAAACTTCAGTTTCAGCTTGAGCTCGAAGTACACGCGCTATGTTTGTTGAAAAGAATTCCTGAGACTACCCACATTTCCATCTGAAACAGTCGGAGTGGCAAAGCCGCGGTGGAGACCGGGCAGCAATCAATAGAAGGGTCACATCAGGTCACACCTATTCCGCACTCAGCTGAGCTTTAAGCAACGCACCGTGTCTCGAATATTCGTGAAGTCATCCGTGCATTGGGTTCCTACTCCCGAAATGGGTTGTAAATTGAGTGAAGTTCCTGAAATTTTCGCCGTTCATCGTGTCCACCCTAAACCTGCATCACTTTTACAGAGGAGGGTTGGATATGAGGGACCCTTGTTGATGACCTGCTGATGAGTATCACGGTATCGTCAATTTTCCGCTGCCACGACAGTGAACAGCTGGGGCGGCACTGAGCTGGGTGGCTGCCGTCGGCACGTGCCTCAGTGCCGAGTCAGCGGACCCCTGTTGGCCCGGCCAGAAGGGCCCAGCTTCACCGTTGGTAGCACCGCGTGGTTGTTGATGCCAGCCGGGCAGAATATCCCCGGGACGGGGGACCGCTGAAAGGGGCAGATGTGGCGCGCGCCTAATCTGACGCGGCCCGGCCCAATCGGGCGCGCTCCGCAACTGATCGCGACCGCGCTTCAGTGCCCAGGGTCAGGGGCCGCCCGGAGGGGAGTGGGACGGCAACATCGGCTTGGCTCCGAGTGACGTGTGGCGCTTAGTGTGACGGTATCAATCAGTAAGGCCCAGTATTTTATTTTGCCGTTACATTTCGAAATGGAACTGTTTCCAAAGTTCTTGAATATGGTGGTCGGTATAATTTATCTCAGTCTTCATGCAGCACGCATATCAACAAAGTAATCACATCTGTGAAAATTGTCATTTAAAGTTACACTGCATACATTCTACATTCATTAGGATCGGAGAGGGGTGCGTTTAGTCTGTGAACGGATGCTTGCTTGCACACCCACACATATGCAATGCATTCACAGCGTGCTTACATATGCAAACGAACCGGCGGCACCACGGATTTGAATTGGAATGAGAGGATTTTGGCTCTATTTTTCCATGCATGCCCGCAGGCGTAATGCTAATTTCGCATTTGGTGCTAATGCGTCCCTTCCCACCCTGCACGGCGTCATGTGGCGACTGTCATGCATAGTAGCGGGGCCTCCGCTAGCATGTTAACTAGGTGGGATGCGTCCCACCTAATGCCGCGAAATGCCACCTAGTGAAGTGAAAAATTCCACATAGTCAAAGTGAGCTGAAATGGAAAAATCAACGAAAAAAATTGGTATAGTCCAGGTAGCGGAAGGAATTTTTTCCTCGGAACGGCGCATTTTTATCAAGAAGAAAAATGGTAGCAAGTTCGCAGCATTTATACTGTAGTCAAAACGACGGGGAAGGCATGGAAATGTTCTGTGAAAAGTGCATGCTACAAAGGCAGCAATTGGGTCTACGTGGGTATTACAAAAACATGACCTAGACTTTAGCGCACACCACAGAGGAGCGGGGCGAGCCAGGCCGCATGACGTGTTTGACGAGAGCTCAGGGCTAAAATAATGTGTTTTTTCCGTTAGGTGTGAGATGTGGAAACGAACACAGTAGGATGCCTAAATTTGCCATGGGATTAGTGTTATATGTAATGATTTTGATGTTTTTCAAACTCATATTTGAACCAATGATGTATGTTCAGATTCATAACGTAGGAAAGCTGCATTCAGTATACGGGGAATAATACGCCATAGCAATATGTAATAATGATCATACGCTATAAACTGGAATTTTAAACCATATCACACTTTCGGTAATCCATTTACCTGAAATTCCGTTGCCAAATGTTCGTGTATCACCATTCCATGTCGAGAGCATGAACATGCCACTTATACATATGTTACTTATCTACTTATATATACATGATATATACATAATATTTGCAAAAATGAACATGTTACTTATATAATATTGCTAGAAAGGAGACACGAACAGTTCATAAGCACGCATCAAGGAGCAGGATGGCTATCCTTCTTGGAAAAGGATGTCGATCGAGTGTTCAGAAAGTGGTATATTCCACCATATTTCACGAATAATGTATGACTGCCGGAGAGCTAGATATTCATTTGCGTCCTTTTCTTCGATGTTGCTAAAATGAAGACAGGTGAAGTTAGATGTCCTTGTAAAAAGACAAGGTGTGTATCGTGATGGAACATTTATTGGGTATTCTTCTACCATACGACACTACCCCTTTCCCCGGGCAAAGGGGTCAGTTGTCCCCCCCCCCCTCCCTGTGAGTTTGTGGGGACCCCGAGATCAGCACCATGATTCGGAAAAAATGGGTCTGACCCCCTAAAAAAAATCCCGCAAAGTACCCTAAAAAGTCGCGCAGGGACCCCTGCAAATTTCGCTGGGCGCCACAATCGCACCGAAACCACTGAAGATCACATAGGGGGCCGATAAAATCGTTCAGTAACCTCTAAGAATGACGGGCTCCAAAATGTGTGGCCAGGGCCAAAAAAAAATCCACAGGGGCCCCTGAAAAATCATGCTGAGGGCTTCAAAAGGTTGGACCGACGCCCCCGAAATAACGCTCAGAACCCCAAAAGTCTGGCCGGTCTCCTGGAAATCTCGTTGGTGGCCCGAAAAGTCGTACCGGGGCCACTGAAAGTCTCGCTGTGAGCATAAATGGTCGGGCCGGGGCCCATTGAAACTACGTTATGGGTCCCAGAAGGTTGACCCGTGACCCCTATAAATCATGCTGGGGCCCAACAAGTTTCACCGGGGCCCTTGAAAATGACACCGGAAGACCAGAAAGACTGAAAATCGTGCTTAATGTCCAACATTTGGACCATGGCTACTGAAAATTATTCTGGGGCCTGAAAAGTTCGCGAGTGGGCGAGTGGCCTGATCATCATAATGGGGGCCGAAAAGTTGTATCGGTGTCGGGGGAAATTGTGAGAATCGCACTGGGGCCCAAACAAAACGGGTGGGGCCACGAGATCTTGCGTTGGGGGCCTGAAAATGTTGCACTTCGACCCCTGAAAACCAGTGGTGCGGAGCCGGGAAAATGTTGCACGGCTCCGGCTCCGACTCCGGGTCCGTACATCCAAAACGTGATCGATCCATTAGGTAAGAGCTAAGGGTTGTTAAAAAAAGGTTAGCCGCAACCACTCAGGGGCGCAAACTTCAGACAATTATAAGCAACTTTTCCATATAAACTCTGTATCTATGTTTAAATAAGCAATTCAAATTTTTAATTTAAATAAATTTTTGCTTTTAAAAATGCGTTTTCATACCATACCATGCCATACTAGGTATAATGTGTCCACTTCACGTTTGCTAATTTTGTATAATTTAGACCTCTTTCGGAGTTGGAGCCGCCCTGCTTTTGACGGCTCCGGCTCCGACTCCGGCTTAGCGTAAAATGTCCCAGCGGCTCCGGCTCCGGCTCCAGCTTCGGGCAAAATTTTCCGGTTCCGGGGGCTCTAGCTCCGGCTCCGCATCCTGCTGAAACCCATACTAGAGGCTTGATAGGCCGCATCGGGGCCTATCGATTCAGTCTGGGTTTTGGCTTCAGACGAGGATTTTGAGTGGGTTTGGGTGGATGTGCAGGAGGTGGTGGGATGTGGGGCGTAAATGTAGCCCCGGCTGGTGTTCAAAGTGCGGTGTAACGTGAAGGAGTAGCGCTGGTTGTTAAGGGTGATTGTGTTTAGTAGAGTTTGTGTGTCCGCGCTGCTTTGTGTTTGAACTATGATGTGTGTGGTGTGCATGTGGACATTGAAGTGTGTTGAATTAAGCTTGTGTCGGAGTGTCCTTTCAAGAGTGAAGGGAGACTCCTGTGTGATGTTGTACCCTGTCTCTGTACAAACCCTGTTCAAACCCTGGACCTTCCTGCTGCTCTTCTGGCTTGCTGACTGCTGGCGCCGATCGTGCTCGGAGAAGAGCGTGTCTGATCCCGACGTCCGCGATCCGCCGGTGATCCCACATTCTACTGATTAGATATGAACAAGTAATCCCACCTAGTGAAAATTCCTTTATTAGTGGTTATTAGCATCATGAAACATTTTCAAAGCTAATGCCAATCAGAATAAAAATAAGTGGCACGCCAGCATTTGCCTCTTCCTACACACAATCCATTATATTGCTATCAGCCAGCAGAGGTGTGCTCACTTTATCTCCATGCAAGCTTCCTAAAGGGCAGTTTTGTCACCAACATCGTAGTTAAGTTGCCAAGATTTACGACCTCTGAATGCAAAACCACTTACCATTGTTGAGATGGTGCTACCGATTGTCGCAGTCTAGTTGGGTCATCAAACATTCTGTGAAGTCATTTCTGGGACAATGGTCAAAGTTTCTGGGTTTTATCCCATTTTACAGCATTTGTTCGACTATGTGGCGCAGGTCTCCTACGTGTCGCCTTGTTTGATGACGTAATGAAATAAAGTTTATGGCGGACTATGATGATGGTGGTAGATTTAGTGCCGTACAACTGGTCGCTATAGACCCTTCGAGCAAACTTACTTTCCATTAGGTTCGTAATTCACGAACTGAACTTCGGACCGATTCATCCACAAGCAATGTCTGCTGTTCCGCGTGCCACTGACACTGACCTATAGACGACCACGTGACCCGGTAGGCGAGCCCCCGCAGGGCCACAGCCTCAAAGGGCCCCGCCCACTGTTTGTCACGTGTCACGCGGTCGGCGCGGCCCGGCGGCGGCGGCGACGCGCTTACCTACAGTATGCGTGCGGCGGCTCTACTGTGGTGTTGGGTTCCGGACCGGGGATGGGGGAGGGGAGGGGGAGTTGTTTATTGGCACGTGGGCTGCCGTCGTGTGCGGCCCGGTCAGCATTTCCTGCGCACCATGGCATGCCGGCGCGGTGGTGGCGCGTGTGCAAAACTCCGGACGCCGACCAGGAAGCGAACGGACTACGGTGTGTGGCAACTAAAGCGATATCGACGAGGAAGTCAACGAACTATGGTTCGTGGTGACTAAAGCATTGTAATTATTTTGATTTTGCTGTGACAAGCTTACCAGAGAGACAACATAGAGGAATACATTCCTGCCTTTGGCTCCGTGTGGAGGCTTATTGCCCTGCTCCTGCTTCTTGCCTACTTGGAGAGGATTGGGCACCTCGTAATTTCTATTGCTATTTTTAAGTAATGCCATCATTACATTATTGCATCCTTACTTACGGCATGTCCATATTTTAGCATGGGACCTTATAGACGTAATCCAATGTTTTCCGAATTCATGAGCCTTGAATTGTTTGGCCATCATAATAATGTGTTGCTCCCCCGCCGGCTCATACGCCCATGGCTTCGTTCTTCAGTGCGGTTCGAACATCTACCAATTACCATTCCGTACGAGAAGTAATTATTCCGTCAGCCAGAGAAGTGCATCGAAGCTTGAGGGGACACAAAACCTGAACTTCTTTCAGCATATAACATGAGGCAGGTCCCGGGTTGGGAAAGACTTCCAGACCCTTTCTGGTCCGGTGTTCAGGAAAACTGTGGGAAGTCGGGGAGGATTTACAATTATGATGGCTAATATTAGCTGGACCAATATCTCGATTTGAGTCTTCGAGCCTGGGTGCATTGTGGACCATGCATCTATTACTGCAGTTGTATAATTGTATGTTTTGTAATGTTTCTGAAACTGTATGATATCTTGCGGTAGCATTTGGATCACGTAATTTAGACCGATATGAGATTAAAGTGAAAATACATAGAAATATATAAAAACAAGATTGACTTAAGCTTTTACTTCCACTTCAACTTCAACTTGAGCGTTTTTCATGTTCCATTTGAACCATTTCAGTTCGTGGTCTGGTCAATAAATTGAAATAGTGAAGCAAGGGCTATCTCGGAGTTGAGGGCAAAAGCTATCCTGAAGATGCAAGGGTGATGGGAGCGCGAACTACTGCTCCAGAGATCAGTAACCTTGGGAAAAGGGATTTGGATTGGCCTATAAATATGCTTAATTTTGATTTCCCCGAATACCTTAAAGTGAAGTTTTGGGCCTGAATCCATCGTGGAACATGTATTGTATAAGGCTACCGTTACATCTACGACCTGCAATAGGTGCAATACTGCATTTAGAAACCATAAGTTCTAACTAAGTCTTCGGTAGCATGGAAGCAGTTGCAACCCAATTTGTTAGCGGCTATCCAATTGCTCCGCATTTCTCCTAACGTGAATACTTTGAGTAATTTTCGTACACATGCCACGCTTACAACTGTGGAATTTATCGACATTTTCAGTTTCAGGTCATTTTAGTTTTTAGGTTTTTCACTTCCAGCTCACAGTTTTTCACACAAATGGCCTCTGAATCGGTATATGACGCCCGTGCTGGCATTATGGTAGTCAACTTCTATCGTCATGTTTTGGCCGGGGAGACCGGACACTTAGACACTGTCTGTCGCTCTGACACTGTCTGTCGCTCTGACACCGTCTGGCTGCTCTGACGCCGTCCGTCGCTCTGACACCGCCTGGCTGCTCTGACACCGCCTGGCTGCTCTGACGCCGTCCGTCGCTCTGACACCGTCTGGTTCCTCTGACACCGTCTGTCGCTCTGACACCGTCTGGCTCCTCTGACACCGTCTGTCGCTCTGACACCGTCTGACCGCTCTGACACCGTCTGTTGCTCTGACATCGTCTGTCGCTCTGACGCCGATTGGCTACTCTGACACCGTCTGTCGCTCTGACACCGTCTGGCTCCTCTGACACCGTCTGTCGCTCTGACACCGTCTGACCGCTTTGGTACCTCTGGTCGTTTTGATAACCTGACAGCCATGACATCCTGTGGCCGTGGTATTCACTGCCACTCCACACCCAATGGTGATGTTCCCTGTGACCATCATATTCACCGTCCCTCCACACCCAATGGTGATGTTCCCTGTGACCATCATATTCACCGTCCCTCCACACCCAATGGTGATGTTCCCTGTGACCATCATATTCACCGTCCCTCCACACCCAATGGTGATGTTCCCTGTGACCATCATATTCACCGTCCCTCCACACCCAATGGTGATGTTCCCTGTGACCATCATATTCACCGCCCCTCCACACCCAATGGTGATGTTCCCTGTGACCATCATATTCACCGTCCCTCCACACCCAATGGTGATGTTCCCTGTGACCATCATATTCACCGCCCCTCCACACCCAATGGTGATGTTCCCTGTGACCATCATATTCACCGTCCCTCCACACCCAATGGTGATGTTCCCTGTGACCATCATATTCACCGCCCCTCCACACCCAATGGTGATGTTCCCTGTGACCATCATATTCACCGTCCCTCCACACCCAATGGTGATGTTCCCTGTGACCATCATATTCACCGTCCCTCCACACCCAATGGTGATGTTCCCTGTGACCATCATATTCACCGTCCCTCCACACCCAATGGTGATGTTCCCTGTGACCATCATATTCACCGTCCCTCCACACCCGATGGTGATGTTCCCAGTAACCGTCATATTCACCGTCCCTCCACACCCAATGGTGATGTTCCATGTGACCGTCCCTCCACACCCAATGGTGATGTTCCATGTGACCGTCCCTCCACACCCAATGGTGATGTTCCCTGTGACCATCATATTCACCGCCACTCCACACCCAATGGTGATGTTCCCTGTGACCATCATATTCACCGTCCCTCCACACCCAATGGTGATGTTCCATGTGACCGTCCCTCCACACCCAATGGTGATGTTCCCTGTGACCATCATATTCACCGTCCCTCCACACCCAATGGTGATGTTCCCTGTGACCATCATATTCACCGTCCCTCCACACCCAATGGTGATGTTCCCTGTGACCATCATATTCACCGTCCCTCCACACCCAATGGTGATGTTCCCTGTGACCATCATATTCACCGTCCCTCCACACCCAATGGTGATGTTCCCTGTGACCGTCATATTCACCGTCCCTCCACACCCAATGGTGATGTTCCCTGTGACCATCATATTCACCGTCCCTCCACACCCAATGGTGATGTTCCCTGTGACCATCATATTCACCGCCCCTCCACACCCAATGGTGATGTTCCCTGTGACCATCATATTCACCGTCCCTCCACACCCAATGGTGATGTTCCCTGTGACCATCATATTCACCGCCCCTCCACACCCAATGGTGATGTTCCCTGTGACCATCATATTCACCGTCCCTCCACACCCAATGGTGATGTTCCCTGTGACCATCATATTCACCGTCCCTCCACACCCAATGGTGATGTTCCCTGTGACCATCATATTCACCGTCCCTCCACACCCAATGGTGATGTTCCCTGTGACCATCATATTCACCGTCCCTCCACACCCAATGGTGATGTTCCCTGTGACCATCATATTCACCGTCCCTCCACACCCGATGGTGATGTTCCCAGTAACCGTCATATTCACCGTCCCTCCACACCCAATGGTGATGTTCCATGTGACCGTCCCTCCACACCCAATGGTGATGTTCCATGTGACCGTCCCTCCACACCCAATGGTGATGTTCCCTGTGACCATCATATTCACCGCCACTCCACACCCAATGGTGATGTTCCCTGTGACCATCATATTCACCGTCCCTCCACACCCAATGGTGATGTTCCATGTGACCGTCCCTCCACACCCAATGGTGATGTTCCCTGTGACCATCATATTCACCGTCCCTCCACACCCAATGGTGATGTTCCCTGTGACCATCATATTCACCGTCCCTCCACACCCAATGGTGATGTTCCCTGTGACCATCATATTCACCGTCCCTCCACACCCAATGGTGATGTTCCCTGTGACCATCATATTCACCGTCCCTCCACACCCAATGGTGATGTTCCCTGTGACCGTCATATTCACCGTCCCTCCACACCCAATGGTGATGTTCCCTGTGACCATCATATTCACCGTCCCTCCACACCCAATGGTGATTTTCCCTGTGACCGTCATGTTCACCGTCCCTCCACACCCAATGGTGGTGGTGTTGTCTAAGTGACCGAGCGCCCTATTGAGCTCACAACCAGCATGTGACCAACAGTTGCTGGAATGTCACTCATTAGTGAAACTTAGCTGGTGACGTAGCTGAACCTTGGGGAATGCTGTGTTGTTCGTCAGTCACTCCGTGTCATTGTGTACAAATTCGCCCAGTTGGGCGCCAGTATGTAATTATAAGTATTGTCCCTGGAGAAAGTGTGATAGAGAATGGAAATAGAACCTTATTCAGCTGATACCGTACCTGAAAACAGGCCAAAATTCCGAACTTGGTGACAGTTTTCATCAAAATATGGAGCTATCTCAATTCGAATTTGTATTTACATCACTGCCCCAACGCCTGAAGACGTAGTTTTGGACGCACTGTTCTGTGTTGTCATCAGGTGATCCGCGGCTACGTCACTAGACCTCCGTTACTCCAGCACATTACACGTGAACAGCTAACCGGGCTGGACCCGCATCACATTCATGCGATCTCACGTGACCTCTCCGATCCTGGAGGCCACAGTTTCCGCGGCGAAGGCGCCGTCGCGTGACCTAGCGTGACACGACCTGTAACCGCAGGTGCCGGCCAACAGTGGGCCGGGTCTCTACCGGCTGCACACGGAGGGCAATGAGCAGGACCAGCTGGAGGGCTCGCTGTTCCGCAACCGCACCAACCTGCGCTTCGAGGCGCGCTCCCTCACCATGCTGGTCCAGATGGACAGTCCCGTGTACCGTCAGCTTCAGACAGGTGAGCTCACGTGAAGGCCACGCTAAGCCGCCGGATATTGTCCCTGGAGAAAGGGTGATAGAGAATGGAAACAGAACCTTATTCAGCTGATACCGTACCTGAAAACAGGTCAAAATTCCGAACTTGATGACAATTTTCCTCAAAATATGACCCTTCAGTGTGCCAAAATCCACGTGTCGACTCACGTGGGGTCGCGCGAGGTCATTTGGTGGACGACATCGGGATATTGGGTGCTCACTTCACGTGCCGTTTCATGGGATGAGTTTTCACGGTATCAGCATTTCAGGTAGCATGCTGATACGGAGTTCTCCGTATCAGCATTTCAGGCATATATTGCAAATGTGGTCTTCGTGTCATGTCTGTGCGCTCACCATTTTTCATAATGATCGACGATGTCCGTTTTTTTTTGTAGCAAGCAATTCATTTCGTTCCACGATTTTCGTTTGATCCCATTCAGAATTTCAGCGACAGTTTCTTCTCAATTTTGGCCTGGGTCGTGGCCTGCACACTTTGTCACATGACGTCGTTTCCTGCCCACGTCCGTCGCCCTGCACCGTCCCGGAGGCGCCCTGAGCTCGTCCCGCGAACGCGGCGCCATCGAGCCGTGCCGCGAGCGTCTCACGTGTGGTGTGCGTGCGTGGGTCGCTGCGGCCGCGTGACTACGGCTCGAGGTCGCTCTAATCGGGCGTGATTGGCTTGTTGGATGGATGAGGTCACTTACAGGCTGTTCGGTTGGCGGTAAGTGGCGGCGTCAGTAGGCATACGTGCCACGTATTCAGACGGACACGAGCTGCCCGCCACACGTCCAAGAGGACCTCGCCCGTCGCCTCTTAGGGTTTCTTCTTGTTTTTTTTTGCTAAAGCAAGAGAAGGTGTGTGGCGTAGCCCGCTCGGAAAGAAGCTGCCGGTTAGGCACTTTTCAGTTTTATCCTTCTGTAATTTCTGTCATTAAACGGAAGATCGGTTGGTGGGTTTAGCTTCCAGGTTACAATATCGGCTGTGTTTGGGATAATGTCGCGTAATGCCGTCCTAGCATTATACTGAAATATCTGTATACAAACTGTCTCTAAAGGTGGAGCAACCTGCCTGAGATTCAGTCATCTTAATGGAGGGGTCCACCATCCCGTTGCTCCCTTGATTCATTCATGATAATCCGTGCAAGCATATGCAATGTGATGCCATCCCCTACTCTGAGTTACGCACCCAAGGAGGTGCAGTGTTCCCACTCTCTCCGCGAGGTTTTGGACAAGCACTTTCTCGGAAAAATGTTCAGAAGAATTCAAGAACAAAAATTATTAAATCGACTAAATACTAAAGTTGATCGCAAACGCCTCCTAAGCCGCAAGAGATATGCACTTTTAGTTATTATCAGAGTGTTCGCCAATGCTTTGCGGATGTAATAACATATCTCGAACTCCATTTAAATCATAGGTTACAGGTTAGCCCAGGCCAAAGTTTGATTGACGTCGCATTTGAAAGCTTGATAGAATGTTGGCTAAGACCACTGTTTCCGCCCACTCGGGATAAAAATGGACAACAAAATCTGATTCAGGGCTTTAAAAAATAACCTAAATAACCTGTCAAGCTAACAGGTCATCCAAGATCAGCATAGGTTCGTGGTCCGATCAGCATAGCATAGGGTCAGTCCGTGAATGACCTTGGAATGGTACAGGGACAATGTCGGAATATCAATGGAGTCATCTAGCAGCCTAACTCGCACATAATGTGTCGTTTTTAGTCGCAATGGTAAGCCAAGATGCGAACATCCGTGATTCCGTTCTAAAATTGCCAGAGTTGTTCCCCTTTATGATGTCATGGCTTCGTAACCTGACATGGGAATACTTGTATTTGTGTCACAAAAGACGCCCCAGAGGGTACCGCAAATTACACTGGGTTCCGTTCAGAATTTCGGAATCTATCCACGAAAAAAACTTGGGTTTTGCATCATCCCCTCCACTGGCAAGGGTTCAATCTAACGTGGTCACTCTCAAGCTGACTGGTCGTATTGAGCCGAAAGCCGTCCGGTTAGCGAGCTTTGAACCCGCAACCGTTCGATTACGATGATACAAAGCATCTGCTTTGTGCCGCGCAGAAGACCACGACCTTGCAGAAACATCTGATGCTGTTTGGTGTAGTACGAACCTACAGCGTTGTACGTCTTACAGCTCGATTTGATATTGAGAAGAGCGGACACGCGAGTCCGTATAAGCGTAGCACACTTTGAGAGGAATAATTATAAGCCTTTTCAATAGAACTGTGTGATTTCAATCCCGTAACATCTGGCTGCGATACAGAATAGTTTTACTTGGTGTTATTGTTTTTCATTATAAGGTGGTGAAATCTTGTATTCTATGTGTTCGGCAGGATGCCTGAAAATCGAATGTGATACGGAAAGTAGTGGCAAATATACATGCATACGTGCATTGCCATCATTAAACGTGTGGGCTCGTGAGCAATTGATGCTCGTAAGGCACCTCAATCACGCACGTGAAGCGCGTATTGGTCACGTGCATAACTCCCAGTGTTCGTCCGCCTTTAAGCAATCGAACTGAGGTGCCGCCCTCTTGCCACGCACGTGGCAAGAGGGCGGCACGTGGCCGCCGAGATTTACGGTACTCAGTCCCAATCAGTTGCTAACCCGAGTCGTTTGCCCGGCCGTAAATTTCTCCCGCCGCCAACAACGCCGCGGTAACGGGCTCACTGAAGTGGTCCGCCGCCGGGGGCGTGGCTCACTGCTGGGGGAACAGAACCTGGCTCACCATCTCGCGATGCCTCGCATTGTTCACAAAGTCCCAGAGAACTGGCTCTTCTCTCGCGTATGTTGAACGGGAGAGACGTCGTTATCAGTTGTGATTGATGAGCAGGCCCCAACGGAAGGTGGTATAAGCGAAGCATCACACAGATATTTATCAGACATGAAGAAGAAATCCCAATGAAATGAAGCTGTGATACTTTTTTTCACTGTACAGGTTATCGCCTAAGTAGGGGACAAACGAAGGATTTGAACACCTCTCCACAATCAATGTTCTTTGTTCATTACATGCTTACCGTATTGGTTATTAAAATCACCATTGAAGCCTGAAGGCATTTATTTGTTATGTTTTAAGGAACACCAGCCAGATGTGTTCTATATGTCCAAATATCTAACAAGAGGGAAATTGTATAATGGCGGTATATCATCGGCTCCTTTACAACTAAGTCCTCGAGACTGCAATTTATAGATCCAAGACGTTGATGCATATATCCTTTTCCTTTGCTGAAGCGATGCCAGTGGCTGTGGGAGAATGGAATATTAACGCAAATGTAAATGCAGCAAGTTGTGTCATCGAGCTTCTCTAACATTGTGCTGTGGTCGTCATCTGGGATTTTGTGGCTCGTCAGCTGCTTCGGCTGTGATGCGCTGCGGCCGTTATCCATCCTTCTAGCGAGTTTTAGTGATCTGCCCCGAAGGCCAGCTCTGTTGCGACTTTGGTGCCGAAACTAACTTAGTATCGAACATTCCTTTGGTAAAGCGAAAATATGATTTAGGAAAGTCATTTTTTTCTGGAAGCTGAGGCAGAGAAAACTTTATGCCGTGGCAAAGGCGATAGATAATATTAAGGTGATACTAAAACTACCATGTTCCTTATCCAGATGTTTTCCCATTGCTCTTCTCTCGGCGATGTTTATCCTTGCATGGGGAACTCTCACTGTGCTTTTTTCCATTCCTGTACTCTCTAGTATTTGGCACACAGTGCTCCCTTCTCTCAAATTGTAAGTAGTGTGAAGCACCATAACTCCCTTCATAGGATTTTCATACTACTGCTTTAAGAAAGAAGTGAATGTCAGAAAATGTCGCCACATATTTAGTCCTTACTCCCCTACGAGTAAAATCACTCCGTTTTCCGAACCTTTTTCAATTGATTCCATTTTTAGAGCCATGAACCGCTAGTAATTATTACGTTGTAAACTAGTCGACATTCTAGTTTGACAAAATCGGCTGTGGCTTATGACTGAAGCTTCATGACTTCAGCTTGTGGGCGAAGCCCTGTGGCTTCGGGGCAGCACCTCATGTCCAGGCCAGACGCGAATGGCACTTGCGCTGTGCGTGACCCTCGGCCGGCCGGAGTTGTGCCCCGGGGGACGCCGGGGTCAGCTGGGGCGTCTCGTGTAGTGCTGTGTCGGCCGGCGTTAGTGCCCCGGGGGACGCCGGGGTCAGGTGGGTCGCCTCGTGTAGTGCTGTGTCGGCCGGCGTTAGTGCCCCGGGGGACGCCGGGGTCAGGTGGGTCGCCTCGTGTAGTGCAGTGTCGGCCGGCGTTAGTGCCCCGGGGGACGCCGGGGTCAGCTGGGTCGCCTCGTGCAGTGCTGTGTCGGCCGGAGTTGTGCCCCGGGTGACGCCGGGGTCAGGTGGGTCGCCTCGTGTAGTGCTGTGTCGGCCGGCGTTAGTGCCCCGGGGGACGCCGGGGTCAGGTGGGTCGCCTCGTGTAGTGCTGTGTCGGCCGGCGTTAGTGCCCCGGGGACGCCGGGGTCAGCTGGAGCGCCTCGTATTGGCCGTCGGTGTCAGTGGGCTGTCGGTAGACAGCCGGCCATCATCCGCCAGGGGGGCCCAGGGTAACAAGCACGAGCACTATCAACTGGCTCTCGCTTTTGACCATGGGTCGGTCGTGGGAATCAATATGGAGGGGTGTCAGTGTCAGTGACCGGATCGATCACTGGAGCAATGTCTCCGCCAAACCTGACCAAGCACGTCTGGTCACCAGACCAGCGCGGAAGTTTCAAGTCAATCTAGTGTACTCTGAAACACCGATAAAATATTTTCGGTTCATGAAAGGCCGTAGTGTTCTCCGAATTTGTCCAGGTGTTTTGCACTTCGGGGGTTAGTAAGAAGTGGGACAAAAGTGGGAGGGGAACAAGTTGAAGCATTTGCAGCGTCAGTCTGTGGAGCACCATTTGGAGCATCAGCATACGAGAGTTCGTGCATACCGTTCCGGTATTCAACTGTATTGGTGTTATTCCAGTGTGTTGCTTCACTAGCCAACGGTATTCCGATGCTGTATCCTACAGCCGTGTTTCACACGTGTCTCGGTGTTTGTCGGTATTTCTGCTGTCGGTGTCGGTAACTGTGTCGGTATTTCACCGCGCACTGGTGTTCCAGTTCGTTTCCGGGTTGTGCTGCTGGGCACTGATCTGAGGTCGTTCAAGTCGTCGGCGGACATCTTCCTGCTGGACCCCCACGGTGTTGTCATGAAGCAGTGGATGTCCAGACAGGTCAGCACTGGTGGCCCGCGCACGCTACACTCACGCGTGCACACTCGCCGAACATTCACACCCGCACAGACTGACTCACCTTTGTTACACTCAACCGCACGAAACCCGAAATGAACTAGTTTTTTTAGTGTGATGCAGCCGATCGATGGGTGTTGCATTATTACGTGTGTAAAAATTATGATAAACGACCTTCTGGTAGCTCGTCAGCTAATTACTCCCTTACCTCGAAAGTAGGCCACATGTGTGGTGGATGCCCCCTAATAGCTGGTGCTGGTTACTGTTGTGTTTTTGCGCTGTGCTGACTGTTTTATGAGCATGTATGGAATTCATTCAAATTGACTTCATCGCAAATACTGCAGCGTACCATACATAATGTATGCGGTGTCTTTGTCCAGGCGTTACTTTTGTAAGTGCCACTGTGACCTGGGGACCTCGATGTCCGCAGAACATCGATTGCTACTTCTGTGCCTGACATGCAACAATACTGCGTTTGTGGTGCCGACTCCGGATCGAATCGGTGCCGTGGACTGCTGGGATTCATTGAGATTGAACCTGTGGGATGGAATAAGGAACGAAGCGATTGAACCGTTGATGAAGTATAGCAAGTGCTGCATATATCGCGTTTGAAATCACGAGCGTATTCCACTTGAATACAATTAGTTACGAATACGAATATCAGCACTTATTTAACAAGTGTCCTACTTACATAGTTTGAACTTGGTTGCCGCGGATTATCATGGTTTGCGCACCCAAGAAGAGGCTTCTTCCTCTGGCAAGATGCGCACCTGAGGGAAAGGTTTCTTCCTCTGGCGAGACATTTGGTTCACCCTTGTGCACGGCTTGTGACATTCATCGCGTTTACTCCGTTCACAATATTTAATTTTCGAACCTTCGCGAGAGCATTCTGCGCTTTTCCATGCACGTCCGGGAGGCTCTTCACCTGGTATGCAGTGAAGTTTTCTCCGGGGAGAGGGAGGCCATACGAAAATGCTGGCTGCGCGCGTAGTAGTTTGCCTTAATTTCCGTGCAGTCGATATCTGAACGTCACATAATTACCGATATCCGGTCAATAAGATACGCTGCTTTCGGGTGTTTTGTGAGCTATTTGCTCTCTTGCCTTCACAAGCAGGCGTGACCATGGAGGGAGAGCAGGCGAGGTTAGGTTACGTTAGGTTAGGTTAGGTTAGGTTAGGTTTGTATCTTCCTTTCTGTGTCGTCAGAAAACAAAAATGAAACGGATGACAAACGTGTTTGTTCACAGCCTTTATTCCCACTAATGTGTTCATTGCAACTGAAGTAATAAGCGTCTCTATTTGCGATGCAGCTTTCGCTTTCTTTTCCCTTGGTACGAGAATGTGTTTACAGTGATTACGTGAAAAAAATATCCACCTTTTTATTATGTTCTTGCTGGTTTGCTCTGCTATATATCGTGGCTCCCTGACGAAGTCTCCTAATTCTGGCTGGATACCGCCTTGTCAGGTCAGGTTACCGTAGTACCTATGCTGAGTTCCGTCCGATCAATAATCTCGTCTGCAGCATATTTATACATAAACGTCCTGACAAACTATCGCTAATATTTAAAATCGCTAAATTTTGATCTAGACAATGGGAAAAATTAGCTTACCATATAATTAGCCAGGGCGCATGGTTGTAGAAAGCCCACTGGGGCGCTTGCTAAGATGGCGATGTAGCACAGGCAATCCTGCGACGTAATTTTATTATGAATAATTTAGCCGCCCATCCACCGGAGAGAGACTGCTGTGGAGTGGCATGCTCGTCGCCGTGTCTCTCATTCCTCAGCGCGGCACGAAATGTGTCTCGTACCAGCACCATTTGGTCTTGATGGAAGTTGGCTCGTGGCCATGTGCGTGGAAGCGCTGTATTTGGTGCCTAGTTTGCGGGAGGTTTGGGTCTAAACCTCGATGAGTACTGGTGTATGCCATCCACCCGATTAACTTTGGTCGACGCAGTTTATATTGGTCTCTGACAGATGCAATAATTTTGATCGCGACACACGCTAGCCGAATGACACGCAACTGCTTGGGGAGCATCGTTTGTCTTAGAGCGCCACAGCGGGCGTGTCTGTTGACCACGGGATGGTGCCGTGATGCATGATGGAAAACTTGTCGACTACAAGTGTGTACCATTGCATGATGCACTCCCCGTGCTGGTGCCCTTACACGGTCGCAGTGGAACCCTTCGGCAACCAGCCCGAGTACTGTCCCGTGGGCTGCTTCAGCAGAGGGCTCGTACTTTCTGTCACGTGAAGCCCTTTCGGGACTGGAGCGTGTAATGCTTGTGGCCAGCGTATGTTCAGCGGCAGGACGACAGATCTTGGCGCAGGCCGCCATCGCATGGGCACCCCACTGCTCAGTGGGGTGCCCATGTCGGACACAGGAGCGTTCTTTCCGCAATGATCCACCTGTCTCAGGGGCGCCTTCTCTGCGACTGGGAGCTGAATTCTATCATTGCGGGCGTCGCTTTTAGTTGTCATTTCTTGAACAATCGGGAGGAACGGTTGCCGAGATTGTCCGGCTCCTAGATTTGCCGCTGGCGTTGACATCCTGAGGGCAGATGCATTTTGTGTTTTAAGCAGTGACTGGTCGGCAGCACAACTATTTCTACAGATGTGAGATGCCATAAAGGGCGGCTGCTGAGCGAAGCCAACAATCTGGCCACTCCCTGGGGTGAGCTCACGGATGGATATGACAGGCGTATCGCTGTCGGCTGATACAACAAACAGCGGAGGCATACAGGCAGGGTCATGTAGGGCACTAAATTACCACTAATTTACAGGACCACTAGGTTATCTCCACTGCTTCCCATTCTCCAATTTGTTTCGGTCATTCCTACGCCCTTGCCTGGTGCAGTTGAATATCGTAATACAAATTCGCTGGACGCGCTTCAGAAGCGTTTGTTTGTTAAGTATGTACTCTCCGGATGTCATTTATTCGCGCAATAATGGTCACTATTCGCCACTTAGCTTGAGCGCCAGTGCCTCTGCAGGCTGTCACCTTTGTCGAGATGACAGCGTGCTTCCTCGGTGCCGGGCAGTGCTTGTCGGCGTCCCATGTCAGCCGCCGGTAACTTCAGATGCAGCGCATGCAACTTGATCACTGTTGCCTTGGTCGCCAGCGGACAGCGGTGACCGTTTTGGTCGCGCTCGGTGACGAAATGCGGTGTCGCGTCTCCTCCGGTGGCCGCTCGGTGAAGGAGTGCGTTATGGCGTCTCCTATGACCGCTCGGTGAAGGAGTGCAGTGTGCCGTCTCCTCCCGTGGCCGCTCGGTGAAGGAGTGCGTTATGGCGTCTCCTATGACCGCTCGGTGAAGGAGTGCAGTGTGCCGTCTCCTCCCGTGACCGCTCGGTGAAGGAGTGCGTTATGGTGTCTCCTATGACCGTTCGGTGAAGGAGTGCTGTGTGGCGTCTCCTATGACCGCTCGGTGAAGGAGTGCTGTGTGGCGTCTCCTCCCGTGGCCGCTCGGTGAAGGAGTGCGTTATGGCGTCTCCTATGACCGCTCGGTGAAGGAGTGCAGTGTGCCGTCTCCTCCCGTGACCGCTCGGTGAAGGAGTGCGTTATGGTGTCTCCTATGACCGTTCGGTGAAGGAGTGTAGTGTGCCGTCTCCTCCCGTGGCCGTTCGGTGAAGGAGTGCTGTGTGGCGGCTACTCCCGTGGCCGCTCGGTGAATGAGTGCTGTGTGCCGTCTCCTCCCGTGGCCGCTCGGTGAAGGAGTGCAGTGTGCCGTCTCCTCCCGTGGCCGCTCGGTGAAGGAGTGCAGTGTGCCGTCTCCTCCCGTGACCGCTCGGTGAAGGAGTGCTGTGTGCCGTCTCCTCCCGTGACCGCTCGGTGAAGGAGTGCAGTGTGCCGTCTCCTCCCGTGACCGCTCGGTGAAGGAGTGCTGTGTGGCGGCTCCTCCCGTGACCGCTCGGTGAAGGAGTGCAGTGTGCCGTCTCCTCCCGTGGCCGCTCGGTGAAGGAGTGCTGTGTGGCGGCTCCTCCCGTGGCCGCTTGCCTGTTGTCTGCGGCTGCTGTGACGGATGGGTGCGCGACTCCGACGTAGGCAGCGCCGGCCATAGGCATAGGCTCAGTTTGCTGAAGCGTCAACCGGCCCCAGCAGCGTGCGGCCAACTCACCGGTGTCATCCCGACACGGCGATGTGGAGATGACACCTGGCCCCAGCAGCGTGCGGCCAACCCATCGGTGTCATCCCGACACGGCGATGTGGAGATGACACCCGGCCCCAGCAGCGTGCGGCGAACCCATCGGTGTCATCCCGACAGGGTTAAAATAATGTTTTTTCGTTAGGTGTGAGATGCCGAAACGAGCACAATAGGATGTCGAAATTTGCCATGGAATAAGTGTCATGTAAAATGTATGTAATGTCTTTTATACTCATATTTGACCCCATGGTGTGAGTACTTATGACTGCAGCTTTATTATTTGTTTTTGAGATCCATAATTTATGAAGTGCTACATTCGGGACAGGGAGAATATTCATATGCTATAAACTGGCAGTGTATGCCATATCATATTACAGACAATCCCTTTCCCGGATATTATGTTACGAAATGTTCGTGTATTAGCATACCTTATCGAGAGCATGGACATGGTACTGATAAGCGAGATACTGTTAGAAAGGAGACGTGACGACTTCATAAGCATGCACCAAGGAGCAGGATGTCGATACTTTTTGGAGAAGGACGTCGATCGAGTGTTCAATAAGTGGTATATTCCACCCAATTTCACGAATAATTTGACACTGCATCCCGACACGGCGATGTGGGGATGACATCCGGTCGCAGCAGCGTGCGGCCAACCCACCAAGTATCATCCCCAGACGTCGATGATATCCAAGACGCACTTTCGTTTGCCCTGGGAGTCCGCAAAACGATATCCAAAACGCTGCACGTCCGTTGCACTCCTGATATATTTAAAATGCACGGTTCGGAGGGTCCGAACGCTCGCCTGGAATTCACACGCAAACATATAAATATCACCGGGGGCGGCAGGCCCCATTAACTGTTCACGGTGCTCACACTAATTCATGCACCATGGAAGAATAGCGGCGCCATGTGTCCTTCATTCAGAAACGTCAGGAGATGTAGAAGCCACATCAAATTTATTTTTATCCATTAAGCACGTTCTTTGTGTTCCACTTTAGACTTGTGCGTTAATGTGTCCCATCTTCTCACCAGTGGGATGATTTTTCGAACATGTTCTCCAGATAGGGCATTTATCCTACCAAATGCATTTTTTCACTGGGTGAAAACCCTGGAGTAACAAAAAGGAGCAAAGCAACCAAGCAAACAACCAACAAGCAAAAGTGTTATGGCACAAGACGTTATATTCATGTGCAGAGATCACCAACATGTCGGCTCAACGCCTTCATCAGGCTGATACCTAAGATGTTTGAGCACGTATATGAAGCAGAGCGTTTTAGATTTAAAGATTGACACGTAACGCAAGATCTACCGCCTGCTTCAGACTGGTGAAAGTCGTTCAGACGAAACACACTAGAGCATATGTACACAAATGTCAAAATATTGGTCGGTCGTAGGTAACCACATTCCATATCTCACCATCGGATCACTATCATATTTGGTGTTCTCTTCCTCTAAACGTGACGTGCGGTGCAGTAAAACTCTTAATATTGCTTGTCGAATGAACAGGCTGTCCAAATTCGCTCAGTTTGGCGTCAGGATGTCACCAAAATAATTTATCCCTTGAGAGTTTGTGATAGATAATGGAAATAGAGCCGCACTCCGCTCATTCCTCACTTCGGAATAGGCCTAACTTCCGATTGTGATGCCTATACCACTCAGGAAATGGCTGCTATTTTAATACGAAATTGTTTTACATGATGGCCTCGACGCCTAAATTCGCGAATTTTGACACCCTGTATTAACTAATGAGGTTAGATTGACATGGGTTCTTATTGGCGTGCTGACAAGTAAAATGTGCCATAAGTGAACGCAAATGAGTGCAATTTTGGAGTGCGTCAACTGCATTATTGGGGTTGGATGTCGTATATCCTTGGATTATTTAGAAATGTGAAAGTTATATGTGTCCCACTCTATTCCTGACTGGAACAGCCTCTGTCATCTTCTTTTTGTACCGCGGTTCTCCGAGCATGTGTTATTCTTGCGCAAGAATATATCGACCACAACCACTTTTTTCATATTTGTTGCAAGTAGGTCTGTACAGTGGTACCAATTTGTTCTTTCTCCCTTACCTGGGATCGCTTCTGTCAATTTATTTGGTCATCATATGATATATTGCCGCGTCATCGAATTCTCGGCTGCAGCCATCTGCCAAACTTCACATCACCACAAGGCCCCTCAGGTGAAACCTGGTACACATTTTGCATGCAAGTCAAGCGCAGTCTGTTTTAGTCCGACACGACGTTTTGGGGCTCGGTTGGACCCTTCGAGACCCAAACGTATCCTACGGGACTCAGCCGGATTTGGTTGGGGCTTCGGCACGATCTCTGAGGGTGGTGGCGTTCTGAGGCCTCCTGAGAATTTTCGAAGCCAGGCACGATTTTCTTGGGCCTCTAGAAGTTTTGTGCATCGGTCCTTGTAAGCACCAGCATGATTTTCGTGATTCCTGCTCGATTTTCCGTGGGCTCGGTTCCATTTGTCAAGGCCTGGTGCGATTTTTCCGACGTTCCGGCACGATTTTGATAACCAATCACCTCCCAAGAGATGTTCCCCTCGGTAGATACGCCGCTAATTTATGTAGCTTTTGGGTGAAGTGCCGTCATAATGTTGTACCGAGCATTTTATCACATACTAAGCTTTAGAAGATCCATTGGCTAGCCGCGTTTGCACATGTTCGCCTGTTCCCGGTGCACGAGGTCCGCCACCTGATGCACTTCTGACTGCCATGCACGCCTGGCGCACCTTGGTGCACGCCTGGCGAATCTTGGTGCACGCCTGGCGTGCCTTGGTGCATGCCTGACGTGCCTTGGTGCACGCCTGGCGTGCCTTGGTGCACGCTTTGCGCGCCTTGGTGCACGCCTTGATGCACGCCTGGCGTGCCTTGGTGCACGCCTTGGTGCACACCTGGCGTGCCTTGGTGCACGCCTGACGCGCCTTGTTGCACGCCTGGCGCGCCTTGTTGCACGTCTGACGTGTCTTGGTGCCCCCCTGGCGCGCCTTGGTGCACGCCTTGGTGCACGCCTTGGTGCACGCCTGGCGCGCCTTGGTGCACGTCTGGAGGCGTCCTGCACGGCTTCCTATACGCCTGAATTTCCCGAGATCTCGTCGAAGTCGGCCATGATTTGCAGACTGACCTCTGACTGCAGACCGGGCCATGGGGAGGAAGTTGCTGTGAACAGCCACGCAGTATGTAGATGGAATTGGAACAGGTGTTTCATGTCATCATCAAAGGCATTATTGTTTTCTGCGGAGTTTTGCGCGCGCGAAGGTGGGAAGGAGGCCGCAGCGCATAACCGAAATAAGACCTGTCCAACTTATCGGCCATGTTCTCCACAGTTAGCATTTCCAGAGGTTCCAGGTGGGGAGCCACCTCTAGTCTTTGATTACTTGAATGGGACCCTCAACCTATTGGCCGGTCACATTCGTTGTATTTTTCCCGCATAATCGGCCTGTGAAAGGCAACCAAAAGGGGCCGGTAAACCGGATTGAATGCAGCACGACATATTACATAACAGTTTTCTGTAAGTTAGAATACGTGATCTGTGGAAGCTGTATAGGGCTCAGGAATAACTCGATGCGAAGCGAATATGTATCCATGTCTAAACCATCTGATGATGACAATGTTCCTCCGGTGGGGTGATGATCATTGTTCCCTTCCCCAATCTCATTGGTGTGGTTGTATCTTCTTAACATCCATGTTTTATGTTAAATTTCAAAGATCAAGGATATTTAGTTCGTTGCCTTGCAAGCAGCGCCATGGTGCAAATGTTGCAAGTGAAAGTTCCCGGGGCTTCGTTCCTGGTACTTTCACTTGCCTGGCCCTGGTCCTTTCTTGTCTTCCTTGATGCGATTTGAGGCGAGCCGTTTCGGGCAGCTAATCTGTCCTAGTCTTGTCGCCGTCGTCTAGAACGTCTGGGAACTAAACGCCGAGGTCTGAGTCCACCAACAGGAGCCAATGTCAGCCCGGCTCCCGTTGTGCCAATGCAACTGTGCTAATGTGCTCGCCGTGCCAATGCCACGATGTGATGTGACGTGATGTAATACTGATGTCGCCGTATGGGTCTTAACTGATCCAACCGTCTCCAGCACCGGTCCGATACTGGTCGATCGCCCGCTGCAGCAGCGCTGCTGTGACGTGCCCTGACCTGACGTGATCTGTGCTGACCTGACGTGACCTGTGCTGCCCGCAGTCCAACACTGGCCTGGTGTCGGCCGAGTACCAGCTGGGCGAGCGGCCGGTGGCCGGCACGTGGACTGTGCGGGTGTCGGCTCGCGGTCAGACCGAGGAGCAGCCGTTCCTCGTGCAGCTCTACCAGCCGCCTCGCTTCGAGGTGAGCTCGGCCGCGACAGGTGGCCTGACCACGGCCTGGTGGCCTCTGGTGGCCTCTAGTGGCCTGGACGCGACAGGTGGCCTGACCACGACCTGGTGGCCTCTGGTGGCCTGGCCACGGCCTGGTGGCCTGGCTACGGCCTGGTGGGCTGGCCACGGCCTGGTGGCCTGGCCAAGTCTGGTGGCCTGGCCTCGGCCTGGCGGGCTCATCCAGTCCATTCCGACCTCAGCCGGCGATACTGAACAGTAAGTAGCACGGTCTCAGTAGGAGCTAGTGGAGGAACTACAGCAGCCGCGTGTACGGCGCACATTTGCTTCAAAGTCTCGCATGTCCAGCAGCAGCATAGAACGATGCAATGTAGAATAATGGTAAATAGATACTGGCAGTAGCAAGCAGTTTTCGTATGGCATACACACAAGTTATTTTTCACAGAGATAACGTCTGTGTCTAATTATGATATGTATCGTGATCATGAAGGACTTAAAAGAGGATGAGAGACGGTGCACAGTCGTTGTTTTTCGTCCAAATCACAGGAAGGGGGGTAAAACGTACACTAATTACAGGAACCAGGGTACAACGTACACTGTAATCCCAGGAATCAGGGTAAAATTTACACTGTAATCACAGGAAGCACGGTCAAATGTGCACTGCAATCACTGGAAACAGGGTAAAACGTACGCTGTGAAATATTCCAGGGGCAAGGATTGGCCGGAATGTGGTGTGATAATGGTGTGATGAAACGTACACTGAACACTCCAGGAGCAGGGATCGGTCCGATGGTGTTGTGATCGTGGTGCGCTAAAACGTACACTGTGAATATTCCAGAAGCAAGGATTCGTCCGATCCTATGTGCATGGAATGATAACGGAATCGCAGAAAGGGCAGAGGAGTTGAGAGGTTAGCAGTGCCTGGAAGACGTGCTCGTAAAATCAACAAACGGATGGTCAAGAGCTTCCTAAAGGAAAAGAAAGAAACCCCAGGGAAGCTAGTTCGTATGGTTAGTAAAAAAAATGACTGCAGATAAAAGTTAGATTAGCAAACTACTGAAAGCCAAATATGGACTGAACTACTTCCGGAAATGGCTCGACCGCACTGAAGCCCAAAAAGAGCGTGCTGAGAGCGGTGCCTCAAGTTACACCGAGGACCCCTGAGTGCTGCGGAAGATGGAGATCGTGCTCGGACGACCGTGATGGACGATGGCATGGATTTCAGTTTCAAAAGTTTTGAGTGTCCCAGAATCAGAGTATATTACGCCATTTCCGAGTCCGAATGCGCTCAAAATGTGAAGTTGAAGACCACGATCAGGCCTCCCCGGCGGGCGATGGTGTGGCTGGCCGCATCACCTCGTGTTAAGTGCACACCCCTGTTACAGTAGAAAAGCGTCACAGTCTACCTCGAGGAGTGTCTTAAGAAACGCCTGATGCCTTTTCTAAGGTAGCAGAATGCAGATCGGGACTTTTGGCATTCAGATCAGTTCGTAATCGTCTGGCCCGATGAGGCCAGGTCCCATTACAGGATTGGCGTGCAAAAGTATCTCAAAACAGAAAATATGTTTCGTTGGTCGCCAGGAGAACCCCCGAGCGTGCCTCAACCCAATTGAGTCCAGGTTGGTTTTGTTGAAGGCCAGCTTCCATGAAAAGAACTGGGGAGCGATAGGCAAGCAACAACTTATAAAAAGAATATAAGAAAAGGCGAAACACATTGACATTTAGATTGTGCGGATCACGTTCAGCGCGTGCAGACTCAGCTCCATCTAGTGGGTCGCGGGCTTACTAACGCGCTGAACATCAATCCAAATGAGTATGGTGTGACTGTTCGAATGGAAATTCTACCGGCATGCTTCGTTTAGCTGTAGAGATATGAGCAACAAAACGTTGTGCAGAGTTTTGCTGTAACTCTTGTTTTTCCATATTTAATATTATTGTTCGATTTATCCGTGTATATATGAGATAACTGACTTGAGACCACGAATGACGCAAATATGCCAAGAAGAATTGTATATGACCTAAGGAGAGAGCAACTTACCAGTGTACACGCACCTGTTTGCAGTAGGTGAGAGTGTAGGGCATTAGTCTTAACATGTGAGAGTGGAGGGTAGCACAGTGTCAGCATGTGAGAGTAGAGGCTAAGATCATTCAAGAAGCGGAACGAAGGGTAGCGCTAGCAGTCTTGGTGCGAGAGAATAGAGAGAGAGAGTAACAGTCGCCAGGAGACGGTGATATAATATTTCAACGGGAAAATGTTTAGGAGGTAGCGCACCTGGTGAAGGCTAAAACATATGGATCATTCTGACGTCAGTATGGTGCACCAGTCGTAATTATGTCATCGGAACGGTATTACACAGGTAAATCGGTCGTCAGGGGAGAGGGTGCTGAGCTATCAGGAGGGCATTGCGGTAGTAATTGAGTCGTTGGGATATGGGAATGATTATGGTCACCATTTGTGTATTTCAGATATAGTTCACTCGAAAGGGCAGTACATCAGTGGCAATTCGGCCATCAGAAAGTCGTGGCAGCGGCCTATGGCCACAATATGTGTATCTGGGTAAATCCAGTTAGTACTGAAGACCATGGCAGCAGTGTCCCACATAAGAGACCTGAGTGAGCGGTTTCTATGGAAGGGGAAGAACCCGGGAGGATATCGGGTGTCCCTGATGTTGCAATTACGCTTTTCAACGTCAGAAGGAAATGTAGCGTATATTTTTAACCTACTATTCTTCGTGTATTTTCGAATTGGTACATTGTCAAGAGCAGCTAAGAAACGATCAGTAAATTCATAGCACGTTAAGATACGTCAGATGTAGCTGTATTCATAATGCAACCGAGATGTTCGGAAGTTCATTGGTACGATTATTCAAGTAATGTTAACGAGACCTTTTCCTCCTTCCGTTACGTGGTCATTATGCTCGCCAAAAGTTATTTATGAAATGCTCCACCAGGTGGGTTTTGGACCGCATGGCGAACGGATGTCACAGCCTGACATTGCATGACCTGTCTAGACAAGCGGCCACACCTAGCCCTGATCCATCGCACCTGACAGTGGGCGGTGAGCCGCGTTTGTCAGACTGTGACCAGCACGCCGTCGACATGGTCACGTGACGTCTGACCGTGACGCCGGCCAGTGTAACAGCACGCCGTCGACACGGTCACGTGACGTCTGACCGTGACAGTGACAAGTGTACCAGCACGCTGTCGACATGGTCACGTGACGTCTGACCGTGACGCTGGCCGGCGAGGTGTACATCTAGCCCTGGTCCATCACACCTGACCGTGGCCAGTGAGCCGCATCTGTCAGACTGTGACCAGCACGCCGTTGACACTGTCACGTGACGCCTGACCGTGACGCAGGCCGGTGAGGTGTACATCTGACCCTGATCCATTACACCTGACAGTGGTTACCATCACACCTGACCGTGGCCAGTGAGCCGCGTCTGTCAGACTGTGACCAGCACGCCGTTGACACTGTCACGTGAAGTCTGGCCGTGACGCCGGCCAGTGTACCAGCACGCTGTCGACATGGTCACGTGACGTCTGACCGTGACGCTGGCCGGCGAGGTGTACATCTAGCCCTGATCCATCACACCTGGCAGTGGTTACCATCACACCTGACCGTGGCCAGTGAGCCGCGTCTGTCAGACTGTGACCAGCACGCCGTTGACACTGTCACGTGACGTCTGACCGTGACGCCGCCAGGTGCTGGTGGAGGCGGCGCCGATCCTGCGCACCTCCGACTTCGACCTGCACGTGGTGGTGACGGCCAACTACACGGCCGGCGGCGGCGCCGCGTCCGGCCAGCTGACCCTGCTGGCAGAGGTGTCGCCGATCCACCGACGGCCCGGCTGGCACGCCAAGCAGCTGGTCGTCGAGAAGCTGGCCAAGGTTAGTGCCACGCTCGCGCTGGCGCCGGCCGCGCAGCACTGGTGGGCCTCACTGAGGTAGACAGGCCAGGTCAGTCGGCCCGGCTGCGACGACTGGCTTTTAACGTGTCTTCGTCAAAGAAGGTGAGCCCGCGTTGAGGAGAGTTGTTTTATTCAAGGAGCTATTCGTTTGAAGAGCACTGTGTATATCACGTTCCTTCTACACAACTGAGCTTGTGTAGCTGTATCTTGACGCGGGAAAGTACATTGGAAGCACTGGAGCATAAAACGATGCAGACAAGGACGTTTGAATGTCCAAGGAGAGTATGAACCAGTCTTTCGGTTGACCATATCCGTGCAATACACATATGGTTAATGGTTCCCGAATGGTGGGGACACCGCCCTCCTCCCCCACCCTCCACCTCCTATGCCGACGTACCCAGATGCTTGACGTTCAAGACCCTGGCATGCCATCCGTCATCAAAATAAGTAATCACAAGAACACAAATGGTCAATGTTAAACTTCCGTCTGTTACACTTTCGTTTCCGTTCTACCCACTCCGAATCTGATGACAAGTTTGTCATGTGGGTCATCCGAATGTTATTCTGCTGGATCTCATTCGACACCTACTCCGGTTCTGTTGCAGATGGCCAACTTCAGGCACTGTTCTTGAAGGCGTCACTCTTATTTTTTATGATGTGTGGTGACGCCTGACTCGGGTTTTGATCGTATAGTTCACGAAGAGAAAACTTTGACGCCAGGTCCGTGTATTCCTCAGCGCTTCGAGGTAACCAGACTGGGCCGGCCCAGCTCACACCCTCCCACCTCAACTCGACACCGCTCCCGCGCTAGACACCCCCGACCGCTGATTGGCCCATTCCGCACACGCCCCACCACGCCACGTATCCGGCCGGCCTGACTGGATGACCCATCTGCCCAGTATCAGTGCCACCTCACATACATCCTTGGGCTAGTACCAGTGCCACATCACATGCAATCTCACTACAGATCAGACCAGTAAACGTTCATATTTTCTCAGCTCTGCATCTTTTGCGGTGCGATACTTCGGCACTTCTTGACTTATCTGGATCGTGTGCTGTGTACCCCTAGTATGTTGGCCGACGGTGCCAGTGGGGCAGTTGGCCGTCAGTAGTGTTCTTGGGTTTAGTGTGGATGCGAGGTGGAGCGGACACCACATCACGGCCGGATAATCCTATACAGGGTTGGATTTGTGCTTTGTAATATTATGGATGGAGAGATGAAAATTTGTGGGTCATCACATATGTAAAGTATGTTTTTTATACCTTTGACATCAGAATCTTAGTCTGCGCTTTCCAGTGAACTTTGAAGACTTAACTACAGAGCAGTTGATTGTGAAACAGCATCATTCAACCACCAAGTGAGGTAAATGAGATAGTAACTTTCTGGAAAGGATCATGTTCTGAATGACAAAATTCATGAATAGTCGACTTTTCCAATTGTGATACTGTTCTCTCTATATTGTGCAACCGGTCGTCTTCGGAACAACTTCCGAAACAGAACTGCGATGAGGAAACGTCAACCGTTAGGATTGTAGCCGACTGGTGTGGGGTGTACCACGACCAGAACAGTGTCAGATACGTAATGTGTGTGTGTGTGTGTGTGTGTGTGTGTGTGTGTGTGTGTGTGTGTGTGTGTGTGTGTGTGTGTGTGTGTGTGTGTGTGTGTGTGTGTGTGTGTGTGTGTGTGTGTGTGTGTGTCTGTGTCTGTGTCTGTGTCTGTGTCTGTGTCTGTCCGTGTGTTGCGTGGGTATGTGTATGTGTATGTGTGTGCGGTCTTCGATGTGGATTGTGCCGTTGTACCTGCGAGGCGTGCTTGAGAATTGTGCTGTTTCACCTGTAATGTGAATGTGTGTGTCGATTGTACCGTTGCACCTGCAATGTTTGTGTGTAGATTAAGCTGTTGTACTTCTATTGTAGCCTGGGGCGGCACTGACGGGCCTCGTCTCCCCCAGTTCGACGGTCGACACGAGTGCTTCGTGCAGACGTCCCGACTGCGCTCACTGCTGCAGCCGCTCGACGGCTCAGAGGTCAAGGTCATCGCCCAGCTGGTGGACGCCGCCCTGCACGTGACCGGTCAAGGTCACAGCGTGACGCGCGTGTTCGGCGACACGATCCACCTGCGCTTCCTCGGCGGAGTTAGCCAGGTGTTCAAGCCGCACATGCCGTTCCGCGCCCACGTGAGTGCTGGCGGCGCCTGCCTGGGCTTTAGCGCAACGAGTATTGATTATTATCATGGCGTTCCTAGTGTAAGTTTCGATATCCAGCTGGCAGCGTCACACTTCCGTTCGATCCTGCGCGTCATGACAAAGGGCCGCTCCCGGCCGGAACGGACCGGTGTTATCTACGCCGTGTCCGGTAACATTGGCGCCAAATATTGGCGCCGTTCGCCAAACACTGGCACCATTATGTGTCTGCTGAAGGCTGCTAAATTTTCATGAATTGTAAACAGCGGCCTACCTGTAGCTTCCATGCATGCAAAGCAAAGCAAACAAAGCTCAGAAATAAGATGAAACCCAAATATTATGTTCATATTGTGACGCCTCGTACTGGTTATCAACTGGCAAATGCAAACTACATTCTATGCCTGTTGCTAGTGGCCATGAGACACATTATGTGTTGTTGCTTCACGTTTTGCACGTAAGATGCAACTCCAGACTGTGATGAGGTCGTTCGATGCGCAACTGATGGCCGGGTCAGCCAGTGTCAAGGTTGTAAGCACGGTACGTGAGCATAGGGCATGGTTTTTGCCCGTGATTGCGGTAACTTTTGATTGTGCATCAACTCGACTCCCAGTTGTTTTTGCAGCCAACATCCAATAGACGCAACCGAACGATATCGGTGTAAAAAGGTGCTGCTGAATGTTGCACGCGCAGGAAACCGTCACCTGCTAGCAGAGTCAGCCAGGTCTGAAAGGTCGCTGCTGACTAGAGATTAATGTGGGCCGGATTTGAACGATTTCCCCATGATTTCAGTTTTCGTGAGGATGCCATTCCTAGTATTACGCGACATATACAACTGAATGGAACTAAATTGATTACTATTTCGATAATTGAAACATTTGCTTAATCGATGGACGACTATTAAATTAGCCGACTAATGATGGCACACTTGCTGTGCCATGGCTAAGCCTATACGCTTAGTGGGAAATTCGATTGGAACAGGGGAAAAGCGGATGTCTAAATTTATACAATTTGTATGGAGCTGAACTATTTGCATCTCGTGATTTTAAGTTAGTCAGAGTTTGTTTGGTTGTTTATTGGGTGGTTTACGACGCACTTTATGCACATCCACGGCTAATGTAGCGTACTACACTGTTTCGCTGGTGGGCCGCGGGAGTGGGAAATGTCCGGAGTGGTGCTAGTGTCGAACCCTGGATCTTTAGTACACAGAGCTTAACACCTCAACCGCTCGGCAATCCCCGCCCCAGTTTAGCATATCATTGTAGTATTAATTCAATTCCACTTATATTTGGGAAACAGTAAATAGTTGTACGCTGTGAGTTGTAAGTGAGTTCGGCTTCACTATGGATGTTTTGTTTGTCCAAGGGAGCACTGTGGCTGGATGAAAGAACTACGCAAACACCCGTTTTCAACAACTGCGATACGTTGGTGTGAGTGCACCCGTGACTTGACCTCGACCCACAGTTGGTGTCAGTGCACCCGTGACTTGACCTCGACCCACAGTTGGTGTGAGTGCACCCGTGACTTGACCTCGACCCACAGTTGGTGTCAGTGCACCCGTGACTTGACCTCGACCCACAGTTGGTGTGAGTGCACCCGTGACTTGACCTCGACCCACAGTTGGTGTCAGTGCACCCGTGACTTGACCTCGACCCACAGTTGGTGTAGTGCACCGTGACTTGACCTCCACCCACAGTTGTGAGTTCACCCGTGACTTGACCTCGACCCACAGTTGGTGTGAGTGCACCCGTGACTTGACCTCGACCCACAGTTGGTGTGAGTGCACCCGTGACTTGACCTCGACCCACAGTTGGTGTGAGTAGACCCGTGACTTGACCTCGACCCACAGTTGGTGGCGTACATGACGGATGGGTCACGGTTGAGTCCCGACCGCCTCATCGGACATCGGCTGGACGTGCAGCCAGAACTTGTGTTCAGGTCAGTGTTCTGATATGGTCAGGTTCGTGTGCTGGTATGGTGTTCAGGTCAGTGTTCTGACGTGATGTGCATGTCACCGTTTTGACGTGGCGTTCAGGTCAGTGTTTCGACCTGGTGTTCGAGGTATTGTTTTAACCTTGTACAAATAGCAATGCATGGGTTCAGGTCAGTGTTCTCACTTGATGTTCAGGACAGCTCCCGTGCTGCTCTTCCGGTTAGACCTTCCGTCCCCCTGAGGTTAACTTACAAGGCAGTTGACTTCGAGCTGGTGGACTCAGCTGGACATTCTTGTTTTGACCCGATGTTCAGATCACTTCTCTGAAGCTGGTGTTCAGGCCTGTCTTTGTATGCATGTCAAGCTGGCTCCCATGCATGGTGGGTAGGCTGCAATGCTTCGCAGCTCCGCCTTGTCTACTGTTTGATGCGGCGATGTATCTCTGAGCGTTGCTTTTCTGAGCGTTACGTTTCTCATTCTTGCTCTCGCCCTTCTTTTCTCTGAGTCTCTGAGTCTCTGCGCGTCCAAAGGCAGAGGTGAATGGAAGAATATAATAGAAGTGCACGACTTTGGAAGGCGTGACTGGACACTCTCCACTTCACGGCTGAGTGCGGCCAGATGGCAAGCACCGCCGGGGCAGTTGTTTCCCGCTTTGTACGTTGCATTTCGTCCCTGTGGAGATGTTCTCCCCTCTATAGCAGTGAGCAGTGTTGACGGATTACTGACTCCTAACGTTGATGGTCAACGTCTGCTCACCTGATCTCTTGTGCCGCTAGGAACGGGAAACGGTACCAGCTGTCCAAGAGGCGCGCGCAGATGTCCTCCAACCACCCGGGAGTGTGGGTGGTCGGCGTCAGCCTGTCGGAGGAGCCAGGTGCGCCGTCAGCCACCTACACCGCGGCGACCTACCGAGCGGCCCAGTCCCTCGTATATCATCACCTGCGAGGCTCCCTGCTCTCACGCCTTCCCCCACCCCACCCTGTTTGTAGAGTTATGCTGTGCCATATTCGCGTAGGTATAGGTATCAGTCGAATGGTTCGTATTATTAGTGATTTATGCTTGGGTCGGCCAGTCTTGTCCGCTTCATGTTTCAGTCAGCTGTTTTGTCCTCCCATGCATTCTCCAGCCAGCAGTTGTTTTCCCTGGTGCATGTCTAAACCGGTCGTTCTGTTCCTCGGCGCATAATTAAGCTAGTTGGTCTGTTCTCCGGTGCATATTTAAGCCAGCCGTTGTGTTCCCCGGTGCTAATCTGTGCCAGCCGTTGTGTTCCCCGGTTGATATTTAAGCCAGCCGTTGTGTTTCTCGGTCAATATTTAAGCCAGTCGTTGTGTTTCCCGGTGCATATTTAAGTCAGCTGTTGTGTTCCCCGGTGCGCATTTCAGCCGTTAGTGTCACCTGTATTTCTTTACCCGAGTTGATAGTGTGGCTGCGTGCTGTGATCCGTGGTACATGCCACCTTCCGTATGCCTCACCGAGCTCACATGTCCCGCTTCAAGCTTTGGCCAGACTCCAGTCGGATTGAGCCATTCTCAGGCTTTAGTCTGTGATCTCTGCTGCGGTTTTATTGTTATTTATTGTGTGGTTTACGACGCACTATGCACGATCACGGCTAATGGCGACGCCCACACTGTTTCGCCGGCGGACCGCGGGATTGGGAAATGGCACGAGTGGTGCGAGTGTCGAACCCGGAACCTTGGTATCTAGAGCTCAAGCTCAACATCTTAACCACTCGGCCACCTCTCCCCTCGGCTGCAGACTTCAGCCAGCTGGCAGACCAGGTGCGCTACATGCTGTTGAGTGCCACCCTGAAAGACTACTTGGGGAAGACGGCGCAAGCGAAGGCAGCGGTCGTGGCGCGGCACACGCCCTCCAATCTGCACCTACATCTGACCACCTCCACACACTTCCCCAAGGTGTGTGACACCGTCGTTCCGACGTGACCTGGTGAGATGCAGAGCGACTGGTGGGTCAGTACCACATCAGAAGTGTTACCAGAATGTTCTATATTGGAGATTGACGTCACTGATCCATGATATTACAGTTATCTCCCGGCATTTATTATGTGGAAGCTCATTCTTCTTAAGGGGAAGCTCAATTAATGCCCCAGTAGCGCGCTAACGTACTCCTTGACTGTGCTGGCGTACCAGATACCATTTTGTCACGCGTCTCCAATCTCTAAGAATCGGCTGGGGAATTTAATAACGTGATAGATTTAGCGCCGACAAACTGGCATCCAATCCATCTATTATCACCGTTCCAACGCAGCTCGTGATGTGTGTGTGCGTATACATGTACAGTGACGTCATGATATACTACCGTGACGCTGACGTCACGGCGGCCAGTGTGATGACGTCACGCCGGTCAGTGTGATGACGTCACGGCGGCCAATGTGATGACGTCACGGCGGCCAGTGTAATGACGTCACGACGGCCAGTGTGGAGACGTCACGACGGCCAGTGTGGTGACCCGGCTGTGTCCGCAGGTGGGAGAGTTCCTGGTGCTGCATGTACGCTGCAACTTTCACATCGAAAGTATCCGCTACCTGATCCTCTCGAAGGGCATCTTGCTGGACCATGGTCTAGTGAAGGTCGAGGTGAGAGGGGAAGAACACGATCTTCGGTGCTGCGACTGGGAACGATTGGGTGACCCGAAGGGCTGCCTCAATTGGCCTGTGTACGGTTGTCGGGATTATGGTCACAAACAAGCAGGGTCATGGTGATAGGTATGATTGGGGTGATTGGTAACGTAGTGGCGACTGCTAATGTTTCCGTGACAAGCAGGTTCATGGTCACAGATGGAATGGTTGGATCGTGGTGATTGTACTTACGACAGAAATAGTTTAATAACGAGCACATGTGTAGCGGTTCACATATTCATTTGTCTTGTCTTTTCCTGCTGGTGAATTTGTCTTTGCCATGCTGTATGCCTCCAGAAACAGTTTAGATCACAGAGCGCTAAGTTACGCGTGATTTGGCAGCCTAATGAAAGCCGTGGTTTACAGCTACTTCTCGATGTTAGCTTCCGTCCTTACATTGTATCGTATCTTCTTCCAGTCTGCCATTGGCATGACTCTGTTCTTTTGTTTGCAAGGCGCCCTTCTGCATGTGAAAGTGGGACCTCTGAGCCTCGGGGCCTCTGTGTTGCATGTTTCGAAGCTGCAGAGCATGCGTTTCCGGCAATTCCATGACATGTAAAGGCATTTTCATAGATCATTATTCTGCAAGCAAAGTTCAATGAGTCGGCTGTACTGGAGGCCCCGATCGAATACGGCGCTATCGGATTGAGGTGTGTGCCCATCTTGACAATCCTTGACTCTTCCATAGATGCTTTTCGGCGCCTCTTATAGTCTCCCCTTGGAGCAATTACGGATCGGGGCTTGCCGAATGCCCATGTGTGATGATGCCTCTACACTGGTTTGATGTTTATGTTCCACCCCGCAACACCTTCACCGACCTCTGGCTGACAGTTGACCTCTGACCCGGCGCGTGACCTCGACAGGTGCCTCTGCACACGTTCCCGGTGGCCGAGATGGAGCCCGAGGCCACGTGACAGTTGACCTCTGACCCGGCGCGTGACCTCGACAGGTGCCGCTGCACACGTTCCCGGTGGCCGTGACGGCCGAGATGGCGCCCGAGGCCACCATCATGATCTACTACCTGACGTGGTTCGGCCAGATCGTCACCGACACCCTGCGCTTCCCCGTCTCCGGACTGTCGCGCAACAACGTGAGTGTGGCGGTCTGTGCGTGACAACATGGTGGCTGGCGTCTGCGCGGACAACGTGAGTGCCCAACAACGTGAGTCGCGCTGCGCGGTCTGTCGCGCGACAACGTGAGTCGCGCGACAACGTGAGTCGCGCAACAACGTGTGTCGCGCTGCGCGGTCTGTCGCGTGACAACATGAGTCGCGCTGCGCAGTCTGTCGCGTGACAACGTGAGTCGCCCAACAACGTGAGTCGCGCTGCGCGGTCTGTCGCGCGACAACGTGAGTCGCGCGACAACGTGAGTCGCGCAACAACGTGAGTCGCGCTGCGCGGTCTGTCGCGCGACAACGTGAGTCGCGCAACAACGTGAGTCGCCCAACAACGTGAGTCGCGCTGCGCGGTCTGTCGCGTGACAACGTGATTCGCGCAACAACGTGAGTCGCGCTATACAGTCTGTCACGCAACAACGTGAGTCGCGCTATACAGTCTGTCACGCAACAACGTGAGTCGCGCCGCGCAGTCTGTCGCGCAACAACGTGAGTCGCGCTGCGCAGTCTGTCGCGCAACAACGTGAGTCGCGCTGTGCAGTCTGTCGCGCAACAACGTGAGTCGCGCTGCGCAGTCTGTCGCGCAACAACGTGAGTCGCGCTGCGCAGTCTGTCGCGAAACAACGTGAGTCGCGCTGCGCAGTCTGTCGCGCAACAACGTGAGTCGCGCCGCGCAGTCTGTCGCGCAACAACGTGAGTCGCGCCGCGCAGTCTGTCGCGCAACAACGTGAGTCGCGCTGTGCAGTCTGTCGCGCAACAACACAATGACACAAAGTATGAAATCGGGTGTCGATGGGAGATATGGTCATGCGATGCGATCGCCTTAATCTCGTTTCTTTGGCGCTTTTTGTTTGTAAAAGCCAGGGGAAGCCACAATATGCTGCAGTGGAGACGGTGACAAGCTGTGCACGAACAAGGATTAAAGGAAGTTCAACCTTCTCACTTAGGACATTTTGTGGTTATTTGGTGTCGGACGGTTGGTGGTGTTGGTGCCCATGTCTCAGATATGTGGGCCGCCAGTATTTATTCCGAGTGGTACCCAGAAAAGGCACCAAACTAGCGTCATTTATCTTGACATACTTTGTGCTTCCCATGGGCCATCGAGGAGCCATCATGTGCTTCCCGTCACTAGTACTTAGTCTTGACGATATTCTATTTTGAGGGACGGAACGTGGCGTGGCTATACAGCAGTGAGAATGGACCGAAAGCGAATTTCACATTACATTTTGCGAACTGAGGCCGATAATAGATGTTTGTGCTTTTTTAAATACACAAGTACTTTCATGTCATCTACCATTTTGTATCCAAAACTACTCGGCAGGCATACCAACTTTAAAACCGCTTTCGGATATTGTGTACCATGTTTAAGCAAAATTATTGCAGCCATTAACCGTTGGTAGTATTTGGCACTGATTTCCAAGATTGTCGTTTGTAGGCAGTAATTGAACTTCTTGAAGAATAGGGTCGGACGTTTCCTTTAATCATTAATCCTACGGGAATATTAATGAAAAGAAGTGACTGAAACATATATTTATTCTCTTTCCCGCACGTGGAAATTTTCACGAATGTCTCATGGTTATTGGTGAATCCAAGTTATATAATTCCGCGTACATGTATTTCCATTGCTATTCCATGATCAGGAAACTTGTTGCCACTACATCGCTACTTGGCAGCAGAGAGGAAATAGAAAGACCGTTGTTCAGTTCAGCCTCACCACTGCCGGCTTCGTGTTCCAGTTCTCAATATCGGTTGGGCTCACGAATCACGCGAACCGGCCGCGGTACGAGGTGGAGGTGGCCGTTCTGGGCCAGAGAGGCTCCACCGTGGGACTGGCCGCCTTCCAGTCGAGCCTCTACCAGACCACCTCTGGCACGGACGTGTCCAGTTACAAGGTCAGTGTTGGGTCAGCGTCGAGCCGAGTCTGACCAGTGCGCCGGCAATACTGGCGTCTGGTACTGGCGTTGGGCCAGATAGTGAAGCGCCAAGCAGAGTATATTGAGAACGGTATGCATTGAGGCGCCAGTTGCCTGGAGTCAGTTCGTTGAGGGATGGTTGATTGGTGAAAACGGTGTGGATGGAGCTTCGAGGTTGTGCGGGTGGGCTATAATTAACCGGCGTCAGGCCTGGAGAAGGATACAGCCGGCTTTCCGTTGAACAGACTGGCTCTGGTCGTTTCAGTCTGGTGATACCGATGATGACTGAGTGAACTGACTGGTCGTCTCAGTCCGGTGGTACCGATGATGACTGAGTGAACTGACTGGTCGTCTCAGTCTGGTGATACCGATGATGACTGAGTGAACTGACTGGTCATCTCAGTCTGGCGGTACCGATGATGACTGAGTGAACTGACTGGTCGTCTCAGTCTGGTGGTACCGATGATGACTGAGTGAACTGACTGGTCGTTTCAGTCTGGTGGTACCGATGATGACTTAGTGAACTGACTGGTTATCTCAGTCTGGCGATATGTCATGTCATGCGTAATGTGGGGTGTCATGTGGTGTGGTATGTGTCGTGTGATGACCTGTGGTGTCCCATGTGATGTGTACTGTGGTGTGTCCTGTGGTATGTCTCGTGATGTATCTGTGATGTGTCATGTGCTATGTTCTATGATATGTCTCGTGATGTGTGCTATGATGTGTCTCGTGATGTGTTCTGTGGTATGACCTGTGACCTGTCCTGTGGATGTGTCACGTGGCATGACGTGTCGTGCAGCCGTCCTGTGACGGTGCCACGTGACCTGACCCGGTCGTTTTCAGCTTGTGAGGGCAATGCAGAAGTTTGACGACGACGGCTGGGCGGACGAGTTCACCCACCACTGGACGACTGTGCAGGGCCGGCCGGGTCCCACCGTCCACCTGGCGTCGCACCGCACCGCGCTCGACCTCAACCAGACCTTCGAGTGAGGAAACTCGTGTCACCAGACACCCACCCGACCATTAGACAGCCGACACCCGCCTGACCATCAGACAGCCGACACCCACCTGACCATCAGACAGCCGACACCCGCCTGACCATCAGACAGCCTCCTGACCATCAGACAGCCGACACCCACCCGACCATTAGACAGCCGACACCCACCTGACCATCAGACAGCCGACACCCACCTGACCATCAGACAGCCTCCTGACCACCCGACACCCACCTGACCATCAGACACCTGACACCCACCTGACCATCAAACAGCCGACACCCACCTGACCATCAGACAGCCGACACCCACCTGACCATCAGACAGCCTCCTGACCACCCGACACCCACCTGACCATCAGACAGCCTCCTGACCACCCGACACCCACCTGACCATCAGACACCTGACACCCACCTGACCATCAAACAGCCGACACCCACCTGACCATCAGACAGCCTCCTGACCATCAGACACCTGACACCCACCTGACCATCAGACAGCCGACACCCGCCTGACCATCAGACAGCCGACACCCACCTGACCATCAGACAGCCTCCTGACCACCCGACACCCACCTGACCATCAGACACCTGACACCCACCTGACCATCAAACAGCCGACACCCACCTGACCATCAGACAGCCGACACCCACCTGACCATTAGACAGGCTCCTGACCATCAGACACCTGACACCCACCTGACCATGAAACAGCCGACACCCACCTGACCATCAGACAGCCGACACCCACCTGACCATCAGACAGCCGACACCCACCCGACCATTAGACAGGCTCCTGGCCATCAGACACCAGACACCCACCTGACCATCAGACAGCCGACACCCGCCTGACCATCAGACAGCCGACACCCACCTGACCATCAGACAGCCTCCTGACCACCCGACACCCACCTGACCATCAGACAGCCTCCTGACCACCCGACACCCACCTGACCATCAGACACCTGACACCCACCTGACCATCAAACAGCCGACACCCACCTGACCATCAGACAGCCTCCTGACCATCAGACACCTGACACCCACCTGACCATCAGACAGCCGACACCCGCCTGACCATCAGACAGCCGACACCCACCTGACCATCAGACAGCCTCCTGACCACCCGACACCCACCTGACCATCAGACACCTGACACCCACCTGACCATCAAACAGCCGACACCCACCTGACCATCAGACAGCCGACACCCACCTGACCATTAGACAGGCTCCTGACCATCAGACACCTGACACCCACCTGACCATGAAACAGCCGACACCCACCTGACCATCAGACAGCCGACACCCACCTGACCATCAGACAGCCGACACCCACCTGACCATTAGACAGGCTCCTGACCATCAGACACCTGACACCCACCTGACCATGAAACAGCCGACACCCACCTGACCATCAGACAGCCGACACCCACCTGACCATTAGACAGGCTTCTGACCATCAGGTGGCCACCTGGTCATCAGACACCCACCTGACCATCAGACAGCCGACACCCACCTGACCGTCAGACAGCCTCCTGACCATCAGACACTTGACACCCACCTGACCATCAGACAGCCGACACCCACCTGACCATTAGACAGGCTTCTGACCATCAGGTGGCCACCTGGTCATCAGACAGCCTCCTGACCATCAGACAGCCGACACCCACCTGACCATTAGACAGGCTTCTGACCATCAGGTGGCCACCTGGTCATCAGACAGCCTCCTGACCATCAGACAGCCGACACCCACCTGACCGTCAGACAGCCTCCTGACCATCAGACACCCACCTGACCATCAGACAGCCTCCTGACCACCCGACACCCACCTGACCATCAGACAGCCGACACCCACCTGACCGTCAGACAGGCTCCTGGCCATCAGACACCTGACACCCACCTGCCCATCAGACAGCCGACACCCACCTGACCATTAGACAGGCTTCTGACTATCAGGTGGCCACCTGGTCATCAGACACCCACCTGACCATCAGACAGCCGACACCCACCTGACCGTCAGACAGCCTCCTGACCATCAGACACTTGACACCCACCTGGCCATCAGACAGCTGACACCCACCTGACCGTCAGAAAGCCACCTGACCATCAGACACCTGACACCCACCTGACCATTAGACAGGCTCCTGACCATCAGAAACCCACCTGACCATCATACACCTGACACCCACCTGACTGTCAGACAGCCTCCTGACAATCAGACACCCGACACCCACCTGACCATTAGACAGGCTCCTGACCATCAGATGCCCACCTGGTCATCAGACAGCCTCCTAACCATCAGACACCTGACACCCACCTGACCATCAGACACCTGACACCCACCTGACTGTCAGACAGCCTCCTAACCATCAGACACCTGACACCCACCTGACCATCAGACAGCCTCCTGACAATCAGACACCCGACACCCACCTGACCATCAGACATCTGACACCCACCTGACGATGAGACACCCTCCTGACCATCCGATATCTCGCCATCACTGGCGAGCCCAATAGCTCGGCTTGAACTCCTTGGGTCACGACAAAGAAAAATAATATTCCTCATATCACCTACATTCCGACCGGTTGTTGTCTATTTTGGTATGCACATGTATCCACAAACGTCTGATGCATTGTCCGACTTGTGCAGCTCAGCCGGCACTAAGATAACACGTCGGTCTCCCGCGCAGCTCAGCTCAGCGTGTGTCGCGCACTACACCGGCCGGCTGAGTCTGGCCTGATCTGCGTGTGCTCCGGCACTTACACTGGTCACGTGCCGTGGGCGCATGATATATGGGTCGTGTCACGATACCACCAACTACCGACACTTTAGCCAACTACGGACATTTAGGTGTAGTTGGGACCGTTTGTAGTTTCTCTGAAGGCGTTAATGCCCTGCCGGGCAAGGAGAAAAATGTATTTCGAGAACAGGCTGGTGCTAGGATTCGGGAGACGACATAATTCCTGGGATTGGGCAAGGATAGTTCTATTGCGCTATGGGATGGTCGCATGGGTCCGTACGAAACCGTACCTCCTAAGTCATGCCCTCTAGGAAGAAAAGGCGTTCAAAGATTGCACATAAATTGTCCTTATGAAAATGCTGAACGACTGCAAAGCCTTTTGCAAGGCCAAAATTACCTGAAGTCATAAAGTCGTATAATGTTCAGACTTAACAAGAGCCACAAGGGTTCATCCAGTTTAAGACTGCAAACGGAAGGTACCATACCCCTGGCAGAAAGACACTCGCCACCCCAGCCAACACCACACCCCTAATTCCAAAGGATCCATCCAGCAACATCGCACACACCCATCAATGCTTGTCTACCTTACCCATCCAGACACATTCACTCGATCCCACGTAATACATGTGGATTGGGTGCCCTGCCAATAATTGCACACCATTTGTAATTTCAACCGGAGCATTAGCAGGCATTGCTAATGGGGTAGTATTACGTGGCGATACAAGCGACGTTTTATGGCATCCATTGTAAGGGACGGGCAATACATGCTTTACATATGAAGCATCCAAACATTGAGAAGTCCAACTTCATAGGATTCCATACCAAATCTACAAATGCACAGCCGGGAAAAATCAAAATCGAGGGGCCATTACCTGAGAAGTGTGTACAACGGTGTCAGTACACGGTGGGACAGATGTCACCGCTTGTACCGGTACGTACAATACCAGATTGTGGCGTACAATATGCTCACGCCACCGCTATGGAGTCTGAGCTGCTTGTGGTGGCGGTCGCTGTTCTCTTGCTGTCGCCAGGGAGTCTGAGCTGCTGGTAGTAACGGACACTCCTCTCGCTGCCGCCAGGGAAACTGAGCTGCTGGTGGTGGCGGGCGCTGTTTTCTCGCTGTCGCTAGGGAGTCTGAGCTGCTGGTGGTGATGCACGCTGTTCTCTCGCTGTCGCCAGGGAGTCTGATCTGCTGGTGGTGGCGGACACTTCTCCCACTGTCGCCAGGGAGTCTGAACTGCTGGTAGTGGCGGACACTTCTCCCACTGTCGCCAGGGAGTCTGAGCTGCTGGTGGTGACGGACGCTGTTCTCTTGCTGTCGCCAGGGAGTCTGAGCTGCTGGTGGTAACGGACACTCCTCTCGCTGCCGCCAGGGAGACTGAGCTGCTGGTGGTAACGGACACTACTCTCGCTGTCGCCAGGGAGTCTGAGCTGCTGGTGGTGGTGGACACTTCTCCCACTGTCGCCAGGGAGTCTGAACTGCTGGCGGTGACGGACGCTGTTCTCTCGCTGTCGCCAGGGAGTCTGAACTGCTGGTGGTGACGGACGCCGTTCTCTCGCTGCCGCCAGGGAGTCTGAGCTGCTGGTGGTGACGGACGCCGTTCTCTCGCTGCCGCCAGGGAGTCTGAGCTGCTGGTGGTGACGGATGCGGCCGTGGCGCCGCCGCCGCCGCCGCCGCCGTGCACGGCCGGCGGTCGGCTGGCGTGCCGCACGGACGGCTGCTTCGCCGCCGCGTCCCGCTGCGACGGCACGCCCGACTGCTCCGACATGTCGGATGAGGCCGCCTGTGAGTTGTCGACGCTGGAGCGCCGCTCGTTCGGCCGTGTCTGCCGGCTGTCACAGCCGGTCTTGAGTCGGAGGGCGGGGACAAGTAGTCTAGGGGTAAGATGCCCGTCTCACAATCGAAAGGTTGTGGGTTCGAGTCTCACCTGTCGCTGCTTTTCGTCCACGGCTAATCGGCGTGAGAGATTGGCGATGTGCATGATTCAACGGTCGGTGTGTCGTAAGACCAGTAACTAACCGGGTCGGGGGGTGTCATGGTGGCAGAGATCGGCTGGTCGCTCGTGACCGTGCCTTGAAGATCATGTGCTGTGTGGGGAGGGCGTGCGTTGCGTCGTTGCCAGCAGTATGCGTAGTCGCTGACGTCGCCGCTGCAGCGGCGACAATCTCACCCGCGCGCTGGTGATTCAATTGTTCACGGTGTCGGTCTGTAAGTGTTTTGTTGGTGCTTAGTCACGAGGAATAGTTTCTAAAACATTACCGGTGGCCACTGAGACACTACCAGTGGCTGCACAAGTACTACCAATGTCCACCAACGCACTACTAGCTTTCCTAGCGCATTTATTGCTGATAATAAAATAATTAATGATATGAAAATAAAAATTTGCTCAGCCTAGAAAAAAACGATCAGTTTAAGGTACCGCCAGTCCCTCCCTCCACCCAAATCACAGAAGTATAAATCTTAGCGGTCGTCTTGAAAATGGTCTAATGAATTTTCTTCAGGAACAATTTGCCAGCTTGAAAACCATTAATCATTTTCACCATTTACCAGTATTGGAACGCAACAATTGATGTGTTTCCCACGTACTTCATCATGCGACGCCCGGGGTGTGCTTCCTGTTGTTGGCGTTACTTGCGCTTCATTGTTCCAAATGTATTTGATAATATGAGACCACTTCCCAGTGCGATACGTTCTTAAAAATTCCGGAAATTTTAGTACGGCACCAGTGACATGTCGGTTGCATAGATGGATAGATGGATGCGTAGAAAGTTCGATGGTATATATATATATATATATATATATATATATATATATATATATATATATATATATATATATATATATATATATATATATATATGTATATATATATATTGCCTGGCAGAAAGGTGTACCCAAAGTCCAAAGCAGAACGATGTCCGGAACAGGCAATAGAGCTGGAGTCTTGCGTGTCATGCATACTAGTAACGAACAACCGAGGACCTGATGAATGACTGTTTCAGGCAAAGACAATGCGGCGACTGCACACTCTGACGAGTTCTTGCTCAGACGGCGAAGTCGCATTTTGTCGGACTTCATCCCCACCTGGCTTTGGTCAGACGTCACCATCGGCAACAGCGGTCACGTCATCCTGCAGTCGCCCGGGCCCAATGTGACCTCGTCGTGGGTCGTCTCCAGCATCGGTGTCGGCGAGGACAGCGGCCTGGGCTATGTTCACGCGGTGGCCGATGTGAGTAGCCGCTCGACAAAGATGTCTATGAAAATCGCTACTGTTTTATGCTATAAAGTTGTCTTGAATGCCTGTTGGTGTGTAATCTTTGCTGGAGGAGAAATTAATTGAACATGTATGTCTTCAAATATGATACGTGAGCGTAAAATCAGAGTAGTTTCTCTGAATGCATTAGAAGTGACGAACACTTAAAACGTCTCCTAGGTTGTTCCTTTGTGCTCTGTGATACTAATGGTGTATGACGAGTCATATTTGGATACGTAAAGTAGGGCTCCGACCACATCAAGTGGGTGATGTTTCTGATGAAATATGTACAGTGCTGATAGAGACCACTATTTTCATTAGTCTATTAGCATGGGGCAAAACATAGTGAAGCTGCGAGCGGCGATGTTCTGCCCCAGTCCCTATGACGTAGTCTGGTGTCACTGACCAATATCCACACTGACCGCCTCACCCGGCCGATACAGGACGCGGATACAGTGCCTGCTCCTGTGCCGACTGTGTATCACGTTGTGCTGAACTGACGCGAAGTGTGGCTGTGGCCGTGCGCAGTACGCGGTGTGGCGCGAGCTGGAGACGGCCGCCGCGCTGCCCCGCTCGTGTGTGCTCGGCGAGCAGGTCGGCATGGTGGTGACGCTGCTGAACAGGGGCCGCAGGCCCGTCACCGTCAACCTGGTGCTGGCCAAGTCGCCTCACTACCGGTTCGTCAGTCAGCCAGAGCTCAGGTCGCCGGTGAGTCGGCGCCGGCTCCCACTGGGGAACGACCGCCGCCCACGTAACCAGCCCCAGGGAACGCCCGGCACCCACGTGACCGGCCCCAGGGAACGACCGCCGCCCACGTAACCAACCCCAGGGAACGCCCGGCACCCACGTGACCGGCCCCAGGGAACGACCGCCGCCCACGTAACCAGCCCCAGGGAACGCCCGGCACCCACGTGACCAGCCCCAAGGAACGCCCGCCGCCCACGTGACCAGCCCCAGGGAACGCCCGCCGCCCACGTGACCAGCCCCAGGGAACGCCCGCCGCCCACGTGACCAGCCCCAGGGAACGCCCGCCGCCCACGTGACCAGCCCCAAGGAACGCCCGCCGCCCACGTGACCAGCCCCAGGGAACGCCCGCCGCCCACGTGACCAGCCCCAGGGAACGCCCGCCGCCCACGTGATCAGTCCCAGGGAACGTCAGCCGCCCACGTGACCAGCCCCAGGGAACGCCCGCCACCCACGTGACCGGCCCCAGGGAACGCCCGCCGCCCACGTGGTCACAGTGCTTTGCAGTCTCAAATGTTGGCCAGCTCAGGCGCTCTAGACCTTCAAGGTTAGCAGGCAAAGTTGAGTAGAGGCAAGTCAAGTTTTTGTCCCTAGTTCTGCTAATCTGTACTCAAAAGCTAAAAGTGTCATGCTTCAAGTCACAATAATTTGCAGTTGTGATCAGCCTGCCACCCTGTCGTGGTAGTGTCAGTGTTAATGAAGGCGATAGGTGGAAAGTCTCGCACCACGCGATCCTGGCCTGTGTTGAGCTCAGCCACGCGTCCGATGTTGCCAACCGCTACGCAGTGTCCACGGCCACGTCAATGCACTGTCATGTTTCCGTCTCAATGTCCGGAAATTGCGAAGTTTAAATGGAAACCAACACCTGGGAGAAATTCCTCTTCACCTTTAGGGAACCGCATTTTGACTACATAAATTGACGTCCTTGAAATGTGGCACATAGCATTCAACCACGGTGGAATTGCCAGTATAACCATAACGTGTTGGTTCCATTCCTTCCTTAAAACATTTCCAGGAGCTGCCACATTTCAATGTCTTCTTATTCTTGTCATATCCCCAATTTCTTTCCGATGTTTCGCTTGATGCTTCCACCTGCCGGAAGTGCATCTGGCATCGCCGTTCTGTGTTGCACCAGCTCGCCTGCTCAGCACCGATCAGTCGTGGCGGCAGACATGAATTGGTTTTTGTAGCGTAGTAGCTGGGGTCCGCAACTGTTCAATTCAATGATCAGTTCTCTTCTTCCCACGTTTTCTGTTGGCTAAGAAATCCTGATAACCGTTGAGCTTTGATTCACCTCATCCCATTAGTTAAATACACTCCCAAATTGGCTACCAAACTGAGGCTCTAGTCAAGCGTTCTTTTCTTACCTCTCCTTTCTACTTTGTCTACGGATGTATTTGTTTCAGGCTTCAGCCAATTTGTGTTAAGGGCCGGCACATTTTTGCGACCCATGGACTTTTTATAGAGTTTTGATGCTTCTTTGTGCACCGACGATATTTGTATAGGTATTGGCGTGTTTTCGCAGACCCCGAAGTGTTTGATACCGAAGTGCCCGGTCTTTTTGTTCCTCATCTAGAACCATGTGGCTTTTTGGGGGCCCAGACTGTTTTTGAAACCCCATGCGGTCTCAAGGCCCCGGTGTATTTTGAGGGCTCCCGGTGCGTTTATATAGAGCTGCAACGTATGGTTTGAGGCCCTACCGCATTTTACCAAACTCCGTACGAGTTGGAGAGCCTGGATAATTTTCCACCTCTATTTGTGCTATTAGCGTCCTGCTGTGTCTCCCTCGTAAGGGAAGGGTTGCTCCAGTGCTCCCTTCAGTACCCCACTTCGCATGCCCCAATGATTGTATAGCCTAGCAATGACTTTGATGGAATAGATCGCACCAAATCGGCTTTCTTATGCCCATTTAACTGCTTGCACATTGGTCCATGACCGACGCAGTCGATGCGCCCCTAACTCCAATACCAATCTAACTGTCTTCATTGAACATATTCTTTTGATTGAATTTATTTATTTATTGATTGATTGAATTCATTGAACATAGCATATCAACCAGCTGAAGATCCTCTCTGGTCAATTGCCATGCTTGTCATGAGCATTATCAGGCCACATGACAAGCATCACCCCTTACTTGTCACATCATCACTCTTCATATCACTCCTCATGTGGCCTTGTCAGGTCGCATCACGAACGTCTAATCCTCTCGAGGGATTCTGAGATTCTGAGATGCGTTCTCGCACTTGAAGTTTATATAATAGGGTGTGGATTTCATTATTGTATATATGCTACCATAATTAATGATGGAAATAAGTGTTTTGCTATGTTTGATGCCAGTACCGATGATACCCAGAACTCTCACTCAACAGATTGGACACCTGTGTGCTTTGAGCAACTGTAAAAATACATTGAAATGTGAAAAAAATGCGCTCTATTCCATACTACAGTCACGCAATGAATGTACCGTGAAGTAATTTTGATGCTTCAATAATCAAAATACATGTAAATGTTGAAGTTGAGCAACTAGAACCAAGGCCAATATATTACATGGTTATGTAATGTCAAGGCGAGGAAGGACCTACACTTGCGAATTGCATGTCTTGCCTTGATTGCGTTTTGTTGCTGCCTTCAGTCTTAACTTTATACTGTAGGGAATATTAATGAAATCGATGTTAAATATTTTAACAGTCAAAAAGCCACCGTGAAACTTTAGTGTGAACGTATTTTGGTATTGACTGGCACATTATCTGCTTTATGGTCTTTTCATAACATAATATATGGTTTGAATATCCACACATTTGCTGCTTTACACGAACGCATGAATTAGTTGCGTTGTTGTAAGGGAATGACCAAGTGTGCATGGGTTAACAATGAAGTGCAGTTATAGATCGCAGGGAGTTTTTCACAAATCAAGATGTGTGCATGCCAGTGATAAATTATTCGCGAAATATGGTGAAATATACCACTTTCTGAGCACAGAATAGACATGCTTTCTCAGAAAGTATCCACATCGTGCTTGTGCGCTTTTGAAGTCTTCACAACTTGTTTCGAAGAGTATTTCTTGTAAAATGGCATGCTTATGCTCACCATAATTGATTGTTATAGACAAGCATCTCAACACATTCCAGTTACATACATTACCTGTCATGTGATTTGCTAAGCTATGTCATCTGTTGATAGCATGGTATTACAATCACTAGCATGGGTATCCATATTTTAGATGTCTTTCAAATGAAACGAAGAGCATCCATTTGTAAGTACACATTTGACCGTCAATTGAGTTTGAAGGACTGAAACTATTTTTAATTGGCATGTTTCCCTGACAAATTTCGACATCCTACTGTGCTCGTTTCGACATCCCACACCCAACGAATAATAGCATTATTTTAACATTGGTGAATGCTGCTTTTTGGGAAATTTAAACGTCTCAAAAGTGGGAGTGTCAACTCCCATTGTCCCCCCCCCTCCCCACACACACTTTGAAAAGTGGGAGGGCGATGGACCCCCTGGACCCTCTGTTCCTATGCATATGGCTCAAGGAATAGTTAACTGGGAATTGCGATGTCTGACAGAAAGGCGATGTCACGAATGTTGGATTGGGGGGGGGGGTTGAGAGAGAGCTCTAGGTTGATTTCTTGTGCAAGACTAGAGGGGCATTATGCCATTTCCGAGATCCGGCGACTTTTCGCTTAAAAACAGGACACATTTAGCCACATCATTCATTTATGCGGGCAGCATGACCGTTGTAGTCGATACACCCCTAAACTCCAAATCAGTTATGCGGCTAAATTCCCACTGATTTTTTGTGAGTGACACATCTCCGGGTGGCTGATGTTTATGTCTTTTATTAACTGTGTCATTGGCTGTGTCGGGGATGGTCATGTATTGACGTCCGCGTGGCTGATGTTTATGTCATTTATTAACTGTGTCATTGGCTGTGTCGGGGATGGTCATGTATTGACGTCCGCGTGGCTGGTGTTCATGTCATTTATTGGCGGTGTCTTTTGCTGTGTCGTGGATGGTCATGTATTGACGTCCGCGTGGCTGGTGTTTATGTCATTTATTGGCTGTGTCTTGCTGTGTCGGGGATGGTCATGTATTGACGTCCACGTGGCTGGTGTGTATGTCATTTATTGGCTGTGTCTTGCTGTGTCGTGGATGGCCATGTGTTGACCTCGGCGTGTCCGGTGTTGTTCTGGCCCGCAGACGACGACTCGACGGTCGGAGAGCGGGCCGGTGGAGCACCGAGCGGCTGTGTCGCTGCCGACCGGTGGGAGTCGGTCGGTGACGCTGCCCGTGCAGCCGCTGGTCACCGGGCCCGTCATCGTCACGCTCTACACCGAGTACCACGGCGTCAAGGACATGCTGCACAAGACGATACACGTCTGGGTACGTCAGCCTGTGCCGGCCTGCGTCAGCCTGTGTCAGTCTGCGTCAGCTTGCGTCAGGCTACTCGTGGAGGCTCCGTGCACCACCACATCTGTGTGTACGTGCGTGCGTGCATGTGTCTGTGTGTGCGTGTATGTGTGAGTCAGTGATAAATTATTCGTGAAATAGGGTGAAATATGCTACTTCCCGAGCACTCAGTCGACATCGTTCTCAAAGAAGCATCGACATCCTGTCTTGTGATGCGTCCATATGAAGTCTTTTTGTCTCCTTTCTAACGGTATCTCGATGATAAATATCATGCTCATGCTTTCGATGAAGGCAAGATCAATAAGAATGTTCGTGAAACACGAACATTCCGCGACTCATTTTCAGGTAAATTGATTACCTCTAACGTGATTTTACATAGCATGGTGGTTGATATCATACGTTTTCTTTCTCGCTATCCCGAATACATCTTTAGCTTGATATCGCTTGATCAATCTTTAATATCAAAACAAATTATAAAGATGTAAATGCGCTATTGGCTCAAAGTTGCGTCTGGAAGATATCAAGAGCATTATAAGTAATGCCAATTCCATATAAAATTTCGACATCCTACTGTTCTTGATTCGATATCTCACACCTAACGAAAAACTATTACTTTAACGCTGGCGTGCGTACGTGAGAGCGTGCATGTGTCTGTCCGTGTGTGTGTGTGTGTGTGTGTGTGTGTGTGTGTGTGTGCGTCCGTTCGTGCGTGCCCGCGTACGCTCTACTTCATTTTGTCCAAAATGAGAGGTCTTGTGCTCTTCCCAAGAAAAAGTTTCCAAGGTCGCTGGTAGAGGTAGCATGTGTGTATCACTAACTTGCATAGTGGCAGAGGGGAGGCGATCGTGTTGGTAGTTGCGGCACGGATGGTCACCGGTGAAGACTCACTTGTAGCATTCCATCTTGCTGCTTGAGCAATAGCTGTGGTTTATTTTTAATCCAGTCATATTTTTGTCCATCCAGTTTGTATATTTTGGGGGTTATGCTAATTTACCAGCTGGAGGTGGCTAATGCTGGTTTATGTTGACACAGCCTATCTATTCATGTAGCCGTAGTATTGTCCGTAAGTTTGTCGCCCTACTCTGATATGCTTGTGCCTGACCTGCCCTGAACTTGTATATTATACGTCTGACCTGGACGAATCTGTGTGCTCGAGTGTGGCCTGGCGTGATCCGGTGTCCGTGCGCGATGCCTGACCACGGTGTATCTGTGTTTGTTGTTGCTGTGTGGCCCGACCGTGCCTCATGACGCCACCATCTGACGCCGGCCACCCCCGTCAGCTGCCGGGCGTGCCGGTCGAGAAGCACACGGCTCTGTTGGCCGACGTGTCGTCACGGCCCAACCAGTACACGTTCCTGGACGTGGTGGAGCCTGGCCGGGTGGTGCCCGGCTCCTATAGCGTCACCGTCTCCCTCACCGGCGGCGTGGTGGGGCCCTGGCCAGACACAGGTCAGTCACAGATACAGTTATACCCCACCCGACGCCTCGCTTGCTCGTTTCGTTTAACTTTCAACGGTAATCATTCGCCGCCGAAGTAGCGCCTGCTAGATATTTGGTGCAGCTTCATATCCGTCCGCCGCCCTAGCGCGTATGTTAGCTGTTCGTCATCTCTGCCGATCAGCCAGGCCAGCTCTGAAGAAAGCGGACGTTGGTGTGTGATGCTGGCAGGCGTCAACTGGTGACGTGATGGCCCGTCGCTGACCTCCACCTCCCCCCCTCCTCAGATGACGCTGCGTCATCCACGGAAACAGCGGACGGCGCGCTGTGTGATCTGATGAGCACGCTACACCAGTTGAGCTACCTGCGGCTGCCCAGGCAGCGTGAGCGGCTGTTGATGCGACGGCTGTCGAGGACCTACCAGAACCTGATGGCGTTCAGGCGTGACGATGGCTCCTTCGCTCTCTACAGGTCAAGCAACCGACAGCAGCTCTGGCACTGCACAGATATTTCTGGTGTCACACTTGAAGTGGCCGTTATGGACGCAAGCGTACGCTGAGAACTTGTTACGGATGTTCAGACAGCTGCACAAATGTGGCCAGGAAACGCGAAAATATACCTGTGAACTGACGGCGCAATGGTTAGGAAGCATTGTGTAAGCTTTTATTGGTGACGTTGCTCAGCCTCCTGAAAGCGTGGTGATGTGCAGAGATGTTGGAGGCTGGAGAGCGTATTTGGTGAATTGCACATTAGCTTTGCAGACATTGCTTAACAACTGTGCAGCTTCAAATGATACTAGATGGGGTAAATTCTACACTTGCTTCAATATGCGCGGTCCGCATCTGGGCGCACCTGTGTGAAATGTCGCTGCGTGCCTGTGTATAGGTCAGTGGTGTTGTGGCTGATGGTGACCTGTGTCCTGCGCTGTTGTCCCCACAGTGCCGGTCAGGCGGCCAGCCTGTGGATGACTGCACACGCGGCGCGCGCACTCGCCGTCCTCCACGCCTCGCCGCGCCGCCAGCGGTCGCTGCTCGACACTGAAGTTCTCGCTAGCGCCACCAGATGGCTGGTGGGCGTACAGGGCAAGTCGGGCGAGTTTCGTGAGCAGACTGTTGTGGCTGACCAGCGCTTCAACGACACGGGTGACGTCATGCTCACGTCACAGGCTCTGTTGGCGTTGACGGCGGTGGCCAGGGTGGCCGAGCAAAGCGCCTCGGACAAGGATGCTCATGTCCAGGCTAAAGAGGTGCGTCGTGTGGCTTCTGCAGAGATGCACCGCAGGGAATAATGACCCTTACCCTGCCTGAATCTACCTGTGGGATTATTTATTTGCTTTATGTTCCCGCTCTATCCACCAGTGTGAAAATATTTAATGCTGGGTGAAGTGGAGGATTTTTTACTGCTTTTGTTTAATTGGCACTGCTAACAGAGGTGACAGCTTGGGTGGTTGTGTTGGAGTGCGTGTTAAACCAGCACTGAAATATCGCACATTTGTTGACTAACTAGGTGGGGGATGTGAGCTGGGGCTGATCTCAGCTGTCCGGGGGGCGTCACCCGGTGGACAGAGCTGGTGTGTGTCGGGCTGGTGGTGACCGGGTGCGGCCGCAGCCGACAGTGGAGACTGGCGCTGACCAGGCGCCTGGCCGGCAGACGCTGGTGTGTCGGGTTGGTGGTGACCGGGTACGGCCGCAGCCGACAGTGGAGACTGGTGCTGACCAGGCGTCTGGCCGGCAGACGCTGGTGTGTCGTGTTGGTGGTGACCGGGTGCGGCCGCAGCCGACAGTGGAGACTGGTGCTGACCAGGCGTCTGGCCGGCAGACGCTGGTGTGTCGTGCTGGTGGTGACCGGGTGCGGCCGCAGCCGACAGTGGAGACTGGCGCTGACCAGGCGCCTGGCCGGCAGACGCTGGTGTGTGTCGGGCTGGTGGTGACCGGGTGCGGCCGCGGCCGACAGTGGAGACTGGCGCTGACCAGGCGCCTGGCCGGCAGACGCTGGTGTGTGTCGGGCTGGTGGTGACCGGGTGCGGCCGCGGCCGACAGTGGAGACTGGTGCTGACCAGGCGCCTGACCGGCAGACGCTGGACGTGCCCGGTCTGCAGACCGCCGTCACGTCGGCGGCGCACCTGCTGACGGCGCGGCTGCAGACCCAGCTGAGCCCGCTGCAGGTGGCGCTGGCCGCTCTGGCGCTCTCCGACGGCGGCGGACAGCCGGCCGAGCAGGCTCACCGGCTGCTCTCCAGCCTGGCGCGTGACGAGGGTCAGTACTGAGTGGCGGGCCACGCCAGCCAGGTGTCACCGGCATCACCTCCGCGCTGGGACCAGCTCACAGGTCAATTTACACTGTGGATGGGGCGTGCATTCCCGCAATTCCCACCAACACTGCTGAACTGTCGCATCAGTGGCAGTGGATGGGGCATCATTGCCGCAATTCCCACCAACACTGCTGGACTGTCGCATCAGTGGCAGTGGATGGGGCATCATTGCCGCAGTTCCCACCAACACTGCTGGACTGTCGCATCAGTGGCAGTGGATGGGGCATCATTGCCGCAGTTCCCACCAACACTGCTGGACTGTCGCATCAGTGGCAGTGGATGGGGCATCATTGCCGCAATTCCCACCAACACTGCTGGACTGTCACGTCAGTGGCAGTGGATGGGGCATCATTGCCGCAATTCCCACCAACACTGCTGAACTGTCGCATCAGTGGCAGTGGATGGGGCATCATTGCCGCAATTCCCACCAACACTGCTGGACTGTCGCATCAGTGGCAGTGGATGGGGCATCATTGCCGCAATTCCCACCAACACTGCTGGACTGTCACGTCAGTGGCAGTGGATGGGGCATCATTGCCGCAATTCCCACCAACACTGCTGAACTGTCACGTCAGTGGCAGTGGATGGGGCATCATTGCCGCAATTCCCACCAACACTGCTGGACTGTCACGTCAGTGGCAGTGGATGGGGCATCATTGCCGCAATTCCCACCAACACTGCTGGACTGTCACGTCAGTGGCAGTGGATGGGGCATCATTGTCGCAATTCCCACCAACACTGCTGGACTGTCACGTCAGTGGCAGTGGATGGGGCATCATTGCCGCAATTCCCACCAACACTGCTGGACTGTCACGTCAGTGGCAGTGGATGGGGCATCATTGCCGCAATTCCCACCAACACTGCTGGACTGTCGCATCAGTGGCAGTGGATGGGGCATCATTGCCGCAGTTCCCACCAACACTGCTGAACTGTCGCATCAGTGGCAGTGGATGGGGCATCATTGCCGGAGTTCCCACCAACACTGCTGAACCGTCACGTCAGTGGCAGTGGATGGGATGTCCATTGCTGCAATTCCCACCGACACTGCTGAACCGTCACATCAGTAGTAGTAAATGGGGCGTGCATTGCCGCAATTCCCACCGATGCTGCTGAACCGTCGCATCGGTGGCAGCAGTAGGCATTGCCGTTCGGCGGTCAAACATTGAAAGGAAGGGAAGGGAGTCCAGTTTCAGTCGGGGAGACTCGAAGAATGATCAGAGCCAGTCTGAACGACAAGCTTTGAGTGCAAGGTCACTTTAGTACTGCCTGCAGGGTGAACCATTGTTCACTTTAGCAAAACATAGAAAACCCGAACTGTGGACTAACTGGGAAAGCGGCAGGGGATCCTGTTGCGAGGCAGAGGGCGTGTGTGACGTCATATGTGGTAGCGCCGAATGGATTATTCGTTGCCCCATGAAAAACTAATCGGAAATGCTTACGTTTGACTGGGCTCGTAACATGGAGCTCGCTGAAAGAATTCGAAGCAGTATTATGCATCATTTTGGGGAGTAATCGAGTACAAAAGTTAGCACACAAGTTTTTGCAGTTTTTTGCAGCCCGTATGGCTCACAAAAAAGCGGCCTATCTCGGCAATGCCTCCGACACTGAGTAACGACTTGGATTGCCTCGCAATATGGGAACACGTATTCTGGTTATTCCCACACAATTTACTTCCCCTCCCTCCCACACACACGTGCATAGACCGGCTAAGCCAGCAGTCATATATGTATGTGCTCGTGATTGTTATGTGTTGTATGCATGTGTGCACGGCCTGGCACGTTGTTAACTCGCTTGTTGGATTGTCGCGGCGTCAAACCAGGCCGATAACGCACACCTGCCAGCGGCGGCGGCGACACCGCTCCAGTTATGGCCCTGTCAACCTGTACCCCTGCCGCAGGCGAGTTCATGTACTGGAGCCGCCAGCCGCACCCGCTGCCCGCCTACCGCGTGCAGCGCGTGCCGTACCTGCAGCCGCGCCGCACCTACCGGCACGAGTCGGAGAACGTGCTGGCGACGGCGCTGGCGCTGCGCACGTACCTGGCGCGCGGCCAGCGCCGCACCACGCCCATCGTCAACTGGCTGCAGGCGCGTCGCACCTCCGACTTCGGCTGGTTCGGCCGCATGGTGGGTGCCGGCGACGACAATGATGATGCCAACGCCGAGACAGGCGAGGGCTGGAGAGCAACCGACCTGGTATCGATCATTGCGGGTGTCGACTCTTTTGATGCGCTTTCATGTGGCCTCTGGTGATATTTCCGAGTGTTGTTTTGTGTTGGCTGGCTACGATAGTTCGCCGATGTGTGTGTGCGGACTTGAGAAGGGGAACTGTCCCTAGCCAAGCTTCATATTATAAGGATAGCTCTCGTTCACACCCGGTGCTGATGAGATATTTCGGTTGGGTCGTGACGATGTATATCAGATGAGTGCTGTCGGGTCTCATGTGGGTGAACGTTCTCACTGCGGTACTAACCAGGTGCTGGTAGGCTTGGTTGTCGGGTCCCACGTCGTGGGTGAACTTCTGTACTGACGTGGCGCTCGTAGGCTCGAGAGGGCATCCTACACCACGAATATTTGCCACTTACCACCATTGGTGCCACATGGATCAAATGCGAATGCGTCAAATCTTTTTAAATTGATTAGTATAGGGAGTACTTCTGCGTCCTGTTCCACGACTCAGATGTTCCACGACTTTTCCATGAGTTAGCTATGTTTCTCTCGCACAGAAAGCTGTGACATCACTGTTTTGTCCCATCAGAACCTCCTTAGGTCACTCTGTTCCTCTAATGTTAATGTCGTCACTAGCTTTCCACCAGGACATCTTGATGTCCTTGTCTTCCACCATCCAGTCCCCAAACGCAACGGCCAGGATACCTTGATGCTACTCCCCCCCCCCCACACACACACAAACACATGCGAAGAGCACACTGATGCCAGTGCATAGCGTTTTATCACTCGATTGAAGTGTCATTGACTGTATCTGTACTGAAGTTCTCAAACATTGGGAGGAACAGTCAAGCTCAGCCACTGAACCATAAGATGCCTTGTTGAATCTGAAAGGCGTCAGCGGAGAGTCAACAATTGAATGACTACTTCCGCCTCGCCACCTTCCCCGTCAGAGAACCTCGTGCGTCAGCGTCGTATCCCGCAGGACTCACTGGCGGTGACGGAGGCCCTGATGGAATACTGGCGGGCTCGAGAGGACGGTAACCAGATAGACATACAGATGGACGTGGAGCTGGCAGACGGCAGGAGCAGTCTGCACACTCACTCTGAGGTGGCCGGCATCCGGCACCAGCTGGAGGTCAGTTCCCTGCCCTCGCTGACCCGATCAGAGGTGCCCTGCGACCTGGTACTGGCCCGCGGCTTGGAACAACCTCACCGGCGGCCTCGTGTGGCCTGCTCTTAACCTGTGACCATGCATTGACTGCACCAGGTGCGTCACCTTCTTCAAGCATTGGACGATGATCTGTGTTGGCCTGTAATCTGGCATTAACCGTACCAGGTAGGTGACATATGGCCTGGTATTGACCGGTGACTTTGTGCTGTAGTCACCAGATAGGTGGCATGTGATCTGATATTAACTGACAATCTGGTATGACCCCCATCAGGTGAGTAGCATGTGACCTTGCATGATCTCGCCTGATGGATGACCTGTGATGGATTGAGTGGTGACCTGCCATCGACCTTACCAGATGGATTATGCCTGACTGCATTGACCTCACCGAATGGTGACCCCTAACACGGTGCTGACCTCATCAGATGGATGACCCCTGACATGGTGCTGACCTCACCAGTTGGGTGACCCCCGACACGGTGCTGACCTCACCAGATGGTGACCCCTGACACCGTGCTGACCTCACCAGGTGGGTGACCCCTGACACGGTGCTGACCTCACCAGATGGTGACCCCTGACACGGTGCTGACCTCACCAGATGGTGACCCCTGACACCGTGCTGACCTCACCAGATGGGTGACCCCTGACATGATGCTGACCTCACCAAGTGGGTGACCCCTGGCCCGGTGCTGACCTTACCAGATGAGTGACGCCTGACCCAGTATCAACCTCACCAGTTGAGTACCCTGGTGACCCGGTGTCGACCTCGCCAGATGGGTGACCCCTGACATGATGCTGACCTCACCAGATGAGTGACGCCTGACCCAGTATCAGCCTCACCAGTTGAGTACCCTCGTGACGTGGTGTCGACCTCGCCAGGCGGGTGAGCAGCCTGACGGTGTGAAGCTGCGCCTGACGGGCGCCGGTCTGGCCGTGGCGCAGCTCAGCGTCCAGTACCGAGTGGAGTCGCTCCGCGAGACCGGCCCGTTCCGGCTGGACGTGGACGCCGGCCACCACAGCGGCGACGGCACTCACCTGACACTGGGCTTGTGTGTGAGGTGGGTGGTGCTTGACAGGGGATCAGGCGGCCACCTTGGGGTGCACCCCGTGCCTCGCCTGACCTTACACTGTAGGGCAGCAGGCGGCCACCCTGGGGTGCACCCCGTGCCTCGCCTGACCTGACACAGGGCCTGTGTGTGAGGTGGGTGGTGCTCCGCAGGGCAGCAGGCGGCCACCTCTGGGGTGCACCCCGTGCCTCGCCTGACCTGACACAGGGCCTGTGTGTGAGGTGGGTGGTGCTCCGCAGGGCAGCAGGCGGCCACTCTGGGGTGCACCCCGTGCCTCGCCTGACCTGACACAGGGCCTGTGTGTGAGGTGGGTGGTGCTCCGCAGGGCAGCAGGCGGCCACCCTGGGGTGCACCCCGTGCCTCGCCTGACCTGACACTGGGCCTGTGTGTGAGGTGGGTGGTGCTCCACAGGGCAGCAGGCGGCCACTCTGGGGTGCACCCCGTGTCTCGCCTGACCTGACACAGGGCCTGTGTGTGAGGTGGGTGGTGCTCCGCAGGGCAGCAGGCGGCCACTCTGGGGTGCACCCCGTGCCTCGCCTGACCTGACACTGGGCCTGTGTGTGAGGTGGGTGGTGCTTGACAGGGGAGCAGGCGGCTGCCCTGGGATGCACCCGGGGCTCGCCTGACCTGACACTGGGCCTGTGTGTGAGGTGGGTGGTGCTTGACGGGGGAGCAGGCGGCTCCTCAACTTGTTACTGGTCGATCACCCTCCACTTCCCCCCAGGATGACCTTGTGAGCCCTCCCTCGAGTACCACCGTGCGTCCTGATGTAGCATACTCCATGTTGTGACCTGCTGTGACCTGCTGCCCTTGTGTGCTTCTGTGACTACTGTGACTGTTGTGGTCTGTTGTCACTTCTTTGTCTGCTGTGAACTGACCTGCTGTGAGCTGACCTGCTGTGATCTTCTTTGATCTACTCTAACCCACTGCGACCTACCGTGACCTATGGTACACTACTGTGACCGAGTGGAACCCAGTGTTCTACCGTGACCTAGTGTGTCCTATTGTGACTCACTGTGTCCTGCCGTGACCTATGATGCATTACTGCGGGCGAGTGTGACCCACTGTGTTCTACCGTGACCTAGTGTGTCCTACTTTGTCCTGCATGACCTATTGTGTCCTGCCGTGGCCTAGTGTGTCCTACTGCGTCCTGCCATAACCTAGTGTGTCCTACTGTGTCATGCGTGGCCTAGTGTGTCCTACTGTGACTCACTGTGTCCTGCCGTGGCCGATTGTGCCTTACCGTGGCCCACTATGTATCCTGCCGTGATATAGTGTTCTACTATGACTCACTGCGTCATACCCTGACACACTGTGTCATACTATGACACATTGAGTCCTAATATGGCCCACTGTGTCCTATTGTGACACTGTGTCCTACTGTGACACTGTCCTATGATCCACACTATGTCCTACTGTGACACTTCCTACTGTGACAAACTGAGTCCTACTGTGACACACTGTGTCCTACTGTGACACACTGAGTCCTACTGTGACCCACTGTATCTTACAGTGGCACACTATGTTTTACTGTGGCATTGTCCTACTATGGCCCACTGTGTCCTACTGTGACACAGTGAGTCCTGCTGTGACCCACTTTGTCCTATTGTGACACACTGTGTCCTACTGTGACACACTGTCCTACTGCGATACACTGTGTCCTACTGTGACAAACTGTGTCATACTGTGTCCTACTGTGACCCACATTGTCCTACTGTGACACACTGTGTCCTGTTGTGTCCTATTTTGACATACTGTGACACAGTGTGTCCTACTATGACACATTGAGTCCTACTGTGACACACTGTGTCCTACTGTGACGCACTGAGTCCTACTATGACCCACCGTGTCCTACTGTGACGCACTGTCATACTGTGACACACTGTGTCCTACTGTGACTCACTGTGACCCACTGTGACCCTCTGAGTCCTACTGTGTCCTACTGTGACCCACTATGACGTGCCGTGTGTGGGATGACCTCAGGTGGCGGGACGACACAGAGGCCGTGGTGCTGGTGGACGTGCCGTCGGCTACATGGTGTCGCCGGCCACGGTGTCCTACTGTGACCCACTGTGACCCACTGTGTCATACTGTGAGCCACTGTGACGTGCCGTGTGTGGGCTGACCTCAGGTGGCGGGACGACACAGAGGCCGTGTCGGGCTCGGCCGTGGTGCTGGTGGACGTGCCGTCCGGCTACATGGTGTCGCCGGCCGTGCTGCGCCAGTACGTGTACAGTGGCCTGGTGCCCCACCTGGTGTCGGCTCAGCTGACGCGCCGCCATCAGCTGTCGCTCGTCTTCAGCTCGGTGAGACGCCCGGCTGGTCAGGGGGCCGCCGGTAATGGTGAGACGCCCGGCTGGTCAGGGTGCGGCCGGTAATGGTGAGACGCCCGGCTGGTCAGGGGGCGGCCGGTAATGGTGAGACGCCCGGCTGGTCAGGGGGCGGCCGGTAATGGTGAGACGCCCGGCTGGTCAGGGGGCGGCCGGTAATGGTGAGACGCCCGGCTGGTCAGGGGGCGGCCGGTAATGGTGAGACGCCCGGCTGGGCAGGGGGCGGCCGGTAATGGTGAGACGCCCGGCTGGTCAGGGGCGGCCGGTAATGGTGAGACGCCCGGCTGGTCAGGGGCGGCCGGTAATGGTGAGACGCCCGGCTGGGCAGGGGCGGCCGGTAATGGTGAGACGCCCGGCTGGTCAGGGGGCGGCCGGTAATGGTGAGACGCCCGGCTGGTCAGGGGCGGCCGGTAATGGTGAGACGCCTGGCTGGTCAGGGGGCGGCCGGTAATGGTGAGACGCCCGGCTGGCCAGGGGGCGGCCGGTAATGGTGAGACGCCCGGCTGGTCAGGGGGCGGCCGGTAATGGTGAGACGCCCGGCTGGTCAGGGGGCGGCCGGTAATGGTGAGACGCCCGGCTGGGCAGGGGGCGGCCGGTAATGGTGAGACGCCCGGCTGGTCAGGGGGCGGCCGGTAATGTGCGCCCGGCGGTAATGGTGAGACGCCTGGCTGGTCAGGGGGCGGCCGGTAATGGTGAGACGCCCGGCTGGCCAGGGGGCGGCCGGTAATGGTGAGACGCCTGGCTGGTCAGGGGGCGGCCGGTAATGGTGAGACGCCCGGCTGGCCAGGGGGCGGCCGGTAATGGTGAGACGCCCTGCTAGCCAGTGGGCGGCCGGCAGTAGCTGGCTGCGACCTGAGACTGGCCGGAGCTGGCAGTCGTACAACTGTGTCTGACGACGGAATAGGCGGTGTTTCACGTTTATTTTGAGCGCTCAAGGTATTATGTCCCCCCCCCCAGGATTTCTTCCTGTAACTCTGCCATTGGTACCTCGTGGAGAGGCCTCGGACGTGTCGGCAGGCTGCCCGCCCCGATATTGCAAGTGCCCTTCCTCAATAACTGTTTTTACAGTCCCTATTGAGGATGACAAAATCCGTTCGTCCGGTGACGCTGGCCACTTGTGATGGGTTCGATTGTCACTGATTATGGTTTAGTTGCTACTGATGATGAATTCAGTCGGCACTGATGATGGGTTCGGTTGCCACTGATGATGGTTCAGTTGCTACTGATGATGGGTGCGGTTGTCACTGATGATGGGCTTGGTTGTCCCTGATGATGGATTCGGTTGTCACTGATGATGTTTGGTTGTCACCGATGATGGGTTTGGTTGCCACTGATGATGGTTCAGTTGCCAATGATGATGGTTCAGTTGCCACTGATGATGGGTTCGGTTGTCACTGATGATGTGTTTGGTTGTCACCGATGATGGGTTTGGTTGCCACTGATGATGGTTCAGTTGCCACTGATGATGGGTTTGGTTGCCACTGAAGATGGGTTCGGTTGCCATTGATGATGGGTTCGGTTGTCACTGATGATAGGTTCGGTTGTCACTGATGATAGGTTTGATTGCCACTGATGATTGGTTTGATTGCCACTGATGATGGGTTCGGTTGTCATCAGCTGACCGCGAAGCCCGTGTGCACGCGCGTGACGTTGGTGCGCTGGTTCGCCGTGACCAACATCTCTCGGTCACTGTCAGCCACCGCCTACCAGCTCCACCAGCCAGGTAAATGCTGGACCATGCAGGTCCGCGAGCCAGGTGGATGCCGAGTTGCGCCGTACCACCAGCCAGGCAAATGCCGAGTAACACAGTTATACCAGCTAGGTAAATGCTCAGCCACACTGTTCCACCAGCCAGGTAAACGCACATTCATGCAGCTCAGTCGGTCAGGTAAATTTCGAGTCACACAGTTCAGTCAGCCATGTGAATGTCGAGTCACGCAGTTCAGTCAGCCATGCAAATGCATAGTCATGCAGTTCAGTCGGCCAGGTAAATGTCGAGTCACGCAGTTCAGTCGGCAAGGTAAATGTCGAGTCACGCAGTTCAGTCGGCCAGGTAAATACCGAGTTACAGTTTCGCCAATAGGATATATATTGAGTCGAGCAATTTTACCAGTTAGATAGATAACGAGCCAAGCGATGTTACCAGTCAGGTGTCTACAGTCCATCAGCCACACCTGGCAGGTCCTTACAAAGTCAGCATATTCCGTCATTAACACTCACCCGTATTCGACATTTTCCCACCTTTGGCCATGTGGGAAACTGCATCACCTTGGTTGGTTATTTGAGTTTTAGAGCGAATCGACCAGGTTTGGTTATTTAGCGCCCATGACTGCATCACCCTGGTGTCTTCAAGCTATAGGTAAGGAAAACATTCGGCGAGGGATGTTGGAGCGTAGGGAAAACATTCAGCATGTTGTTTAAAAAAAAACGGAGAAATATCGAGTTTGATACTTAGTGTTCTATGCATAGGTCAATCAGATGGCCTTCCAGATCAGGTCGACGTTTTTCTTCGAAAATGATTCTTTTCAATTTATAGGACCATAAGGCACATATAGATTCTGTTTGGTTCTAGCGAATATGATTTTACCCAGCATGGTGCATTTGCATGCATAATTCGGAGTTTAGTCGGATTTTAGTCAGGTCAACGTGGGAAACAGGTTGAAAACATTTTCAGGCTTTGAGAAAAAATTGTTAGAAAATGTTTATGCGTAGTTATAAAAGTGGGCGCCGAATTCAAATTCAGGGGATGTTACCCTGGGTTGATCATCAAACCGAAAAGGTCTGACATGTCGTGTTTGCTGTACCGGTCGGTGTTCGTGCACGTCGTATCGGTCCGGTCGGTGGTCTGGCATGTCGTATCGGTCCGGTCGGTGGTCTGGCATGTATTGGTCCGGTCGACGATCTGGCATGTCGTATCGGTCCGGTCGGTGGTCTGGCATGTCGTATTTGTCTGGTCGGTGGTCTGGCATGTCGTATTGGTCCGGTCGGTGGTCTGGCATGTCGTATTGGTCCGGTCGGTGGTCGGGCGGCTGACGGTGCGCCCGTGTTCCACAGAGCGGCGCACGACGGTGATGTTCGACGTGTCGGAGCTTTCGCAGTTCGGCCTGTGCGACCTGTGCGGCAGCTACCAGTGCGCCAGCTGCTCGGTGACGGGAGGCGCGGCGCGGCGCCACGCCCTGACCGCCGTCGTGGCGCCGCCTCTGGTGCTGCTGGCGCTGCTCGTCTGCAGGTGACCCGATCTGCGATGAGGTGACGCACACCTGACCGACCGACCGACCGAGCGGCGGCTGGGACACTGTCCCTCACCCCACGCAAGCCGAAGAGGCCGCCGGGCAAATTCCGCGTTTGCGTTTTATTGCGGCGAGTGACGTGTATCGAGCTTGTGTTGCGCGGTGGAGACGCCGGCGTTGTGATGTCACGCTTCTGTTGCGGCCAGATACGTGCCGAACCGAGTTGGAGTTGCGTTCCCGTGCAGTTGCTGTGACCGGAGGCTGGGCTGCGAGACAGTGGTGCAGCTGCACTGCCATCGCGCCTTACTCGCTCGGCAGCGGTGTTTGTTCGCACCGACTGCCGCCGCGACGGCAACTCACCGGCCGGCGTGACGGTGCGAGTTAGGGCGGGGTGCGGTCGGTGACGCTGGTGCCGGCTGTGGTGGGCGCCAAATTCCAGACTTATTATAGGCTGAGCGCACCTGAAGGACGTCGGAATGTAGATCGGTGTGTGGAGTGGGGTGTGATGATGTGAGAGCGGTGCGTGCGACGACGAGCCGGTATGTGATGGCGGTGCAGCGAGGTGTGACTTCGTTGCAGTGTAGACAGATGATGCCAGGGCGGGGTGCGGCAACCTCCGAGTGCGCTGGATGAGTGCTGGCTAAGTCGCACCACGCGATTCAACCTTGGATGTATTCTAGTCAGTATGTCGCTGCTGCTGACCGACCTTGACCGCTAATTGGCCCGGGGCGCGACATCGGCCGCCACGACTCAGCGCCCGGCGTAGCCGTAAAGCTAGTATTTATTAATTAGCCTGCTGTACAAATCCCGATGAATATTTGTATACATGAATACACAAAGTGCATAATACCCTGTTGTTATTTGTGTAGCCTCGAGTTGACAGCGAGTGCTGTCATCGACACATTTTCCAGTGCATGGGTTGCTCACCATGATTCAACTCCGAAAGCAAGATCGCGCCTTGCCCGGGCAAGTTTCGTTTTATGGCATCTGAGGCTCTGGGTGTTCCTGTACCCAGGTGGTCAAACGGTCTTAAGTAAGGTAGGCCATCGGGGGCGCCTTGCAGTGACACAGACAAACGCACTGTTATTACACGGAACGATGTCCAAATGGCGCGTGCATGGGTCAACTCATAACTAGCTGAGATAGCTGGACTCGGATGCGAAGCCAGGTCTGATCTCTAGTGAGGACGGTGAGCGTACGGCACAGATTGCAGCACCGTGTGCATGCGACACAATTTGCAATATTGCGACAGATTGCAACAGTATGGGACACAATAAAAAGCTGCGATAAAAAAGCAAAACCGATAAATTGCAACGCCGTGTGTATCCGACACAAATTGCAACACTGCGACAACAATTACAACGCCGTGTATATGCGATGTAATGCAACACCGTGTGACACTAATCGCACGTTATGAGACAAATTGCAATACGAGTCCGTATGCACGGCATGACCCTCACCATTTTGCAATATTTTGAATCGTATTTTCGTCATGAAATATTCCTGTACATTTCATTTGGATTTTTGTCAGTTTCAATCGCAATATTTCCACTAAGCATTGTTTAGCTTTGTTCAAATAAAGGGCTTCGTGGCGGTATGAATCATTCGGCAATGCGCACCTCATAGGTGTGGATTTCTGAAAATTATTTCGGGGCACAATACATGAAGGCAATGGGCACGCCAAAGTGAATTGGAGGGGAATACCACGTGCTGTTCAATGTTAAAGTTCAATTTGTTCAGGTGTCACAGTCAACGTTGGGGAAAGCTGCAAATGTTCTTCCAAAGGCACACAAAGCTACACCACTGTGTGTACCACCCGTAGATATTGTGACCCGGTGTCTGTATCCATGAGCGCAGACGCCGAGTGCCCAGCCATGTACCTGGTGAGGCTCACCGGAGGGGCAGAGATCCGCCAAACCTCCTACTTGTTAAGGTATCTCATAAACTGGCATGGATAATGTCATACAATATCGTGACTGTGTTGGGCATTGACAATGCATCCTACGTAAAAAGTAATTATTGAACTCAGTTGGCAAATATAGGAACTGCGGTGGTGCAAAGCCGACCGACCGACACCCGACCGACCGCTGAAAGTCACATGGGTCTCAGCGCGGCTGTGCAGCGTGGTGACAGATTTCGACCTAATTTGGCTCTTAGGGCGTTGATCTCAGGCGTAATAAAATTTGCATTGTAGATGGATCGCCGCAGCCGTGATCTCCTCTTCAAATTGTGTATTTCTAGCTTCAGTAGTTCCAGAAATATTTTGGAGCAGAATTCGTCCCCCTGTTAACATTATATGAGAACCCTTCCAGTCCGCATAAGTTTATTTATAAAGTTTTGTCGTTGCCTAGCAACCACGAGCGACACCTGGGTGCTGTAATTGCTGAGTGATGGTGACGATTTATCCGCGGCACCAGATACCTACCCCGTTGATCAACGGCGGATGCGATGGGCACTGGAGGCATGTTCTCCCTCCCCTCCCCCTGGAAGATGCGCCCGTCCGACCAGGAAAAGCGCCCTTCTGGAGGCTCGAGTGCACGCCCCCCCCCCCTCCATCCCACCGCGTTGAACGGATTGTCCGATCAGAGGCGCCCCTCGGAGATAAATAATCAGTTTTCTGTAAGGTGACATCGAGGAAATGAAGACATCCGTTTCTCTCCAACTCCATGGTGAACTTGATTGATGGTCGGATGCTCTCGATGAACTGATGAGCGACTCCAAGCATCCGTTTACAGGAAGTCCACCCGCACCGTCTACCTGCGGCAAGAGTCTAAATACCTTCAAAAGGTGAAGCAAGGGGTCGTACGCTCTCACCGAAAGGGTCCGACAAAAAATTGCGACGAGGACAGCATTACGTTTGAGCTGTCCACCCTCGACAAGATCTTCACCGACAATGGCTATGGCAATTTGATTCCTCCGGGAGGGGGAGGGAGGAGGTATCGACCACTCTTGGCTGTGCCTCTGGGAGTGGGCCCCATTAATCCGAATTAGCAACACGCACTGCCCCTATGTATTGGATCTCAATAATAATGTTAGAATATTCCCCCTGATCTCGTCATGTGATGTCCGTATGGCCCTGGCCACTGCCAATGAGGTGAAGCAAAACTTCCGCAATATTTGTGGCGCTATTGTGCGTAGTTGAAGCTTCAACACCAAGGTTCCACGACGTTTAATAGAACGGGAACCGCAAAAAAAATGGTTGGGTAGGAATTGAAAATTATCCTCTTTGTATTTTTCAGGAACTAATTTTTAGAGCTTGAGTGGATTTAATTCAAGTATAAGGGCAAAATTATTGAAAACCTTGAAGTTGAATTAAAAATAATTTAACTTTAAATATATTCCAGCGGGTGCACAAAGATCCCAGCCCGCCAGTGTAATCTTCCAATCAATACGGGGTGAAAAGAAATCGGCCATTATTGCCAAAAACTCTCTCTAGAGCCGAAACTAAATCAAGTACAAGCCTGTGCCCCCTCCCCGGAGGCGCTCCACCCACCATGTGAGAAAATAGGGACCTTGCAACGTGGGTGGCAAACGTGCTTCGGGAAGACATTTTTAACCCGCGTCGTGTTTCCGGTCAGATCCTCACCCCGTCTCGGGGGGGGGGGGGCGGTTAGTAACCCTCCTTTAAAATCCAAACTGACAATCGCACGAAAACGAAAGAGGTGTCATCGGAAAGCGCTCGACGAGTGTGGTCCGGGTCCACCCCCAAAGCAATTTTCCCCTAAAAGTGACGTCACCAGAGTGGTTAGATTTTCACTTTTCACGACATACATTATGTTTTTGGCTCTGAGGAGTTCATTTTGGGAATATATGAAAAAGCAAAGTTTATTTGGAATGAGAAGAGGACAGCGAAATCGACCAGGGGTTTAATTTTTTTTGGCCCAGAAAAATAAAACTTACTTTTTTAACTTTCTAAATTTTGAGTTTTCAAGCTATCTTTAATTTCCCTTTTCCAGTGGGTAGAGCAGACCGCGAAACGTCGTTGGAAGTAAACTTGCCCTAATAAAAAATGCTTACTTTAGCAAGAATCCTCTATTTGAACTGCAATTTGGAAAATACGCAAAATGTATATGCGGTCAAAAACAAACAAACAAAACTTCCACTCGTACGTTTTATTGTGTCCCTAAAGATAAGCAAACGCTGAAAGTTTCATCAAAATATCTGTATCCTTTAAAGCGTGCCTGGTTGAACTCTTTTGGAGGTGACCTCACTTGACCTTGACTAACTCGTTGACCCTAGATGACGTGACTTCAAAATTTTGAAACAGCATGCTAAATTGATGTGGGAAAATGTATGCCAGATTTGGGCGCGCTGCCGCGCGCCGTTCGTCCACTATCCGCGAAAAACTTGAGGGGGCGGTCGAAGACCCCCCCCCCCGGAGACGGGACGGGTTAAAGCATTCCCAAGCGCCAAGCACTCAACAGGCGTGGCAGCCGACCACAGATCGACGCCACGGCGATTCGGTCCGGCCATAGTCTGTAGTCAATCTGGCCACGCCCACTAAACATCCCAAGATCAGGGGAATATGTACATTCGAGATACTGAACTTGAAGCAAAATCTAAGCAACCTTACAGAAAAGTGCATAGTAAGTATATCTTACGCCAAAATCACGCGAATAGCACATCCTATTGTTGCAAGGTGTACAAGATTGTATCCAAACTACAAAGTTCGACACGCGCATGCCATACTCATACAGCACATGTATATTACCGAAATACGACATCGAAAAGTGATTTGAAGACAACTGGAATGGATGGATATCTTAAGAACAACACTGAAAAGCTCCCGTGTCGTAGAAAATTATAAAGGAACACATGCCGAGATTACCAAGGAACATTTTTCACATCAATTACAACTCATTTTGAGTAAGAAGATGTTCCAGGCGCGCACCCAGGAGAGGGTAGGGGTATCGGTAAACAAGAAACTGGTGAGATTGGTCTGGCCTCCATTGCTCGTGCATGACGACATTTGGTGGCTTGTGACCGCACTGTAATTGGCAGCATCAGCTGCACGGGCCCAAAAAAAAACGTGTTAAATGACCAAATCTGAGACCCTATACCATTTTTACTCTGCGGTCAATCAGAGATCATCTCGGAGACATAAGAGGTGGGCAGCGTAGGAAGAGAACAAAGTAGAATACCTCTCCCACACAGCGTCCACACCATTTGGACCGTTCAGACCGTTCAGACTAAAAAACCATTTCTTTATAGCACAAAATGCCAGTTATGTATTTTCTTACATCGCAGTACATGAGCAAGATAAAACAGACGTGGAGTTCCTGATTATCGTTTGACGCACAGCACAGGCCGTCAGCGTCGACGTCAGCATGCGGCCGTCGTCCATCCTCAATATGGCAGCCCCATCACCAACACCCGGTGATCGGGAATCGGTATGGCAACCCGATCATCAACACAATGGTCCGAAAATCACTGAAGCAATCCGAAAGCAGGATTTAGAGATGGTAATCTAACATCTTCGCACGCATATTAAGCCCCTCGCCTGGTCTCGGCAGTCATATTACACTTGCACATAAACGAGCTGGTGTGACTTTTGTTGGCATTTACAGTCATCCGTATCCCCGCTGTAGAGTCGGTGGCGTCGCCACGAAATTCTTCCAGGAGGGAGGGGCGAGATCGAATGGGGGCCTCCTGCTCCCCGAAAAGGGGCCTCCATTGTGTTAGGGCCTCCTATTGTTTTTAGGCCCTTAGTATGGTTCGGGAATGGGAAACTGAGGGCTGGAGGGCCTCCTTTTCGTCCTAGAGGGCATCCTTTTCGTCCTGGGGGCCTCCTCTTCATCATGGGGACCTCCTTTTCGTCCTGGTGGCCTTTTCGTCCTGGGGCCTCTGTGTCAATATTTGGCACTCGCTTGATTTCTGGGACCTCCTACCATCTCCTAGGTGACTTCTTTTTACAAATTAGGGGCCTCCTCCTGGAGGCCCCTAATTTGTGTAATCTCTTTTTCGTCTTGGGGGGCCTCCTTTTCATCCTGGAGGGCCTAATTGTCGTCCTGGAGGGCCTCCTTTTCGTCCTGGAGGGCCTCCTTTCCATCCTGGGGGCCTCCATTTCGTCCTGTGGGCCTCCTTTTAGTCCTGGATGGCCTCCTTTTCGTCCCGGGGGCCTCCTTTTCGTCCTGACGTACCTTCGTTTTGTCCTAGGGGCCTTTTTTCGTCCTGAGGGCCTCCTTTTCGTCCTGGGGGTTTTGTTTTCGTCCTGGGGGCCTCCTTTTAGTCCTGGAGGGCCTCCTTTTCGTCATGGGGGCCTCCTTTTCGTCCTGAGGTACCTTCTTTTCGTCCTGTGGGCCTCCTCAAATTTCAAGGGGGCGGCGCCCCCCCCCCCCCAGCCTCACGGTATGGGGGGCAATTGGCCCCTCTGCCCCCCCGGTGGCGACGCCCCTGTGTAGAATACATTACTCTACACGTCTTTTTGGAAGTAATTAAAAGCATTACACTAATCAGCACTCGACTGTGGCACTCTGAGAGGCCTGGCTCGTATAGACAGAAGACAATCGTTGGAGAGAACTTTGGAATCCCAGGCGGAGGAGGGGACATTTGTTCTCCCATGGCTTCTTGAATAACTCCGGAATTGATGCAGAAGGGAGGCTCGAACATTGAAGAAGCATATATGGATATGGAAGATACCCGAACAGAAAATTTGCTTCACTTATGGTTATGCGACTGCGAGGTCATCAATGCAATTACGGATGGCGAGTCGACGTGTGTGCTGTATCTCAGTGCATCACGCGTACTTTCAGCCACGTGGGACGTACACACACACACACACACACACACACACACACACACTATATATATATATATATATATATATATATATATATATATATATATATATATATATATATATATATATATATATATACATATACACATACATGCACACACATACACATGCACATACACATGCACATACATACACACAAACACACACAAACACACACACAAGCACATGCATACACACACATACATTATATATATATATATATATATATATATATATATATATTCCTATTTACCTACCTAGGTACGATGTTGGTGCATTCTTTGATACCTGGTTTCACGCTGATACACGTCTTACCTAGATATGTACCTAAAGCGTAAACTGAGAACAGTGGCGACAACTGAACCAAGGTACCAACCTACCCTCACCGACATCAACTGGCATAGCCACAATGCTGCGGGTTAAGAAAAAACAAGATAGCGAGCGCCCGCGGCCGGCCAACTCTACTTACGCACGAAAGGCCACGGTCATCGAAATACTGAGAGGACAAAAATCCTCTATCATGTCGTCATGTCCAGTCACACTGCATATACTTCCGTGAACAACTTTAGTAGTAATACTTACTAAAATTCTGGAGGTTTAGTAAAACTTCATACTAAACGAACTTTCCCTTTATATAATAATACTTACTAAACTCGAGGATGTATTGGTTTGCGTCCCGGAACATTTTGGCAAGGCCCAAGTCTTCGTCTGCTTGCCGTCATAAAAATAACAATTGTTTTATCAATAGAATCGCAACATAGACCTTGGCAAATCAGTTAATATCCCACACCATCCTAGACTTCAGATGTAAAAGCTATCAGCAAGCACTGAATATTGCATTGAATTAAATCTCTCCGTACACATGCTGGCGAACTGTCGACATAAATAGCGCAAACGAGTTAAATAGGGCACACGTCAACAAACCGTATGTCTCCACGTAGAACTGAAACCGTATTATCACTTGTGTACGAAAGCTGCCTGAACGTCCATATTGCGTTTATATGCACCAGGTGATATACATTGGCTAGATAGGTCCTATCTAGCCAATGTATATTAACAAGATTTTTTCGATATGATTTGGAATAAGTGTACTTTTAAAATGACAGGTTGAATAGGTACCCATGTCTACTTACCTACTGACATTTTTATTCCTCAGTTGCAATTGTTATGTGCTCTAGAAATGGTCCAGTTGAGCTTACTGTTTCCATAGTTCTAGAGATAGCTGGTATTGGTTGTATGTGAGGTATTCTTATGTAGGTACATACCTGTATCACTGCTGTTATGCCTTATAGAAAGTTCAGTTTTTATCCCATACCTTTATTTTGCAGGCTGATTCAGTTTTCTGCTCACCAAAGGTGGTCATCTGTGACCATGAGGAAACGTGCAGATGGCATGGTGAAGAATGGAGTCCTGGAATCAGATGTACAGCAAACAAGTGGTCTGACTGGTGACATCTCCAACATCTGCCTGTTGCTGCTGTTATATGTCTTGCAGGTCTGGAATCAAATTAAGAAATATTGTAGACATGTGACATTTCCTCTGCAAATGCATGCTTTTCAGTTGAGAGACAAAATATCACCCAAAATGGCTTGGAGTTGGATGATACAGCAGAAGAAGTAATGTCCCAAATATTAAAAAACAAATGTAGCATAACTTGACTTAATCTAGCCTGGCCTTCCACACACACACACTCAAGATAATTAGAAATGGAGAATTTTCCAATATTTTTCTTCTAAAAAATGTCAAATAACCAAACCTGGCCTAGTCTGACATGTTTTTGAATGTTTTTATTTCCATTTAAACAAAAATTTAACCTCAAACAAGTCTAACAGTCACAGTCACAGTTTGCCACCAGGTGTCATGGTGGAAGCATGTTGGGGTGGAGCTCCAACTTACCAGATAAGTTGTTGCAGAACAGGGCAGTGCACTATGCTAAGCTGTGGATAGGTGTTTAGCAATTACTTATGTGAATATATTTACTTAGTTTTTATCTGATGAGCACTTTTGTAACACACAAATTATACTATATCAACCTAGCAAGGCTGCCCAGCTCCATCTTGTTTTTTGCATGGCCTCGTGGCTTATATTTCAGTAGTATAGAGGACCAAGGTTTGGTCTTTTTGGTGTTAAAATTTAGGATAGAGTTTATGATTTAAATTGTTAGCTTCAATTACACTGGGTATATCTCCATACACCAGGTAATTGTAGAGGTGTATAGGCTTCTTCATTTTTGGGAGTATTTTAGTATTTAGTTTTGTTCAGTTGGAAATGTTCCAAGTGTGTAGATATTATAAGTACATTAGAGAATACTAATACTTTCCTAACATACTTTATTTAGTTTTAAAGTGCATAGTCTCTTTGGTGTTTAAGTTTAAGATAGAGTTTAATACTAAGTTGGTGGTATTCATAAGTGCTGTGTGACTATAAATATCTATAAGTGTGTAGATATTATAAGTACATTAGAGAATACTAATACTTTCCTAACATACTTTATTTAGTTTTAAAGTGCATAGTCTCTTTGGTGTTTAAGTTTAAGATAGAGTTTAATACTAAGTTGGTGGTATTCATAAGTGCTGTGTGACTGTTCATTTTCCTGTCTAGCCATAAGATATATAAAAAGTGATATTCATATAGTTGTCTACTTGTCTAGAAGACTATAGGGTATTTCTTTCAAATCATCTACCACCAAATACCTAGTTCATATTGGTAAAATATTTCTTGGTCCACTACTGAAAGCATTTTGTTTTTTCTCATTCAGGATTTAGGATGTCTTAACCCAATTTGGTCATGTGCCACCCACTGGATGCATTACAAATAATATATTGCCACTGTGAATAATATGCTACTATTCATCTGTTCAGTATCAGGCTTAGCTAGCAAACTTTTGCTTGACACATTACTGTGAAAACTGGTGGTAAGTCAACTGTCAATGTCAGGATACATATATTGGTCTTGTCCTGGTGGAAATGGGACCTGCCAGTATTGGACTGAGGTTAAATATTCCCATAAGCAAATATAAGGCACTGTCAGGTTTACTATGCCAAGAACTGCCAAGCTTCTACTGTTTGACTTGACCAGGACCATCAGGTAGGATCACAGAGTTTGTAGCAATTAAGGGTTGCCTAGGTAATTCAAAGGACTTAGCTCCTATCCTATGTTATCCAAGATTAACCTCAGAGCTAAATTATTTTTGTCATTGAAATGCATACACTATTCATTACAGATCCCATTCTCCTACTTGTGCTTGGTTGTGCTTCAGTCTGCACCAGTCTGCCCCACTAAAAAGGGGCAGAAATTTGGCAGCTATCAACATAGAACACATGGCAGTTTGAACATTTTATATTTTTCCATGGGAACATTTAGCCTCACCCCAGTATTATCCTGATGGCAGTACAAGGTACTGATCATGTTGCAGCAGTGGACAGAAGATACTGGTTGAAGAACTGTAATAGAATAAATGAAATAAATTAATTTAAAAATGAAGAACTATAGGTCCCATTATAGTAGTAGGCATGAGGTTCTGATCCTGTTACAGCAGTGGGCATGGGATACTGACCATATTGCAATAGTGGGCAGGAGGTATTGTCCTGCTGCATCAGTGGGTAGGAGGCTCTGATCCTGTTACAGCAGAGGGTAGGAAGTGCTGACCATATTTCAGTACAGGGCAGGAGGCAGTGGTCATGTTGTACAGATGGGCAGTTGAATTGGCCCTGTTACAGAAGTGAGTGTGAGGTCTAGTCCTGTTGAAGCAGCTAGGGGCAGCTGAAGCCTGATAGAGCAAATTTGGGCACACTGTCACGTCCCTGGCAGGAGGCATTGACCATGCTATGTCCCTGTCTGCAAAACGTGGCAACTGCACACCTCTGAGAGACGTCAAATGAACAGACTTGAGAGTATTGGAATGCTCTCCTGTAATTTATGTACAAACATAGATATAGCCAGTGGCAGCACCACAGGGAGGAGTTGCCCCATCACCAATTCTCGGTTTTCGCGTCAGCTGCATACCGAAGAAGGGACCTAGGGCAAAAGAGGACATCACCACTGTCTGAGAGGCATTTGAGCATGAAACAATTCCTTCTTGGCTCGGACAAATTGTGCCGCAGTTCCGAAAAAATGTTGATTCCCGAAAAAATTAAGCACTGGTTCAGAAAAATAAATTATGTTCCTCAAAAACGCTCTGGGGCCCTGCAACTTGCGCCAAATGGCTCCCGAACCCCGGAAAAACGTGCCAGGGTCCCAAAAATCACGCCGGGCCAGAAACATCGTGCAAGGGGCTGGCAAAATCCACCTGAGACCCTAAAAATAGCACGGCAACTCGAAATGTCGACCCGGGCTCCAAAATAATTCAGCTGAGGTCCTGAAAAAAAAACACCTCTGGCCCAGATAACTGGCGTATGGGCTTCGACAACGCACGCCTCATCTGACAAAATTTGGCTGCGGCCTCGAAATGTCGCGCTTGCGCCCAAAACTTGCTTCAGGAGCTATAGCAATTCACGTATGTGCCCCGAATAAGCGAACCAACGAATCTAGAAGCACATCGCGATCCAGGAAACTGACCGGGATCCTTCTTAAAGCACATCTGGTCCGACCAAATAGTGATAGTGTGCTGGAGACCCAAATATACACACCTGGCACCTTCAAAAACACACCCGAGGACTGAAGGCATGCCGGGTCCCTTAAAACACATAGAATAGTAACTCATTATTTTCATCTTAGGTGGATGAAGATGTTCGTGACGTGCCTGTGAAGTTCAAATCCGATAACGGAGATATGCATCTTGATGATGCTTGTCTAGCATGGTCCATGATGTTAAGCATAGGTATGATACTAAATAATTTTAGAAATGAGTCACGGACACTTCATAAGCGCACATCAACATGCATGATGCTGATAGTTCCTTGGAAAGGAGGTCTATTCAGTGCTCAGAAAGTGGTATATTCCACCCTATTTCACGAATAATTTATCACTGCTCAAGGGGTTTTCCCTTTTGCTCCATTTGGTAGGTACGCCGCAAATTTAGGTAGCTTTTGGGTGAAGCACCATCACAGTGCTGCACTAAGCATTTTATAGCATGCCAAGCTCTGGGTCACAAGATAGCTGCTGGCCAGCCCTGTTCGTGCCTGGTATTCGCCGTTTCCGGTGCACCGGGCCTACCCCCTGTTGTACTCCTGGCGGCGGTGCACGCCGGACTCGCCCCGGTGCACGCCAGGTGCACGCCTGAGTGCATTCCTGCAAATCTGACCGCACGGCATGTCGTCGAAGCCCGCCACGTTTTGCAGACTGGACCATGTCAGGATGTGCTGGCTGTGTTAAAGTGGCTTCAGATGGTACTGACCCTGCCTCAGCATGGCTAGGCATGCTGGAATTGTGTGACCATCACCTTGAATTACTGTCGTGTAATCATATGCATATGCAAACCGATGTTGCCAATCTACCAATATTTATTCCACTTCATCACCACTTGAGTCGTGATACCCTAGCACTTAGTGTCAGCTTCAGGCAACTTGTAGATTTGACACAGCCCATGGTGTGACTCCCCACATGGAGTGTAGACCACCAAATATCACACTTTACATGAACCTAGTTGCATATGAGGTTTTGTCTCAAATTTGCTGGAGTGTTCAGCGCTGTATGCTATTTTTTCCAATGTTTGTGCTGTTCAATTGTACATGTACTTGTACTTGTACTTTTTAGCCCAGTTCTTATCATGTTAATTTTTCCTTGCATGTGCTTTGTTGGTATAGTATAGGAGTTTTGTTTGGTATATTCCATTTAATTTATTTAGTATTTGATCAACAGCAGCTACTGTAGTTTTTTGGCAGTTGTCAGAAGATATAAAATAGCATTGTAGCCAAGGTATGGCCACAATGGTATGGCTGAGGATGGTTCACAGAACATTTTGATTTGCCATGATTGATTCATTTGCCTTCCCCATCTTGGAAGGATTTTACGAGCCCTTTGGCACCAACAGAAATTGCTTAAGCATTGTGTCCGCCCACGATCGTCAGTTCTGATATCATTCCGGTGTATGCATGTGTGTATGTCTGTATGTACGTATGTATTATGTAGGTATGTATGAATATTTGCGGTTACTTAAGCTGTAAAATAATTGACCAAGTGCCTGCAGTTAATGGAATTTATTTCATCCTTGTCTTAGGTTTTTTGCACAGGTGTGACAGTTATAAAATGGAGCTCTTCCAACATAGACAATAAACCACTCAATCACAATTAACAGCGACGTGAAAGCAGCACACTGATGCAATGGCATGTGAGAACAGACAGTTCAAATAATACTGAACGGATCCCAATGAAATATACTTGGTGAGAATATACGCCACGACGGATTCGGTATAGCGCACATTCGACAATGCACGTTATCGGCAAGCCAGGGCTACACCATCTTCGTTCCAAATGATCTGCTAGGCGGCGTTGGAAGCTCGTAACTGGGAGCTAACTTGCCAGTCGATGCGATGTGACGGCCCTGTTAGTTGGTGTCGCTAACTGATGACAATACGCATGTCCAGCTGTGGCACGATGCCGCTGGCTCACAAACTGGCCTGCTGGCCCATGTGTCCCGTCACGTCGTCGATAAGTGTTGCCGTCGTCTGCCGCAGGGCATCCCGCTGGGTCTGGCCGCCGCCATCCCGATGATGCTGCAGAACCGCGGCGTCACCTACTCGGAGCAGGCCGAGTTCAGCTTCGTCTACTGGCCGTTCAGCCTGAAGCTGCTGTGGGCGCCCGTGGTGGACGCGTGCTACGTGACGCGCTTCGGCCGGCGCAAGTCGTGGCTGGTGCCGGTGCAGTACCTGCTCGGCGTGTTCATGCTGGTGGTGTCGCGCCACACGACGGCGCTGCTCGGCGCCGACCACCAGCCGCCCAGCGTCACGCTGCTCACCGTCGTCTTCTTCGCGCTCAACTTCCTGGCGGCCACGCAGGACATCGCCGTGGACGGCTGGGCGCTGACCATCCTGCAGCGCCACAACCTCGGCCACGCCAGCACCTGCAACAGCGTCGGCCAGAGCGCCGGCTACTTCATGGGCTTCGTCGTGTTCATCGCGCTCGAGTCGGCCGAGTTCTGCAACAAGTACCTGCGCGCCGCGCCGCAGCCGCACGGGCTGGTCACTCTATCAGGTGTGGGCTTCTTACCATGTGCCACTGTCCTCTGGGCTTTCTGATCCAGTGGTTAGTTGCAACTGGAAGGCGGACGTTTAACAGCAGGAGCAGAAGCGATTGTAGCTTTGCGTACATGTTATGACCAGGATAAGGCGCCATCGGAGGCGCTGAATGCGCTTGGGCAGGGGCTGGCCACGGTGCTCCACGGCTACACAGGATCGTAGACCACAGCGGGACCAAAAAAAAAAAAAAAACCTTAGTCCAAAAAATTATTTTTGGAGGGAGATAGAAAAAGGGGGGGGATAAAAATAGAGAAAAATAAGGAAAAAAAAAAAAGACAAAAAACAAAAAAACAAACAACCCCCAAAAAAAAAAAAAAAAAAAAAAAAAAAAATTTTACTACCATTTACAACCAAAAAAAAAAAAATGTAAAAAACGTTGGTGGGTAAAGGCCGGCGCCGTACTACGCGATATCATTATGTATATAGCAATACCATTATGTTAACGCTGATATGGATGCAAAGTTGTCTTGAGGTTGCCATTCCTGGCCTTGTACTCGGGGTACCATGCGTGACTTAGTAGCCTGTACGTGGCTTCGTTGCCAGGCTGTTGCGTTTGACGCCGTGCTGGTGCCCACAAATTCGTGTGAATAACACACTCGGCTGCCAGCCAACATGCTGAAGAATGAGAGCCTGGCGGCCGTGTCGCTGCTCCTGCAGAATGTGACCTGGACTGATACTGAACGTGGATCGTGCTCTCACTGGTCACTCTCATTGCTGTGTTGAACCCATGGCGCATGTTGACGCGACGAGTCGGCACGGACCATGGGTTCAGCTCTGTTGGCGGTAGTCCCACACACTGGCAGCACCTAGCGCCGCCGACCGAGTCTGACCGTCTGTTCGGCAGGCTTCATGCTCTTCTGGGGCGTGGTGTTCCTGCTGACGACCACGCTGGTGATGCTGCTGAAGCACGAGTCGCCGCTCAACCGGGACGGCACGCGCGACCCCGAGCTGAGCGTGCCGCAGACCTACTCGCAGCTGGTGCGCATCACCAGACTGCGGCCGGTGCGCACCATCATCGCCATCCTGCTCACTGTCAAGGTGAGCCTGTCAAGGGCACGCAATCACAACACAGCCATCCTGCTCACTGTCAGTGAGCAGTGTTAACAGTGTTGAGCAATGCAGTCCAGTCACCACCATCTACTGCCACCACAGTCTAGTGGTGGCAGTCTTTCCGGGTTATTAGTAACAAGATATGACTATGTTCTACAACACGTGAATGGTATCGTCAACGTTCAGTCTGTCCGAATAATCTGCGGCGTAATCTCAAGGAAGCTGAATTTGAGGGAATGCTGCGTGTTATGTAGCGCACGGATGTCCGGTATGGGAATCGTAAGCAACTTCAGCCTTGTCCCCAATCAAGTTTTCTCCACAATTAAATGTTGTTTGAGTGAATGTCCGGCCTTCGCACCTTTTTGGAGCGTCCCCCTCATACGGCTGGCACGTCGGCACCCGGCTGGTTCAGATTGACTGGCTGCTATGTGCCAATGCGGTCGCAAACTGGTACGACCTACGGGGATTTATACTGGTGGCGTGGCTGACCTAACCTGACTTGTTCAGATGTGGTACTCACGTCCGACCTGACCTGACCTGACCTGACCTGGCCAGGTGGGGTTCGCGGCAGCCGATGCCGTGACGGGGCTGAAGCTGATCGAGGCGGGTGTGCCCAAGGACCATCTGGCACTGATGGCCGTGCCCATGAGCCCCCTGCAGGTGCTGCTGCCACTGGCCATCAGCAAATACACCACTGGACCGCGGCCCATGACGCTCTTCCTCAACGCCATGCCCTGGAGGCGAGTATGCACTGGTGACCATCATGTTTTGGATGTCGGCCTGCCCTGTCTGGAATCTCATCATACTAGGCTCCTCTTTAATCGATTTGTAATTTCAATCCTAGACTGGACTACCTTCTGAACGCCTGCATTTGCGTGCATGCGCCATATATCTCTTATTCGGGTATCACACGGTGCCACGGTAATCACCAGTTTTCGGAGGAAATGCTTTGAGACCTGCCATATATATATATATATATATATATATATATATATATATATATATATATATATATATATATATATATATATTGTATATAATATATATATATACACACACATATATAATAATATATATTTATATATATACACACACATATATATATATATATATATATATATATATATATATATATATATATATATATATATATATATATATATATATATATATATATATATTATATATGTGTGTGTATATATATATATGTATAAACGAGAGGGCTGCCATGACATGGCTTCGTGGTCGTAATTGTGATATGTTGCGTCGGGCAGCGAGGACAATCCACTCTGAAGGTGATTAAGTTAGTATCCATTGGAGTTTCTGCATCAACATCCTGATGCTTTACTGGGTGGCATCTAATTAAACATTTCAACATAGATATATACATAGAAATACAAAGTATGATATGTTGAGACAAACATAATGTTAACTAGGACAATGATCAAAGTAAACAACGAAAAAAACATTGTTTTCAGAGAGTTTCAGTGAGAAAGAAATCATGTGGGGACAAAGTTCGGTGGTGAAGCATTTGCGCCGTATCTCGGCAGGCTGTTGTTCGGCCTGGTGTTCTGCTTATGTGTTGGACATAAAGACATAAAAGATTAGTGCAACTATGAGCAACAAGGGTGTTGTGTGCTGGCAGGCTGCAGTTCGACCTAGTGATGGCTGGCCTGGCGTTTTGATAGCTGTGCTGTGTGCTGACAAGCTGCTGTTTGGCCTGGTGTTGCGACAGCTGTGTCATATGCTGACAGGCTGCTGTTCAGCCTGCTGATGGCTGGCCTGGTGTAGTGATAGCCATGCTGTGTGCTGACAAGCTGCTGTTTGGCCTGATATTGCGGCAGCTGTGCCATGTGCCGACAGGCTGCTGTTCGGCCTGGTGTTGCGACAGCTGTGCCATGTGCCGACAGGCTGCTGTTCGGCCTGGTGTTGTGACAGCTGTGCCTTGTGCCGACAGGCTGGTGTTCGGCCTGCTGATGGGTGACCTGGTGTAGTAATAGCTGTGCTGTGTGCCGACAGGCTGGTGTTCGTCCTTCTGATGGGTGACCTGGTGTAGTAATAGCCGTGCTGTGTGCCGACAGGCTGGTGTTCGGCCTGCTGATGGCTGGCCTGGTGTAGTAATAGCTGTGCTGTGTGCCGACAGGCTGGTGTTCGGCCTGCTGATGGCTGGCCTGGTGTAGTAATAGCTGTGCTGTGTGCCGACAGGCTGGTGTTCGTCCTGCTGATGGGTGACCTGGTGTAGTAATAGCTGTGCTGTGTGCCGACAGGCTGGTGTTCGGCCTGCTGATGGGTGACCTGGTGTAATAATAGCTGTGCTGTGTGCCGACAGGCTGGTGTTCGGCCTGCTGATGGGTGACCTGGTGTAATAATATCTGTGCTGTGTGCCGACAGGCTGGTGTTCGGCCTGCTGATGGCTGGCCTGGTGTATGTGACGCCATTGTTCCGGCTGGAGGACGCCTCGTTCCCGCTCTCTTACTACATGCTGATCTTGGCTGTGTTCGTGCTGCACCAAGTCGCCCTCTACTCCATGTTTGTGTCGGTGATGGCGTTCTTCGCGCGCATCTCCGACCCGGCCATGGGCGGCACCTATATGACTCTGTTGAACACCGTTACCAACCTCGGTAAGTCACCTGGCGTTGGGATCTGAGAGTAGCGCTCGGCACTGAGGAGCTGGGTTGGGTCCTTTCTCAGGACCAATGCTAACTATGGTGAGATATCTTAACCCAGCACCGGCTGGAGTACTTATCCGTCCGCATGTGATCAACGTGGTCCATGCTCCTAAAAGTTCTCCAGATTGGATGGGCGTCTCGCCCCCCCCCTAAAGCCGACTGGCGCCAATCGGCTGGTCATATTAGAAAGGGATGGTAGTTTTTCTGGGGGGGGGGTGCTTTTATGTACAATGCGCTTCGGAGACCATCTGAAATGATAGGATAAAAATCGTTGCACTCAAAATTTTAATACACTGGAGGTGGGCTTGAAAGCGCTAAGGATTCAATTATTATCTGGATAATGAAATGCATGTGTTGTACATTATTGACCTATTTCAATAATCAATCTGAGCCCCTTCCCCACCCTCCAAAAAGCGATATCGACAACATTTGCAGTTGTATGCATTATGTGGCTAATTTCGTGGTTCCTTCGCTTTGGAGAGCGGAAAGATGACGAGCATGTGTAATGTTTTGACTCCGTGTTAATTCATGGTAGAGTGCGCCCAGTTTCCATGACTTCATTCACTCTTTTTCTGTAGTGGCTTCTTGCTGTGTCATAGTTGTATGATCAGCTTTCATGGATATCATGAACATGTTCGTAACGATAGATAGAACAAACATAGGACGTTTTCACTCAGAGTTCGATTTTATGTAGTGGTTGCGCAGTGTTTGTTTCGTATGCAAAGGGCATTGGATAACGAAAGTGTATGAAGCTGGAAGCAATTACCAAGAGCATCAATATGCAGGGAAGCATTTTCTTTGTATTTTTGTCTGAACATTGCCATCCGTGCCTGCTACGCCTCTTCCATCATCATCTTAAGAATCTCGAGGAAATTCGCCAGCCATCAAGGCTGATCAACAAAACACCAGCTCATGCCTGTTTGCATTTCCAATTGCGGCAGATGGTTGGGAGCTGGCTGGTCGTCTGTGTGCGTTTGTCGGGTGCAGTGTTGGATTGCAGTGTACGGCAGTCCGGTCACCAGGTGCCTGGACTGCCGTACCGCTGTGGGGTGACTAACATCAGTGGCGTCCCTGCCCAGGCGGTAACTGGCCGGCGACGCTGATGCTCTGGATGGTGGACCGCCTCACCTGGCGGCAGTGCACCGACCACGGCGGTACCTGCACAACACAACAGGTACGGCGGCACAGCGCCGGCGCTGGTGCCGTGCCGACGGTCCGCAGCAGACAGCTTCCTGGCTGACGAGAGTCGGTCAATGCGTCCATTTCCTGGGTCGGTCACGAACCAGGGGAGAGCCAGGCACCGACTTTACGTTGTATCGATAGTGCTAAGACTAGCGTGTTGCCGAAACAACCAGCTGCAGCGATTCGGCGTCATGCTTGCCGGGTGGGCGCCATATGACCAGTGAGGTCGATGTGTCATAAGGTCCAAATCACTTACTATTGACGTTTGCCGGGGGATCCACTGGGTGCCATGGTGGGACCTGCGGCTGTGTCACCAGGCGTCGACTGCCCCGCAGGTGGCGCCCCCTGTCGCCTGCCGGCACCAGCACGCAGTGCCGGCACGCCGGTCCGGCGGCCGGCGGTCGGACTGTCGCTCTTCTGTAGGTGGTGCCCACGGTCCCCTGTGGCTTGGCTCTGACATGGGTGGCCGATGCAACAGGATGGTGGTGACGACTGTGTGGGTGGTGTCAGCGCTTGGTGACGTGCCTCTGATGGGCTGCCGATCAGTGCGACAGGATGGTGGTGACGACTGTGTGTGGGTGGTGCCAGCTCTGGGTGACGTGCCTCTGACAGGCGGGTGGCTGGTGCGACAGGACTGTGGCGACGGCGCCGACTGCCGCACAAGTCTGGACGGCTACTACGTGGAGAGCATCGTCTGCGTGTGTATCGGCTTCCTGTGGCTGCTGTGGGGCCGCCGGCGGTTGCTGGCCCTGCAGGCGCTCGATATCTCGGCGTGGCGGTGTCGTAAGGCCGGAGCGTAGTCCACGATGGACATGTGACAGGCCGGGCCGGGTTAGCAGTCATGGTGTCTGGGCGGTGGGACGTGCTCAGTAGCAGGACAATAATGCTGCAGATGTCGCTAATGTCTTGTGCCTCTGCAGGAGAACACGGTACATTTGTGAACGGGTGTGTTGTATTGTGCACGCGTCTTGTGTAGAAAGTCGAGCGTGATGCGACACGGGTGTCGTCGCCGTGGATGTGGGGCGCAGTAGGCAGTAACGAGGCGGCTAGACGTCTGGTCGATATCCCTGTTGGCGTTGCGGTGGGAGTGGTGCTGCTGTGCCGTTTTTGGCCGGAGGAAAGCGATGGTGCGCCGCGGTATGCGAGCAGCTGCACGGGGAGCATCCTGTGTCGAACGTCGGCGCGCCTCACGCTCATGTTGCCGACCGAGGGTGACGCCGACGTGTATCCCTTGTCCGGGGGGTAGGGTGCGGTGTAGCTGACTCCGAGTGGCAGTCCCGGGAGCCGCTGGCCGGCTCGCCGCTGACGGTGGCGACACCTGCCGCTCGGACAGCTGGGCCGAGCTGTGGAGGTACTGGCCTGCCTGGGCTGGTGCTCGGCTAGGGGCGGTAACCACCGGTCCGACCAAGCGCGGTGACCACCGGTGGCCACTCTCAGACAGAGCTGGGCCATTCCAGCCGTTGAGGTGCCGACCCACTCGAGCTGGTGCCCGGTCAGGGGCGGTGACCACCGGCGGCCACTCTCCAGAGTGGGCTCCAGCTGTCGACCCTGGAGCTGGTGCCCGGTCAGGGGCGGTGACCACCGGCGGCCACTCTCAGACAGAGCTGGGCCATCCCAGCCGTTGAGGTGCCGACCCACTGGAGCTGGTGCCCGGTCAGGGGCGGTGACCACCGGCGGCCACTCTCAGACAGAGCTGGGCCGTCCCAGCCGTTGAGGTGCCGACCCACTGGAGCTGGTGCCCGGTCAGGGGCGGTGACCACCGGCGGCCACTCTCAGACAGAGCTGGGCCATCCCAGCCGTTGAGGTGCCGACCCACTGGAGCTGGTGCCTGGTCAGGGGCGGTGACCGCCGGTCGCCGCGTTTATCGCGTGTTGTCACAGATACCGTGGCCGGTTTGTTGCATTGTAGTCTGGTGTTTGGCTCTTGACTGGTCTTGTACTGGTGGTGTCGGAGTGTGGTTATTTGCTGGACTAGCTGTGTTCCGAGTTTGTCGTTTGTGTGGGAATCTGGGTTGTTGCACAGGATCGATCGCGACAAGCGCGACAGCATTTCATTTTAAACATTATGCCCAATGGTGTGCACCTCAGTTGTCTGTGTAAGATGTTTCACCTGAAACTCGTTATATTGTACCCAATGGACTATAATAGCTATTTATTTTTCTAAGTGACGTTGCAAGAATATAATATTGGTAGCGGTACTGTATGAACCCGTCATCAGTAGTGAATAGGAGTTGATATTTTTCACTGGTGAATTCATTCCGCCCAGCTTTATTTCATCGCAGGCGAGTTCCTCAGTATCATGCAATCAGTTTGTGCATTCTTTCTAATCTCATTCTCGCACATAAGAAGTTTTATGTGAACAAAGCAAATAACCGCGCGCCAGCAATGCTTGCGCGTGACTTTTACCTTACCGAGCCATCTCATTGGAAACTTGTCCGTTCCAGGGCTGTTTTCATGAAAAACAATGATGTGCCTTTCAGGAAAACAATTCCGTCGAGAGCTATCATAATCATGGTTGTGCCTTCGTATTCAGTTCCAGAAGCCACTTTCCCCAAGGCATTCATGGGCGCTACATAACCAGTAGCAGTTGATGCGCCCTTAGGCCCAAATAATCAATCAATAAATCCCCAAGGCGTTCAGCATGGCATGTGACTCCTTCAGTTTTAGCATTGGCTTTGTGAAATTGCAGGTAAAGAAGTGGCCTAGAAATGTCCTTTGTTCCCAAAACTTTTTGGAGGATTTTCCTGCGAAGCTACGTCGGTAGTCATGAGTCAGCTATCGCTTTGAAGTTTACGAACAAACTAATGGGGTTTATTTTTAGTTCGTAAGATATCCTGTTCAACTAAAAATAATGTCACGATGTTCTTGAAAATATATTACTTCCCATACTGTTGCTTGTTTCAAGTGAGGAGATGTGAAAATGGCTAATCTCTAAGCGTAATGTTTTCTTCATTAATACGATTGTTCTCGATCGGTCCCCCTGACGACCAGTGTTGTGCGAGTGATGTTGGCCGTGCACAGGTTCGTGACTTCCGAATGGCCAACAGACAACTACAGAGTACAGAGTACAGAGTCCTATGTCCCCGAGCTCTCCATCAGCGCCGTTCGCACCACGATAACCGTATTTACTGACACTGTCAGCTGGCACAACTGGTCGGTGTTATCAGCCTGTCATCGGTGACGGAGATGCCCGGTATCGTTGAGCGGGTCTGTACCTGGTGGTGCCGCAGCAGGTGCCTGACCTACAGCACCGCATGGTGGCCGGCCAGTCTAACATCTCCACCAGCTCCTGTTCGTGGTCTGTTAAAACCGTGAGGCAAGTTCATCGTGTGGCCCGCGACGCGGAACCTGAAACGATGTAGGGACACACTTATCTGTTCGTTGCTGTTCGCCGTAATAAAAGTCAGACAATAACGTGAAGCCGAGTAATTTGATGAATATGCAGCGCGAGCAACAATGAACATCGTCCGTGCATGGTGACTGCGTCGTTTCCGGTCCCTTCATCTCTTCTAGTAAGCAGAGGTGTAGTCAAGGGATCGGAGCCCCCCGTCCGAAGCCAAAAACAAGTGCACTGAATCAAACAAAACTTTTTGTGATTTACGCTACACTAAGCTAATTTTTTTGGCGCACTGTTCTTTTCTACCTAGCTTAGAAGGACGCGTACACAGGCGCCGCTCTAAGCTAGGCAGGCGCCCATATAAACTATGACAGCGCCCCTATAAACTAGGACAGCACCCCTTTGGACAAAGAGAGAGTTCCTATGGGCTGGAGAGGTTCCCCCTGGATAACGAAGATGCCCCATGAGGTAGACAGGCACCCTTGTGAACTAGGAAGGTGCTCCTGTAGGTTAGGAAGGCGCCCTGTAGGCTAGGAAGGCATCCCTTTGGTTAGGAAAGGAGTTCCTCTTGATAACAACGAAAGCCCGATGGGCTAGTCGTGCGCGCACATCTCTGGACAATAGAAAGGGCTCCTGGCAACTGAGGCTCCCTTTGAACTAAGCAGTCGTCCTAGACGGCAGTCGCCGCTTTAAAATGGGAAGGTGCCACTGTAAGCTCCCATTTCGATATACCACGTGCTCGATTTCCTCTGTTTGTTATCGTACACATGAGGCGCAAATGTCAGTTTTTGTCAAGTAGGACGCCTAGTTATTTATTTTGGCTTTAGGACACCTAGACTACGGTCTATGGTCACCTATGGTTATATTGTGCCCATTCCTTAGACAGTCCTAGAAATGTGGTTAAGCGCAGTACTGAGCCTCTCGTCGTTGGTGCCGTCTACATGGCGCTATTGTGCTGCAGGTTTTGTATGATTGGCGCTGTATGGCCGAAGCAATCGAAGCGGCCCTAAGCCCAAATAACTAACCAACCAGTTTTTGTATGCAGTGAGTATCAGCATGGGTGGTGTTATATATTCTTTTGAGGGGGCAAGTGCCCCTCAATGCTGACTCCTCCAATAATTGTATATTTTAGCATGAGACCATACGGAGAGTGCCCCTTCCCCCAATCCGTTTGGGTCAGTCCATTGCCTACAAGTAGGTTACCCCTCCCCCGAACACTTCAGAAATCAAAACCCATGCATATCAGTGAGGGTATTTATCGCTGGGTCCGACACAGCAGAATGGAAGTCCATCAGTCGTTCTGGTTGAACATTGCAACATTATCGGACAGAACATCACTAAGTGAATCTCCCTAGACAAATACAAAATGACGTATACGTTCGTCAGCATAAAAAGAGCACTAGATTAAAACATTACGAACTGTCAGTCATGCACATGTTGAGTACCGAGGCTTGTCTGCACCGCATGGCAACCATGGGTGGCAGTGTGCCCTATGCGGAGCCGTTCTGGTGTAACCTCTTCATGTCTACGCTTAGGACAGGTCAAGCTCCATGGTTCCAAACGTTGCTTGATGGCTCTCGGTTTGTTCGTCGGCGTCGCGTCCTGCATTGCCTTCTACTCGTCTAGGAGAAAGATGGACACCTCTCGGTATTGGTCTGTGGCAGGGAGTGGCAATGAGAGTGCACGGGGCATGTGGTGCTCGCTTCGCCGCGTCGTCCGCCAATTCGTTCCAAGAAATTCACGCCGTGGCTATAGGGCCAACACAGAAGCTCCATCGCCCCAATTTGCGTGCAACGTGATAAGATTGCTTAGAATACCACGCAAGAGGAAAAGGAGGTTGGACGGATAAAAGGTGTGGTCCAAAAGGCTGCTTAGGGAATCCGTGAAACAAAATGTCGATCGCCCTCTGACACTCCAATATAACATAAGAGCTTTCAGAATAGCGAGATAAGCTGTGTGTACACGGATGCGTACTTCGGGAGGGAACACGATCGGGTGGGGGTGGCAGTCACAAACGAAGGCGCTTCCCACGCAGTCGTCTGTTCGAAATCCATCGGTATAGGTTGCCGCCCAACCCTGAAATGATCTATATGCTCCAGAGCCAGTGCGCGAAACTCTTCTGGAGTGACATGGGCTTTTCTGGCTTTTGCAAGGGATGCTTACGAACTGCGAAATGAAAAGTTTACGGACGTGCACATCAAAAGGGAAACACAAATTTGGCCTCATTGAGAAAATGATTGGTAGTTACCGGAAGAAAACGTGAGTAAGCCGGGTGGTCGTGGAACTGACGAAGCTTACGAGCGTAGCCCATTACCAGTCTTTATCTGCGCAGACAAAGAGGTCGCTCGAGTGCTTCTACGAAAAAGCTTGTCGTGGGTGAGGTGCGGAGCGTCCCGGTTGCAGTTCGGAGAGCAGCATGGTGAACGATGTCCAGTGTTCGTTCTGGTGGAAATGCATGCTCCATCATAAATAAAACATGCGTTGTCCGCGTTTGAGCTTATCAACGAACAATGCAGCAAAGTCAGGGAGTTCCTGTGCACTCCATAACCGGTGAGCGAAACACATTTTAAGCTGCTGATGGATTTAAAAGACCGGCTGCGAAGTGTTTTATCATATTGTAGCTAGGGTATGGATCAAAAGCTACTCCCAAGAAACCTCACTGCAGGCTGCACCGGAATTATGTTCTCGTATGGACTAAAAGAAATTTCTGCACAATTACACCGGCGGTAGAAATGCATTCCGGTTGTTTTTGTTGTTGAAAAACGGAATCCATTCGTCACACTGTCAAGTCTGTTAACGGTGTCCCCTTTCAAGTTTGTGAAGTAATTGGAGACTTGGGCGTCGACACAGCCGACAGCCCAGCTGTGCTGCACCAGAGGACAAAATCGTCACCAAGGGTGTCCGCCCAAGTCCTGGTAGAAATACGTCGCATATGTCATTTATCATTATTACAAACAGTGTTACACTAAAAACAATACCCTCTGGAGCACTGTTTACTTGCACAAATCTACTGGATAGCTGGTGACCAACACGAACACGGATATGCCGTTCGGCCGGGTGATTATGCATGGAGATTCCCATTGACCTACGAACATCGCGTTCATGTACTTTGGTAATAATACCTTGACACCAAGTCGTGTCATATGCTGCTTCGGTGTTAAAGGATACAGCTCTGACGTGCCGATTCTGCTTAAGCGTTACACTTTCTTCAATGTCCTGTTTTAAAATATGAGCAATGGAGCTCCTGTTCTTCCTAAAACCACACTGCATCTAAACAAAAATGTCATGCTCTTATAAAAAAAAAACACGTTAGTATGGTATTCATCAGACTTCATTAACTTGCACTGCAGAAAGCGGGGATATTGCGCGATCGCGAAAGGATTCCCCCTCCACTTTTTTTCCCGGCTTGAACACTGGAATCACAGCTGCTTCCCCTCAGAATACCTGGAAGTGTCTCGTTGTAAAGATTGTAAAGAAAGATTGGAAGAATACAAAGAATGAATATGCTTTGAAACGATTCGGAAGAACATTGAGGTACGTTTTGTATTATTTCCTTGTGAATGTTGGCTGAAATACTTCGGAGCTTCGACGGAGCGAATATCATTTTAGCCATTGTGAAAAGCTGGTCGTGACATAAGCTGTCAGTGTTAGTGAAGCCAATCAGAGATATTTCACAGCAGAATCTGTGACAAGAAGTGTGGGTCCCAGTTGCTTCCTCGGCTGCTTTCTGACAGGGCACGGGAGATTTCGTCAGCTATATCGAGGACGTTGGTTACGTCTGTTACCCATGGGTAGTACGGGTAGGGGAACGGATGACTGTTGGCCTGCAATGCGTTTGATTCTGGGCCACATCTGCCCAGTCTGGGTATATTTGTTTATTTAGCCCAGATATTCTCACCAACACAGCTGCTTCGCCGTCCGGACAGCACGCCGTACGCGTGCACGCCGTACGCCGTGCTGGAGCTCTGGCACTCCAGCAGATAATGTTTTCTGTAGTAATACTTTTTACTGAATTCTATATATGCCAGTCTCCCTGCGCGTATGGCGTTTCCACATCCCTCCTTTCATCACGAGACTAGGATACGCCCAGGAGCACGAGTCGGGAGGCGTGCATACTGATGCAGGCTGTACGAGCAGTTATGTTAATTTGTCCGCACATTGTGGCTGCTGGCCATCGACAGACCACTCTTCTTCAAATTGTGCCCTGTAATCAGACCAGTTCGCTTTGCGAAGAATTCATTGTCACAGCCTCAGTCCAAGGACTGGACCGTCGCGGTACTTTAGCTACATTGGAGAGTGGTCGCTTCCCAGATGATCAATGTCACCAACGAATCAAAATATTGCACCAGCTTGGGGTCTCCTCGTGTACAAACTGCTCCATGCGATGTCGAGGACCGTCGACATTTGTAAAACCTCAAACGATATGATCTGCATTAAAATCGCCCAAAATTAAGACGGGCTCAGGAGGCTGAGTACATCAAAGCTTCATCACAGGAAGCGGAAGCGTACCTACCGGAAGGAGGTAGGTAAACAATGCACGAGATCAATAGCCGGCAAAAGTGCATCCTGCATGCAGGGTGCACTTTTACCGGCTATTGTCAAGTCGTTGTTGCCATGGCAACAACGACTTGACAATGTTGCCATGGCAACAACGACTTGACGTGTTCGCCAATGTTCACGATTAACCACGTTGAATGCTTGGATGTACTCCACCATGGGAGATAGTGTCAGATGCTACTTATTTTCGGTGGAGGGTTCCATTTCATGTGGATGGCGGAGTTTAGTGACATCTTCGTCTTCTGCAGGCAGGACGAAACCGGACAAAGCTTGTTCAACACCGCTTATAGGTCATGGGTACTGGTTTTAATTCCCATGCAGTTCCAATGTGAAATAGCCTATATATATATATATATATATATATATATATATATATATATATATATATATTGTTTTTCAAACTTACACGTGTGTATGTCTCCAATGCAGCTATTGTATCTTCCTTAACGACGGTTGAACGTTATATAATCACCATAATGCAGCATATTGTCATGTAGCGGGGTAATTTTACTACATAATAGCTGGTGGTTACTTGCATCATGTACTGTATGCCATCAAACATGACAACGATGCAGGCTGGCCATGTTCACCAAGAATTACAAGTATGTTTTGTTTCCACCTGCAGAGCATCGTTTTTACGAACGTACAGTCGAACACCTATTGCAAGCCAATATTTGCTGTTACAGTGCACGAAGACTGTGCCCGGAAACATCATGTTCACGACCTTCATGTGACTTCATTATTCACGTTCCTGAGACACTGCACATGTGGACATTGTACATGGGACACTGTACTGCACAATGATACATATATTAGGAAAATGAAAGCAGATCAAACGGTGTCGATTTTGCTTTGATCAACAACTCTTTACAAACGGAGTCGATTTCGAAGTTTGCCGAAACCGAGTTTTAGCGGTCAACATGGAATCTGGGGCCGTGGGCACCTTAGGAATTGTCGAAATAATCTCGGAAATTCAAAAAAGGAAGATTTGAACGTTTCATTTTTCACGATCAGTGAAATGGAAAGTTTTCATTCCTTTTTCTGTAATTTCTGGTCACTGCGAGGCCTAGTAGGGCATCAAATCTGGTAATAATGGCAGGGCAAGCATCTTGGATTTTTTTAACTGGCTTTTTAAGAGTAAATGTCAATTGATTAATTAGTGTAAGATGACATCTTAAACAACTCGTCCTGACGCATCGCTTCGGTCCAGGATATTATTTCATCTGTAAGTTTTTTAACGAGTAAATTTTGAAAGTGCATGCGCATTCAGAGAAGTGTGGCTACTTTGAATATAGCATATTTAATGGACTTCTGAGCAGGCATAGATAGCCAACAGTCAACGGAACGCATTTTCTTTCATGGAAAATCATTTTTTAGTTCAAACATTTACTCAACATACAGTTTACATATTGTTCAATTTTGGCATGTTTGGTTCTTCTAAGCCTGCCAGAGTTCTGAATTTTCTTTGCATCAAGTTTCCCTTCTGTGTATCCTTTTCATTATTTTATTTCTCCAGCTCATTGTGAACAAAAAATCTTTTCAAACTCGGAGATATTCTTTTTATTAAAAAATGGGTTCAAAATTCAAATTAGAAATTTCGCACGCAAAGCCACACCTTTGAGAATGTGAGAATGTTCATGTTTTGAACAGGACTTACCGATACTTCAGCAAAATTTATTTTTGTTACTCACTTTCTATGGCGACGATAAGAATCGACACAGTGACTATTACAAATGTTTGCAGCGTTTTTGTACACCGAACAAAAATATCACCATTACCTCTTACCACCAAAACCACGAAAACCGATTCGTACATTGATCCCGCTCTGCCAAGCCTCTCAACGTTTCCTTCCCGATGTCAACCCCTCTGTTGTCCGCCGCCATCAACGCCGGCGCCATCATCTTCCTCTGAACCGCCACCAGGCTGGAGAGTATTGAGCTATGTACATATGGGGAGTACGGATTTATCTACGAAGTACGGATGGGGAGGGAGGGAAGACATACGCGAGACCAACATCTCGGCTTTTATTTGCCATTAACGCATAGTTATCAGCAGTCCTCAGGGACGCAATGTTTTTCTTCAGCACAAAGTGATAAGCCTGTTAATACTTGATCGCTAACGCAAAGTGATCCTCATGTTTGTTATAGGTACCTACCTACCGCGCCAGATGCAATGTGTGGGTAATATAACCGGATTCAATAGGTTTGGGATACCTTATTTTCATGATTGATGTTGGTTGGTTATTGGAGTTTAGGGGCGCCTCGACTGCCGAGGTCATGCAGCGCCCATTCGTGATTGATGTTATGCAATACATATGAGTTGTTTCAAAGTACAATTGCATCGCCACGCGTAAATAAACCCACAGGTGACCTATCGGTAACTAGTGACCTTAAAATTCGTTACGGTCTTTAAGGGAAACTATAAGATCCACATTAAAAAGGTAGATATATTTTTTTCTTAGAAAATCGTTTTCCGAGCAAATCGTTTTCCAAGCAAATCGTTTTCCAAAGTCTGTATGTTATTGTTCTACCTCATGTAGCTTTCTAATAAAATGGAGCTTGTACGAAATCCGCCAAACCCGGAAAATTCAATGTCACGAGGTCATGAGGCCACTAGGTCAAATGTAGGAAATACTGATATTTTATTTCGGAAATATTTCAGTTCCCCCTTTTCTTCTGAAATACGCATCATTTGCCACCCTTTCCCCTTCTTCTTGATGAGATATCCATCGTCAAACAAAGCCATGTTGTTTGACCCAAAAGTAATGTCTCATGCTATAACTGAAAACCCGTTGGCCGAACCGGGCTGGAATTTATACAGCCGTATTCAGAACCAAAGACTACTCTGTGAACAAATTTTGTATCAATGAAAAATATCTGGTGAAGTGGTCGATCTGTCGTGGAACGCACCATCTAGCAAGTACGAAGGGGGATAATTTTATTATTCAGACGTTTTGCAAGACTCATATCCGCTTTGGACTTGGCTTTAAATAATCTAGACGCCCCTCTAGGTAATCTTCTTTTAATTTGCCCTTTGCTTAAGGTCTCTCACTAACCTGGAAGGATAATATGCCGTCTTTGGAGTTTGGGACGGGGGTGGCCGAGTGTTTAAGGTGTTGAGCTCTGGACACTAAGGTCGCAGTTTCAACACTCGCACCACTCGGAGCATTTCCTAATCCCGCGGCCCACCGGCGAAACAGTGTGGGCGGCGCCATTAGCCGTGGTCGTGCACAAAGTGCGTCGTAAACAACCCAATAAACAGAGAACAGCGAGTGTCCGGAGGTGGCGGTCTCCTCAGGCAGCGGCGTGACGCCTCTGTTGAAGAGAGGGCTGCCCGGAGCTCACGTCAAATCATGGCAGGTGGCCCCGACTCAGCCTCACCTCCGGGACATAATCCCGGATCGCTTCCATTAGCACATCACAGAACATCTGAACACACTGTCATCACAGAACATCTGAACACATTGTCATCACAGAACATGTGAACATACTGTCATCACAGAACATCTGAACACACTGTCATCACAGAACATGTGAACACACTGCCATCATAGAACATGTGAACATACTGTCATCACAGAACACCTGAGCACACTCATCACAGAACATCTGAACACACTGTCATAAATACGTAAAAGATTAGTGCAACTATGAGCCACAAGGGCCCTTCTTGGATGCACTCTGCACACTCAACCAGTTGCCCACCAAATCCATTGATCGGCCCTCCCTGGAATACTGAAAAGCAAGCCCTCTATTCTTATAATGATTGTCTATGATGTTTTTTGAGATGTTCAATATGCTGCTACTACAATGGTTTCTGGCAGCTGGTTGCAGTGTTCTACTACCCTGTTGGTGAAGAAAGACTGTCTTAACCTTGTTCTGCTGTGGTTAACTTTAATTTTGAATTGATGACCTATAATTGCATCATTTCTGTTAAATTCAAACATTTTCCCAAGATATCCCCTCTCCAGACCATGGAAAACTTTAAAGACCTCGATGAGATCTCCTCTCAGCCTTCTATATGTAAGTGAAAATATACTCAATATCTTCAATCTTTCCTCATATGCCAGGTTGCTTATACGATTTAACATTTTTGCAGCCCTCTGTTGTACTCTCTCTAAAAGCCAACAATCTTTTTCATAGCTAGGAGACCAAGTTTGGATGCAGCATTCCAAATGTGGCCTGACATGCACAGTAAAACTTCCTGATAACTTCCTCACTTCTGTATGATACATTGCTATTTATTGCCCCAAGCATTCTCAGAGCCTTCTTCCTGGCTTCCTTGGTCAGTTCTGATGCCCCCAATTTTGTGTTTAGAATAACACCTAAATTATTCTCCAGTTGAGTCACTGATAGCACTTGGCCACCCATCAAGTATGGAGCCTTCATATGCTGCTTACCTACATGCATGATTTTGCACTGATCGAAATTAAATTTCATTTGCCATTCTTTGGACCACTTCACAAGTTCGTCTAAGTCTTTTTGCAGCGAGATGTGCTCATTTTGACCTGTTATTGCCCTAAATACCTTCAAATCATCCGCAAATATCAAAACATTATTGCTTAGGCAACTTTAAATGTTGTTTACAAACTTAATGAGCAGTAGTGGCCCCAGTACTGAACCCTGGGGGACACCACTAAGAACATTTTGCCATGATGACTTTGTACCATTTAGCATCACTCTTTGTTGTCTATCTGAAACCCACAACTCTATCAATTTTAAGATGCTACCTGCAATAACATGGGCCTGAAGCTGTATCATTAACGGTTTATGGGGTACCTTGTTAAAGTCAAGATATGCTACATCAACCTGATTTTACTGATCAAATTGTTATGTAGCGAAGTTCAAAATGTCCAAGAGATTTGTCAGACACGATCGCCCTTTCCTAAACGCGTGTTGAGTATCTTCAATCAATCAGTTTCCTTCCAGATAACTCACTATTCACTGATAACTCACTATGATAAAACCCTCATGTCAACCATTTGCCACTAAGTTATAGTTGCAATAAGTTGAGGTCAGAGTTAAGAAAACCAGATTATTTGGATCAGACTTGCTGACTGACATGGTGGACTTATGTGCCACATTTTTACAAATACAAAATATTTGTATAAATACAGACAAAACAACATATTTATTTACCTAATTGGCTTATCAATTAGGTGCATTTACATCTTAGCAAGTGTTTCCTCCTATTGATGAAGACAATGTGGGCTGGATATAAAAATACAATATTTGTGTACATTTTATCTGTTCTATCTTTAAATTTAGTCTGGAATATGAGTGTATGCCTTAGTGCTGAATATAGCATTCTTGTCATATGAACACATGTACATCTTTATTGATGCAACACAAGAAATATTTTGGAATGTGTGGTATTATATTGTTTATTTTTAAAGATGGTTTGAGCATAATGGCTGGAAGTCCTGACCTGTGTTATTTAAGTATGTATCACACTAAGTATAAAGGGGAGGTTTTCATGAGATAACAAGTGAGTAATGCATATTGATTGATTCTTTCCATTGACAATGATAGATGTGTAGAATTGTGAAAATGAATAATGAGTCCCTGGACGATTTCTGATCACAGTGTTGTTTTCCTGGTATTTCCTAATGTCCGTTGGATTAATTTGACAGCCATTTCTTTGGGAAGTAAAAACTTGCCAATATATAAACACTTCAGGTTAGCATAGTTTTGTCATAGAAATCAGTCCAAGGCAAGAATATCAACACCATTGAAATACATTTTTGTTAAACAAGAAAATAAATTTAGAAATGCAGGTGCATGCTATCCCACCTAAACAACAGATGAGAAACGGTTTTGTGTGTGGTGGTATATGATGAAAGATAGCATGCAATTATAATCAATGAAAAGTGATTAATTTAATCTAACCTAGCCTCCTGATGTTGGATAGCCTAAAATCGACCGATGTTGAATCACATAAACACACTGCTATTGGATTGTTTAAGCCTACGGATGTTTGATGACCTAAATATGACTTTAAATTGTGATTTAAAAAAGAACTAGTAGAGGAAGACGTCAGCCTTCCACAGCCGCCGGCTGCCAGCGACCGGCGTGCAGACAGCCGGTCAGGCGTGCACGGCCCTGTTCGCGGACCGCCGACAGGTCATTTCCAGAGTGGCCAGATCAGGTCGCGAGTGCTGCCGTTGCTGTATTCGCTCCCGAAGCCGTCCCCGTCGGCTCTTGCGACATCATTTGCGCCGGTGGTATCTCAGCCGAGACCACCATCAGTGGTAGCCTTATCCGCTGGTGTGTGTTCTCCCTTGCCGCACCGGTTCAGTACACAGGATCGAATTTAAGCCGCGCTGCGGTAGAGACGGTCACCACGTGTGCGCCGACCACTCGTCCATTACGGCTGCTATGCGAGTGATTAATGAACGCAGGCGAAGCCACAAGTGGAGGATTCTTATATTGTTAGTCCATGATTCGATATTTTCATGATAGTTCGAAAAACCTGAGGGGGCGGTTGAAGACCCCCCCCCCCCAGAGACGGGACGGGTTAATGTTTGCTAATCGAATGCCGACGATCTCCCTCGTGTACTGTGTTTTGTGTTACGGTCGGAGCAGTACCTGGGAAGACACTTGCTCTCCCTCCCTGTGTTGGATGTGCCCTTTCAATAATTTCGACTTCTAATATTGGACCATATCGTGGTACCCCCCCCCCCCACACACACACACAAAAAAAACTCAATTTGGACCTGGCCATTGCCTTCATGTATTATGCCCTCTTGATCATTTTCAGAAACCTACACGTATGCTACGCAACTACTAGGGGCATTGTTGTATATACCTTAAGGGTGCAACTACTCCAGGGGCGGATACATGAGAGAACTTGGGTATGCCCCTCCCCCATGGAAAGATGGCGCCCGTTTGACTGGAGTATCCGTCTGGGAATACTAGAATACACCCCCCCCCCCCTTGCTCAATTATCAGCCGAAGACGCTGCTCTGAGGGGTAATGCGCCCTCTTCAGGGTAAATGGTGCCCTTTTCAGTACGGTCGAGTGCCCACATCCCTCCTCTTAGGTAACATTCAGGAAAGTACGCACTTCCAGGGACTTTTGCAGCGGCGTTCCTCTGAGAAAATCTTGCCCCCTCCCCCAGACGAGTGTCGCCATGAAAATTTATGGATCCGCCTCTGACCTTTCCTTGTGTGTGTGCTATGTTCAGATCTCCTGGCCGAAACTAAGTCTAGAAAGTTCACACTACATGCACGGTGATAATAGTTTCAAATATATTTGATGATTTGGCTGAAAAATTACACCTAGGCGGAAACAAATAGTAAATTGTTATGCGTTGTTTCCGGTCCGAACTCTTAGCTTTCATGTTCCACATCAGCGTTTGCCCGTGACAAAAAAAAACAAGGCAGATGATAAGCCAGAAATGTACACTGCATACATGCTGGAAAGACATGAAAGATAAACCGTAAACGATATTGTACATTTTGTACGAAACGTCACACCAACCGCTGATGGCATCAGGTACACAACCAAGATGCCATCACACAATATACAGGTGTCATTTGCGGAGAATCCTCACAGAACATGTGAACATACTGTCATCACAGAACATCTGAACACACTGTCATCACAGAACATGTGAACACACTGCCATCATAGAACATGTGAACATACTGTCATCACAGAACATCTGAACACACTGTCATCACAGAACATGTGAACACACTGCCATCATAGAACATGTGAACATACTGTCATCACAGAACATGTGAAGACACTGCCATCATAGAACATGTGAACATACTGTCATCACAGAACATCTGAACACACTGTCATCACAGAACATGTGAACACACTGCCATCATAGAACATGTGAACATACTATCATCACAGAACATCTGAACACACTGTCATCACAGAACATGTGAACACACTGCCATCATAGCACATGTGAACATAATGTCATCACAGAACAAGTGAACATACTGTCATCACAGAACATCTGAACACACTGTCATCACAGAACATCTGAACACACTGTCATCACAGAACATGTGAACACACTGCCATCATAGAACATGTGAACATACTGTCATCACAGAACATCTGAACACACTGTCATCACAGAACATGTGAACACACTGCCATCATAGAACATGTGAACATACTGTCATCACAGAACATGTGAAGACACTGCCATCATAGAACATGTGAACATACTGTCATCACAGAACATGTGAACACACTGTCATCACAGAACACGTGAACATACTGTCATCACAGAACATGTGAGCATACTGTCATCACAGAACATGTGAACACACTGCCATCATAGAACATGTGAACATACTGTCATCACAGAACACGTGAACATACTGTCATCACAGAACATGTGAACACACTGCCATCATAGAACATGTGAACATACTGTCATTACAAAACATGTGAACATACTGTCATCACAGAACATGTGAGCAAACTGTCATCACAGAACATGTGAACATACTGTCATCACAGAACATGTGAACACACTGCCATCATAGAACATGTGAACATACTGTCATCACAGAACATGTGCACATACTGTCATCACAGAGCATGTGCACATACTGTCATCACAGAACACGTGAACATGCTGTCATCACAGAACATGTGAACATACTGTCATCACAGAACATGTGAAGACACTGCCATCATAGAACATGTGAACATACTGTCATCACAGAACATGTGAACACACTGTCATCACAGAACACGTGAACATACTGTCATCACAGAACATGTGAACACACTGCCATCATAGAGCATGTGAACATACTGTCATCACAGAACATGTGAACATACTGTCATCACAGAACATGTGAACATACTGTCATCACAGAACATGTGAACATACTGTCATCACAGAACATGTGAACATACTGTCATCACAGAACATGTGAGCACACTGTCATCACAGAACATGTGCACATACTGTCATCACAGAACATGTGAACATACTGTCATCACAGAGCATGTGCACATACTGTCATCACAGAATATGCGAACATACTGTCATCACAGAACATGTTGTCCTGTCCACCGGCAGTCCGTCCAGCAGAGATCACGGGGTCAGACCCACCACACCCCACAGTCCGTCCAGCAGAGACCATTGGGTCAGACCCACCACACCCCGCAGTCCGTCCAGCAGAGACCACGGGGTCAGACCCACCACACCCCGCAGTCCGTCCAGCAGGGACCATTGGGTCAGACCCACCACACCCCGCAGTCCGTCCAGTAGAGACCACGGGGTCAGACCCAGCACATACCCGCAGTGCGTCCAGCAGAGACCACGGGGTCAGACCCACCACACACCGCAGTCCGTCCAGTAGAGACCATTGGGTCAGACCCACCACACCCCGCAGTCCGTCCAGTAGAGACCACGGGGTCAGACCCCACATACCCGCAGTCCGTCCAGCAAGACCAGGGTCAGCAGTCCGTCCAGCGGAGACCACGGGGTCAGACCCACCACACCCCGCAGTCCGTCCAGCAGAGACCACGGGGTCAGACCCACCACACCCCGCAGTCCGTCCAGCAGAGACCATTGGGCCAGACCCACCACACCTCGCAGTCCGTCCAGCAGAGACCATTGGGCCAGACCTACCACACACCGCAGTCCGTCCAGCAGAGACCACGGGGTCTGACCCACCACACACCGCAGTCCGTCCAGCAGAGACCATTGGGCCAGACCCACCACACACCGCAGTCCGTCCAGCAGAGACCACGGGGTCAGACCCACCACACCCCGCAGTCCGTCCAGCAGAGACCACGGGGTCAGACCCACCACACACCGCAGTCCGTCCAGTAGAGACCACGGGGTCAGACCCAGCACATACCCGCAGTCCGTCCAACAGAGACCATTGGGCCAGAGCCACCACACACCGCAGTCCGTCCAGCAGAGACCACGGGGTCAGACCCACCACACACCGCAGTCCGTCCAGCAGAGACCATTGGGCCAGATCCACCACACACCGCAGTCCGTCCAGTAGAGACCACGGGGTCAGACCCAGCACATCTCGCAGTCCGTCCAGCAGAGACCACGGGGTCAGACCCACCACACCCCACAGTCCGTCCAACAGAGACCACTGGGTCAGACGCAGCACACACCGCAGTCCGTCCAACAGAGACCACGGGGCCAGACCCAGCACACCTCGCAGTCCGTCCAGTCTGTGAGCTTGTAGACGCCGACGCCGACGTCTTGCGCAGCCGTCGAAAAGATAGAATAAGTAAATACGGTAGTGATGTCTTTTTCGGGCAGTTAATGCCAAGCATCGGGTCTAGGACGCGACGTCGGAAGCAGTTGTGATCGGCAGCCGCGGCCTGCTAATTACCGAGACCTTCTAGCGACCACTCAAGCCCCTCGGAATTTCTCGGAAGCGCGATATCGAACGTCTTCAAGAGGGGGTTCCGAGGGGCTCGTCGCTGGTTTGGTCAGAATTCGTGACGGGAAGTCGCTAACTCAAGCAGCATAACCATCCTGACATTATTCTTCTGACATTATTGAGGGATTCCTCAATGAAGCAGGCGAATCTGTCCCATGGTCTACATGTTTCCGGCTGTCTACGCTGCCCGTGCGAGATGCTGACCGTTGACATTTCGCGCCCGTCTATCAGAAAGGACCTCTAATGGACAGACCGCCAGTACAAAGCGAGACCCACCAGAAATGAGACGTGGCGAAGCGAACAGAAGAAACGAACAGGTCAGAGAGAAAGATTCAGAGATATTGAGGGTAGAATCCGCCTCCCCTTCTTGCACTGTCCTGCCTCACCACTAAGAGGGGCACGGCACAGGAATTTGGTCCAACATCGCAATTCTACGTCCGCTAGTGCCACCGTGCTCCTGTTGTCATCTTATTCATTGCCACCAAATCAAAGTTGTCAACAACAAAAAAGCCACCTCTGCGACGACTGGTGTTTGGGAGAGGACATCGGTGGTTGCCACGCTAAACTGAGATATGTTTGCATATGTGTCCACATGCCATATACCTTGTGTTAGGTCAGACGAAGCTGTAGCACAATCATGTTTCAGGGAAAACAACAAAAGACATAAGCTTTCAGCTTGTCTTTTTTTCGAAGAAGAAATCTCGAGGTTCCAACAGTTCTCCAGTCGGGATAATTTATAAATTTCTTATCCGAGGTGTCGTTTTCAACTATATATACCCGTCATTGATATACATGACATGCAAACTCTGTAACAGAATAACACCATATAGATGGTGCCCATGAAGTGATGCTTGGTACTGCTTCTCACCGCATTTCAATCAATGGTCGCATGCGTTATGGGCGCAATATGAATGGAGCAGTAGAAGCGCCCGAAAGCCTAAATAACCAACCAAAACCCGAGGACCACAGGAGGAGGGGAATAGACCCTTAGCGACACGATGGCACCGCGCGCAAGTGCATGTCAAATAAAACGACTGATTCAGGGTGGACTAGTGCTATGAGAGCAGGACAAGTGCACCGCCCTGTGCACTAATGCCTGTACACTACACCTTGGGTGATGCTACACGACACAACACGCTGCACGACGGCGAAATGGCGCCTTGTACAGTATCATCATGATGTGATCTGGCAGTTGGCGGGTGTTCCGCCACAGGGGAGAGGGTCCGAACTCTCCTCCTCCAATGACAATTGAACTGGCTGGACGTCAGCCAGTTCATTTTCGGCTACTGTGGATCCCCAATGCAGAGCACGTGACGGAACCCCTGACAGCTGGTTCATTCGTGACCTAGCCATCCTGAGGACGGCCCATAAGCAGTACCACACCTGACCACATCAGTCGGCACGAGTGTCAACGCAGCATAAAGCACTTCGGGGACCAGGTCACCGGCTGTCTGTGCAAAGCCTACTCTGCAAGTGGTCCTCCAATACGGAGGCGTGAACCAGACGTGCAAATGAACACGGCATAAAACTGCTGGCGGTTAGGCGTGGATGCAAGGTGGTGGTATATTTCTCGACCTCCCAGTATCGTTCACAACCAAACACATAACTACAGTAGAAGGGTCCGGCCAGCCAAGGCTCGTCCTTTCTCCGTGGTGGATGGTGGCAGATGAACAATAGTGGCTGCTCTCCCTCTCCCTCTTGTGTCGTCGATCAGTAAACGTCTGAAAAAGAACAGCGAATGGAAATATTTGAAGTGAAAATTGAGTGAGGTAAGCCAAAGTTTAGTTCTACCACTCCTCTTTATTTTTAAACATTATCAGTGAGAAAAATAGCTCGTCGAGGACTCCAGTCTCAACATAATTTACTCGGAGGTCAGGTTGTGTCCCGGTGCTGGTATGACGCTGTCGTGGTGTTGGTACGACGCTATCGTGGTTTTGGTACGACGCGCCTTTGAACCTTCTTGAAAAGCGCGTGTGAGGACACCATCAGCGTAGTCGGAAATGTACAGAGGTCTGGAGAACGTTGCCCTTTGTTTCCCTTAATGGAGGTTCAGAACAATTTCAAATAAATTCAAATACATCATTCATCAGTTCATAGTTCAATTCATCAATTGCATTACGGTAACATGATGCCAGCGTTGTCTGTGACTGGATTGACTTTTCATTGGGAGGGAAGAGACCAAAAAGGGTAGAAGGTAGCTTTTTATCGTTATAGATAGAACGTATTTATGTTGGCGCATGTCTTAACTGCCACACACACACACACACCCACACACACATGCACACACACACATACACACACACACACCCATATATATATATATATATATATATATATATATATATATATATATATATATATATATATATACATGTTTGTGGGCGTATGTATATATTTGCATCTTTGGATCTTGAAGTAATTTCATTGATAACATGTGGATTTTCAACGCATTCCATAGTCTCGAGCGGTACACCATGAATTGTCCAACATTGAACATATTATTGTCCAGATCGTAATGCATACAAGCAACTACACACATTCACGAACACACCTACATACCTACATGTACATGCCTATGCCCTCCCCCGTACACTAACACCTCCTGTGCCCACGTCAGAATAAATAACTCGCTTTAAGCCTTAACGCACAGGCTTGCACGGCCATCGGCGTTGTGTGCAAGTCACTCCTGAGTTCCATGAACTCCGCCTCACACAAAACCACTCCATCAGAACGCTGCAGGCTGCACACAATATACGTTTCGGGGAACGGCTGGATGGGGCATGTGGGCGTGGCCTATTCCAAGGCTGGCATTCGTTGAAGTTCACTTTTCATAAGGCTGGATGGCCATGCGGACGGTCAGAGCGTAAGGACGGCACTGTTCTACATTAATTGAGACATTCACGCACGCACATCTGTGGCAAAAAACCGCAGATAATAGCCGCGGAGAAATGACGGGCTGCGCGAGCATGGCACATCGCACCCAAGTAGGCAACGGGGCGGCTGGATCAAACCGGACAGTGTTGAACACCCCAGCCGGTCCCAGCCGAACAGTACTGAACACCCCAGCCGGTCACAGCCGGACAGTACTGGACACCCCAGCCGGTCCCAGCCGGTCCCAGCCGGACAGTGCTGAACACCCCAGCCGGTCCCAGCCGGACAGTGCTGAACACCCCAGCCGGTCCCAGCTGGACAGTGCTGTACACCCCAGCCGGTCCCAGCTGGACAGTGCTGTACACCCCAGCCGGTCCCAACCGGACGGTACTGAACACCCCAGCCAGACAGTACTGGACACCCCAGCCGGTCCCAGCCGGACAGCACTGAACATCCCAGCCAGTCCCAGCTGGACAGTGCTGAACACCCCACCCGGTCCCAGCCGGTCACAGCTGGACAGTGCTGAACACCTCAGCCGGTTCCAGCCGGACAGTACTGGACACCCCAGCCGGTCCCAGCCGGACAGTAGTGAACATCCCGGCCGGTCCCAGCAGGACAGTACTGGACACCCCAGCCGGTCCCAGCCGGACAGTAGTGAACATCCCGGCCGGTCCCAGCCGGACAGTACTGAACACCCCAGTCGGTCTACAGTTTACAATAGTCGAGCTGTATCAAGCCTCACACAGATACGCACCGAGCACGCTCCACACCAAAATCATACTACACCATAACATAGCATACCCGGCAATGGAAGTATCAACCAGTGTACAGCACGCATGCATGGCGCTAGCTGAGGCTCAGTCTGGTCCGGTCCAGTTCCGTCCAGTCCCGCCAAGTCCGGTCCAGTCCAGTCCCGCCTAGTCCGTTCCGGTCCAGTCCCGCCCAGTCCGGTCCGGTCCAGTCCCGCCCAGTCCGGTCCGGTCCAGCCCCGCCCAGTCCGGTCCAGTCCCGCCCAGTCCGGTCCAGTCCCGCCCAGTCCGGTCCCATCCAGTCCCGCCCAGTCCGGTCCAGTCCAGTCCCGCCCAGTCCGGTCCGGTCCAGTGTCGCCCAGTCCGGTCCGGTCCAGCCCCGCCAGTCCGGTCCAGTCCCGCCCAGTCCGGTCCAGTCCAGTCCCGCCCAGTCCGGTCCCGTCCAGTCCCGCCCAGTCCGGTCCAGTCCAGTCCCGCCCAGTCCGGTCCAGTCCAGTCCCGCCCAGTCCAGTCCAGTCTGGTCCGGTCCAGTTCCGCCCAGTCCGGTCCAGACCAGTCTCGCCCAGTCCGGTCCAGTCCAGTCCGCCCAGTCCGGTCTCGTCCAGTCCCGCCCAGTCCGGTCCAGTCCAGTCCCGCCCAGTCCGGTCCAGTCCAGTCCCGCCAAGTCCGGTCCGCAGCAGCGTTGTCCAGCTCCGACTGGCGGACGCCGGCGAGCCACGGTCAGTTTGGTACGGTGGCGTTCGGTCCGGTGTGGTACGGCACAGCCCGGTCTGTGCGGTCTGGTCCGGTCCGGTCCAGTGACACAAGGTTCACTTCGGTCCGACCCAGCGCTGTACGGACGGTCCAGCTGGGTCGGGCTGGTGGCACTCAGTGGCGCTTCAGCATTCGACAGGTGCCGCCGGCGCAGCCTTGACACAGGGCGGGGTCGTGCGCCCGCTGCGGCCTGCCGAACCGGCGCTGGTGGCCGCTGGCGGGTGCCGGCCGTGGCAGCTCCGGGTACAGCTTACTGCACACCTGGCGGTACAGGTCCAGCAGCACCTGGCAACCGAAGAAAAAACAGCTGTCGCTCAGGTGCCCAACTGGGTCACTGGTGATGGTCAAGGCCTCGACACTCCCAGCCATGGTCTCGGCACTCCCAGCCGGTACTGCCGCAAAGCACGCCTGAATGCACGCCTGCATGCATGCATGCATGTCCTGATATGCTGAATCCAGTTCGAAGTGACTTTGACTTTTTACTTTTGACGATTGACTTTTTTAATTACATATCCTCCCATCATTTTTGCGTCCGTTCCGAAGCATACGTTCCACCTAAAAATGATATTGCGGGACATATTATTCACTTCGCTGCGTCTTTATCCTAACATTCCTCAATCTTCGTGCGACCCTGCAAGCCTCAAATCTCTACTGTGTCACAGGGAAATTCCCCTCCCACGGTTGAGGTCGTCGGACATAGAGCGTGCAGTTCTGTTGAAGCGCTCCATAGTAAGCCGCCAAATACTCCTCTGGATTTGTGTGTAGGTTTGCGGGCAACATTTTCCAATGAAATGGCTTTCACAACACCAGCAGGATTAACCGTCTATAATCCGGCGGATTAGCGACAGAAGGCGGCGGCGTCGTGACGGTGTGGACCTACACTAACTTGCTGGAACCCGTCAGCTGTTGTCCGGCTGGCTTTCCCGCCGAACCTGATTCAGCCGAGGGTTCCGAGTTAATCCGATCCATTTGCGTTCGGCCAGCTTTAGTATGACCAGGGCAGTCTGTCGCGGGGTCGCAAACTTCCGCCAGACGCAGTGCTGCTGGAGTTCAACTCTGGACGGCCAGTAAAATGCTCAACAATCGCCGTGAACTTTTAATGGCCAATTACGTTGGAAGAGTTTCAACTAACATGTACGCTAGAGGAAATGTATACATTTTAAGATTGTTCAAGACCGAGTCCATTGATATACCAACTAAAATTCATAGTATTAGTATTAGTAATAGTTGTAGTGGTAGAAGTAGTAGTAGTAGTAGTAGTAGTAGTAGTAGTAGTGAGTAATAGTGGTAGTAGTAGTGGTGGTAATAGTAGTAGTAGTAGTAGTAGTAGTATCAGCATTATTGTTGGTAGTAGCATTTGTAGTAGCAGTACTCATATTATTGTTAGTGGCATTAGTAGTGTGTTTTTTTCAACTACGAACTAAACATCCCTTTAATAAATATACAAAACAAGACTTCGGAATCCACATGACGTATGTTGTTTCAAGTGAAGGAACCTGGTCTTCAAACGCTGTAAGAAAATGACAAATAAAAGTGCAAAATTTGGTTTGGTGATGGAGTGTGGGGATTTTTCACGACATGCATGGTATAAGCGGAAGTTTTCGGTGCCCTTCTAATATTGCGTTAATGCAAATGTTATCCAGGTCTCGGAACAATGACTTTTGGTTGGACTGAGTCGCTCATTTGGCCTGTTTCTGATTCAGACGGTAGTAGAGTCTCTGGGATTTGTCCATGCTCGAATATACAGCATCGAGCAAAAGCCACATTTAGGTAGAATCATTCGGACACGAACGTATTTGGACTAAGAGGTTCAGCTACAGCATGGCATATGTCGGTGAGTCAATGTTGATGAACCTAGTGACGTCTTCTTTTGTTTAGAAGTACTGCAGATGAATATCCCATGATTGAAAATTTGCATGTGCTCAGTCAACCTCACGTTTCATGCTTTGCCCGCGGTATTTAATATACTAATATCAGCATCTGATCTATATACGTTGCACGATCTCTTCCCTGTTTCATAGTGAATTGTGTTAATGTCAGCTTGAGATAAGCATATTCATAGTGAATTGTGAGAATGTTACTTTAAATGCGTGCGCCGCCAGTGTGCGATATATTTTGAACACAAAGTTAGCTACAGACATGCTTAATGTTGGTCCCTGGCAGCGTGACAATTACATTCCCAATCTCTTATGGATTTTACCGAGAGTAGACAAATAAATGTTCCGGAAACTTACACATTTGCGCGTTATCGGTCACTGGTCAAAGGTCATTCATCGCCAGCCAGTCAGTGTCCGGCAAGTCCGCGAGCGTCAGCGTCATCGTCTGCAGCGTTCGGCACGTCCGTGTACGTCAGCGCAGCCCGCTGACGTCGCTCTCGCGTTCCCAACGCACTCTCGTTTCACCGTAGAAGCGCCGGCCGCCAGCCGGGCGCAGCGAGCGGCCGGCACTCAGCAGCTGGCGGGGCGGCGGAGCCAGCACGATGGCGGCACAGGTGAGGCGGCGCCGCCGCCGGGTTTCCCGCACACTCACGCGGCGCGCGTCAGGACACGGCCAGCGACCGGTGTACGGCCGGCCGCGTAGTCATCAGCGGCATCGCTGATGACTACGCGCACAGGAAGTGATTTAGCCGAGAGTGCGGTGTGCTTCGGCCAGACCGGCAGGGTCAGGCAGTGCTTGGCATGTGGCCAGCCTCTGTGTGACGGTGCCCCTGGATATGGCCCGTGGCCACCCTCTGTGTGACGGTGCCTCTGGATATGGCCTGTAACTAATCTCTGTGTGACGGTGACACTGTGGATGGCCTGTGGTCGTCTTCTGTGTGACGGTCCCTCTGGATATGGTACGTAGCTGGCCTCTGTGTGACGGTGTGACGGCCTGTATTTAACCTCTATGTGACGGTCCCTCTGGATATGGTACGTAGCTGGCCTCTGTGTGACGATGTGACGGCGTGTAGCTATCCTCTGTATGGTGACATGTAGCCGTCACAATATTGAGCAATGATTTTGCAAATGGTTATGACAATCAACCCATACTGAAATCCTATAAGATAAAATTATCTTAGTACATAAAAATAGCCCACCAGCAAAATAGTTTGCATTTTGAATATTGAAATGGACATACCAGTTTGAGAGCGGGAGTAAACAATCTACTATTTTCAACCACGTGATGTAAACTTGAATCAGAATTTAGTAGTGTATGGAGTCCGAAGTTCGAAGTGCGCATGCATATACAAAAATTAAATTACCCAACACTTCATCTTGCGTTGATCACTTTAAGCATAACTTGGCTACTTAATGAAATAACATCCTTTATAACTTCACTTACCATCTCTTCCTCGTCATTTTCATTGGATATCCTGCTAAATGGACCCGGGCTGGTGGGAACATAGGAGAAGTGAGTTCCCAACAGCTTGTTTTTGTTGTTGTTGTATTTAAAGGAACAAGTTATAGATATGCATGCAATGTAACAGGTAATATTCAAACCATTTCTAGCTTCTTTTGGAAAAAGAAGAAAAGTCATACTCGAAGTTCTGCCATGTTGCTAGTTCGGATTACTTAAAAATTGCTCTGTGGTCGGAAGCAGGGCGGTAGGATATTGCCAAAATTGAAAGCATCGCTTGCATGGGCATGTAGGAATACATGTGTGTATGTACATGTGTGTATGTATGTAGGTGTGTGTACACGCAGGCCCGTGCATCTGTGCCGGGGAAAACTTGATATAAGCTGATGCTTCTCTACCCCCTCCCCCTCCAAATGTATGAGCTATGTTATACTAAACTATATTAGTAACGAAATAAATATTTGATGATGATGGTGATGACCACCGTCGCACTCAGGCGCGGACGGTCGCTGTTCTGGATATCATTACACTTGTGGAAGACAGAGCAAGAGTGGGGAATGACGCCTAGCAGAGGTTCACTGCCTTGGATGGAATTACATTTGAGGCAGACGGAGCGAATGTGAGGGCTGACGTTTCCAGCAGAAGTCCGCTCGTGCGTCAGCTGCTACCAGTTGGGACGACGTCGCGACGACATGGCTTCACTCGGCCAAAGACAGTGAAGGCACTGCCCCAGTTGCTCCCAAACATCGGACTCTCAAGCGTCCAATCTAGCCGGGAAGCATAAAATTCAATCGAACCGTTTGGACCGACGAAAAGTGAGCTGGTAAATTACCAGCGGGGTGGAGACTGCCGCAGCTATACGAATATGACGAAGCAAGTATTAGGAAGCGATCAATAACAGCGCGCGCATTAGTAGCATACAAACGCGCCACGCGGTTGTGCCGACTTAGCTGCATTACTCCTGATTGTGTTGCTACAATCGTTCCGTTACCGGTGAACGGTTCACAGAAGACGGGCTTGCTTGACAACTTTGCAGCTTGACAGGGGTGCTCCTGTGAGTCACAGTTCTATGACTGCTCAGCGACACGCGGTCGGTACGCTTATCTGAACACCTGAATGTTGCATCTATGCATGAACGGCGCAAGGGCCCGGCTGAAGAGGATGTAGGCAACTTTTGAAGCTGCTCCCTCTCAGTCAACAACATACTGATGCCAAATTGCGTCACTCAATGAAGCAAGCGATTGTCCTCACCTCCCCACTGGCTTCCCGACCATGAAGGTTCATTCCAAATCCCGACTTCTGTTTGTGTGCCTTAAAGAGGCTTATGAACAGATTGTTAGGAATAAAGCCGTGCTGCTGCAAGGCTCATGCTCTGTCGCGTGGTGTTGACACATGACGTGTCGGACGTGCTAAAAATTCGGTATCCGTGGGCTTGCAACGGTTCACGCGACCAGTCGCGAAACGACATTGCGTCAGCCTTTAGCCTGTGTCTGACCTTAGCATTCGTCAGTCATGGGTTTTCACGCAACGCAAGGGAGTACAGTTCGTGGCATCCACGAGGAATACCCCTGGTGTCACCGGCATGAGGTGTTTTGCGTATGATTATGTCGGGAATGTCTGAAGTCTTCGTTTGAGAATGACCACTTGATTGATCTATCCATATGATTCAAGAACTAGTCGACCATGCGTTTCAGTCTATTTAAATCTGAATGGATCTGAATCTGAATAGATTGTTTCTGAATCAATCAATTATTCGTGTTAGCCATGGTGAAACTAGTGGGAAGCTAATGGGACCAAGAGCTTTCCTCACCACCTGTCCCCCCCCGCCCCACCATTTGTGTCTATCACCTGGAAATTTGCAGAGTACACAGATCATACTTTTTTTTAACACATAAAGGAATTTACCAGCCGTCTCCGGAAAAGGAGTTCCTTGGGAGCCAGGGAGGGGGCTACAAAATCCACTCATGTTTTCGATTTCTGGACACTATTACATTCCCAAATGTTGCGAGTTGTAGAGCCACAATTCTCTTCCACCATCATTAACCAGTCGTGCTCCCCTCTCCCCGGACTTCCGTGTTATGTGGAGTGGTTTTGGAGTAGTCCAGTGATACTTCGGGAATATACCTGCGGGCACTACATGGGCTCGATATTTGTGCACACGTTACTCACCCGCCGTACCTCGTCCGGATACCACATGGGGTTGGCGTATCCCACGGCCTCCGCTGTTGTGAGCGGCCACTGGCCGACGTCGGCTTCCCTCGTCTCTGCGGCTGCTTCCATCGTCCCTGCGACTGCTTCCCTCGTCCCCGCGGCCGCTTCCCTCGTTTCGGCGGCTGCTTCCCTTGTCTCTGCTGCTGCTTCTTTCGCCTCCGCGGCTGTTTCTCTTGTCTCCGGGGCTGCCTCCCTCGTCTCTACGACTGCTTCCCTCGTCTCTGCGGCTGATTCCCTCATCTCTGCGGCTGTTTCCCTCGTCTCTGCTGCTGCTTCTTTAGCCTCTGCGGATGCTTCTCCCGTCTCTGCGGCCGCTTCCCTCGTATCTGCGGCGGCTTCACTTATCTCTGCGGCTGTTTCCCTCGTCTTTGTTGCTGGTTCTTTCGCCTCTGCGGCTGCTTTCCTCGTCTCCTCTGCTGCTTCTTTTGTCTCTGTGGCTGCTTTCCTCGTCTCTGCGACCATCTTCCTCGTTTTTGCGGCCTCCTTCCTTGTTTCTGCGGCTGCTTCTCTCGTCTCTACTGCTGCTTCCCTCGTTTTTGCGGCCTCCTCCCTCGTCTCCGCGGCTGCTTCTCTCGCCCCTGCGGCTGGTTTCCTGGACTCTTCGGCCACTTCCCTCATTTCTGCGCCTGCTTCTCTCATCTCTGCGGCCGTTTTCCTTGCTTCTACGGCTGCTTCACTTGTCTCCGTAGCTACTTCGCTCGTCCCTGCGCCCACTTCTGTCGCTTGCGCGCCAGTGGTAGGAGCTTCCCGAGATGTTCCGGCGGCCACGGCCGACTGCGTCGATCCAGACGCGAGTGGCTCCTCCTCGACAGCCACAGTTCTCGAGACGACGTGCCTATCCAGCCGGCTCTGCTGGACACAGACGCGGCACTTCTGGCCAAACAGCTGGAACAGCACTGTTCCAGCGCCGGGCTCCTTGTGCAAGAAATAGTGGAACGTCACCTGGCCGTGCATGGACGTCCAGGCGTTTCCACAGCGGTCCTGAAGAGCAAGGGCAAGCGGCGTGACGCCCACGAGTTCAGCAATTGAGGGTCAGGTCACATGCGGTGCATGGAACAGTATCAGATAATACGCGGTACCACGCGCCACGAGTGTGGTAGCTGATGGGTACGTCACACGCGGTGCATGAAACAGTGGCAGTTATAAAAATGTTCGTCTCGGTACCACTACTTCTCTTCACCATTGGGACGTCATAGGTGCCTTGATGTCACCAGGCACAATCACAATCGCAATGAAGGGAACAGTGACAGACATGTACTCTAAAATGAATCGGATTTGTGTAGACGCTGACGTGAGTAGGAACAATACACTTTCATAGTTCCAAAAGTTCCTTCTGCAGTCGTTATTTGTCACAAAAGATGGTGAATAGCTAAGAGTGAAGTGCTTTCAGATCCCAACTTGATGTTCTTTACTTTGGTACATGCAACTTCAAAAGGCTTCCCACATCTGGCTTCTTAGAGACAATACTGATTTTCGGAACATGTCATCAAGCACATGGTGTCTGAATACCGCATCAGTCTTGTTGTGTACATTGTCCTCACTCATTGCAGGATTCGCGATACCAATGCACGAAGTGATCTTATGAAGGACAAAAACAGGAAAATGACGAAACACCTCCCTTTGAATACCTCTTTGAAGCCGCCACAGGTCACTTAGAACTGATTACTGTTTTCAAAATACAATGCCGGAGATGTAATCAATTTCAGAGCTCTGGTACAAATAGTTCGGAAAAAGAACGGAAATATATCAACAAGGTGAAACCCTCCCCTGTGCAGGAATATGGTGGGGAAGAATAAAAAAACGGGAACAACGAGAATATATACGGAAACTAGGATATGTGATGATATAGATATGCAATAACAATATATAAAAATATGTACCAGTAACGGAAGCATTACTAGGTTATTACTAGGCTACTGGAATAGGCTGAGCGTTCTTAGACCAGCACTGTGGCCTTGCCAAGACTATGTCGGTACTTACGCATCGGAACCTGATCTTGGCGGAGGTGTTGTACGAGCGCCATACGTGGCTGGGCTTGGGCGAAGCGGGCTCCTGTGGGATCAGCGCCCAGTGCTGACCAGTCTGATGAAACAGCTCGGCGAAACAGGTGCTCCATACAGCGTACATACCGCTGAAATGTACACAATGCCATCGGTTAACACTTACGGCTGAACACATAGCTGATAACTCAGTGTCTGGAGGGTTATGGACTCCTCGCGATAGACAAATATAGCATCACACATACAGTAGCTTGCATTACTTGGCTTGCGCCTAATATTAATCATGGACACTTTCCCCGTATGTCTTCACCGGTAGACGAAGCTGACAGGAAACGGAACCTTCAAGAGGGACGTCGCGAATGTCTGATGCCTGCTGCCGACCGCGTGACCAGGCACCATCAGCAGGTGTGGTCGGCACGTGATTGAAGGCTGACGGCGATCGTGGCTCTCGTTAAACGCTCTGCACCAATCTCAGCGGCCGGAAACCGCAAGTGTGCGGCTGAGGCGCACCGCGGTCGGCGTCCAGCGGGCCCGACCTACTGATCACCGTCCAGCGGGCCCGACCACCGTCCAGCGGGCCCGACCTACTGATCACCGTCCAGCGGGCCCGACATACTGACCACCGTCCAGAGGGCCCAGCCTACTGACTACCGTCCAGCGGGCCCGACCTACTGACCACCGTCCAGCGGGCCCGACCACCGTCCAGCGGGCCCGACCTACTGACCACCGTCCAGCGGGCCCGACCACCGTCCAGCGGGCCCGACCTACTGACCACCGTCCAGCGGGCCCGACCTACTGATCACCGTCCAGCGGGCCCGACCTACTGATCACCGTCCAGCGGGCCCGACCTACTGATCACCGTCCAGCGGGCCCGACCTACTGACCACCGTCCAGCGGGCCCGACCTACTGACCACCGTCCAGAGGGCCCGACCTACTGACCACCGTCCAGCGGGCCCGACATACTGACCACCGTCCAGCCGACCCGACATACTGACCACCGTCCAGCGGGCCCGACATACTGACCACCGTCCAGAGGGCCCACCCTACTGACCACCGTCCAGCGGGCCGAACATACTGACCACCGTCCAGCGGGCCCGACCTACTGACCACCGTCCAGCGGGCCCGACCTACTGACCACCGTCCAGCGGGCCCGACCTACTGACCACCGTCCAGCGGGCCCGACCTACTGATCACCGTCCAGCGGGCCCGACCTACTGACCACCGTCCAGCGGGCCCGACATACTGACCACCGTCCAGAGGGCCCGACCTACTGACCACCGTCCAGCGGGCCCGACCTACTGACCACCGTCCAGCGGGCCCGACCTACTGATCACCGTCCAGCGGGCCCGACCTACTGACCACCGTCCAGCGGGCCCGACCTACTGATCACCGTCCAGCGGGCCCGACCACCGTCCAGCGGGGCCGACCTACTGACCACCGTCCAGCGGGCCGAACATACTGACCACCGTCCAGCGGGCCCGACCTACTGACCACCGTCCAGCGGGCCCGACCTACTGACCACCGTCCAGCGGGCCCGACCTACTGATCACCGTCCAGCGGGCCCGACCTACTGACCACCGTCCAGCGGGCCCGACCTACTGATCACCGTCCAGCGGGCCCGACCTACTGACCACCGTCCAGCGGGCCCGACCTACTGACCACCGTCCAGCGGGCCCGACCTACTGACCACCGTCCAGCGGGCCCAGCCTACTGATCACCGTCCAGCGGGCCCGACCTGCTGACCACCGTCCAGCGGGCCCGACCTACTGACCACCGTCCAGCGGGCCCAACCTACTGACCACCGTCCAGTGGGTCCGACATACTGACCACCGTCCAGGCCGTCCACATACTGACCACCGTCCAGCGGGCCCGACATACTGACCACCGTCCAGCGGGCCCAGCCTACTGACCACCGTCCAGAGGGCCCGACCTACTGACCACCGTCCAGGGGGCCCAACCTACTGACCACCGTCCGGTGGGTCCAACATACTGACCACCGTCCAGCGGGTCCGACATACTGACCACCGTCCAGCGGGCCCGACCTACTGACCACCGTCCGGTGGGTCCGACATACTGACCACCGTCCAGCGGGCCCGACATACTGACCATCGTCCAGAGGGCCCGACCTACTGATCACCGTCAAGCGGATCTAGCCTACGGACCACCGTCCAGCGGGTCCGACATACTGACCACCGTCCAGCGGGCCCAGCTTACTGACCACCGTCCAGAGGGCCCAGCCTACTGACCACCGTCCAGCGGGTCAGACATACTGACCACCGTCCAGAGAGCCCAGCCTACTGACCACCGTCCAGAGGGCCCGACATACTGACCACCGTCCAGCGGGTCCGACAGCTGACCATCGTCCAGAGGGCCCGACATACTGACCACCGTCCAGAGGGCCCGACATACTGACCACCGTCCAGCGGGCCCAGCCTACTGACCACCGTCCAGCGGGCCCGACCTACTGACCACCGTCCAGAGGGCCCGACCTACTGACCACCGTCCAGCGGACCCAGCCTACTGACCACCGTCCAGCGGGCCCGACATACTGACCACCGTCCAGCGGGCCCGACCTACTGACCACCGTCCAGCGGGCCCGACCTACTGACCACCGTCCAGCGGGCCCGACATACTGACCACCGTCCAGCGGGCCCAGGCTACTGACTACCGTCCAGCCGGCCCAGGCTACTGACTACCGTCCAGCCGGCCCAGGCTACTGACCACCGTCCAGCCGGCCCGACGGCGGCCTACTGACCACCGTCCAGCAGGCTTCCTCTACTGACCACCGTCCCAGTCCAAGCCGAGTCCCAGCGAATCGTACCCACCGCTCCTGCAGCTATACCAACCGCCGCTCATACGGCACGGTGTTCACTCGGCGAGCTTGTGATGCTGCAGCGCTCTGACGGCCCCAGACAGCCCTAAAAACCTTCTTTCTTCGAACGTTATGCGATCATCCAACGCCCCCCCAAAAAAAAAAAAGAAGAGAAAAAGACATACAAGTGGAAAGGGTGGAAAAAGACACCTGGAAAAGAGGACGTACTATATCCCATTCGCAGCCCTCAAACTCTCCAGCATTCCCAGGCAACCTTCTAGCTCCCCGTTGGAAATATGAAGGCATGGGTGTAGGAACAAAGCCGGAGAGCATCATCCTAACGAAATATTTGTGGAAGCTTAACACCCTACCGACGTTCCATAAACCATGCTAATGCTTAAGGAGTGATTCCTTTCACCACCTAATATTTGGTACGTTACTTCCTTTGCTCAACGGAGAACAGCTTCGGGCTTCAGCATAACTGCAAACATAGCGTGCATCAAGAGCAATGAGCAACAACAGCAAAAGCCAAGCCGAGTTCAACGTCGACGAACTACCAAAATTGGATGATGTCCAGCCAAAACATATTTTGGCGCATCACACAGCATTCGTCTACCCATATATACAAGACACACAAATAAACCCGTCGATACTGCGACATTCAATGGCAAAGGAAGCACACAATTTACCTGTGGACCATGTGACAACTGATGGTGTGCTGGAACCATGGTACAGCAGGAGAGGACGCTGACGCCACATGACAACCGATGAGGGCATCGTCACTTGACAACCCATGCAATCCGCGAAGTCAGACTCCATTGCCAGTCGTGCGACGTAGGGTGAAGGAGAATATGTCACGATGAATATTATCGCGATATATTTCGTATTAAATGGGTCGCAATGCGGTCTTGAACATCAACAGAAATGTGATCAGTCTATGGGTCTCTGCTGGGGTCTCCACTTCGTCCTTGTGCCACTTCACCTCTCCCCTTGCGCTACCTCACCTGTTCCCTGGCGCCATCTCGACTACCTCCCTGATTAAATTATGTCTTTCGTTTGTGTGGAATGACCGCAATTTGCTTGAAATGTTCGAATTGGTCTTGATTGCTTCAGTCGTATTGTCGGCAGCATGGAATTGTTTCAAATGTTTGATTATTATTTCAAGAATAGAATTTGTTCTCGATGTACTACCTTGTCTTCGCATGTTAAGACAACAACTTACGTTTCTATTTCATCTTTCGTCTTCTTTCTCAGTACTTGCCTTGCATGTGAAAGGCTCTGTAAGAGCCGTCGATGAACCATTGCTGCAACTCACAGGCATTCGCATCGATGTCGTCGATGGCCATTAACGTGATTCAGGTTCCCAACGGGTGTTTCTTGCGTGTGAGAGAAAACCACGAGCCACTGCACTATCGTGTGTGCACGTACAATGTCATCTGATCGATTGGACCAGGCCTAGCCAGGCTCCTCTACGCTACTGAAATCCCAGTATTGCTTGCATTTCAAGGTTTGCCTTCCTGATTTTGTGTCATTGTTTAAACACGTTTGTGTGCAGCGCTTCCTGCATCTGGTTGCTAGGTGGTCGCTTCACCCGTGATCATCGCTCCGGTACCACCGCCGTTCTCGGCAGGGGTCGGTACCGGCGGTGGCCGGCACTGCGTTTCCGGCGCGAAATCCGCGTAGCTCATCTCTAGCCCTAGCTCGCCTAGCGCCTCAGCGTCGCTTCACGCTGGCATTATTCGCTGCAGAAGCTGCTAATCCACTCACCTGTAATGGTTCGTGCAATGCCGCATCGCACAGCAAGGCTATCGGCAACATAAGCGTCCCGCCCCTTGATCCACACCTCTAACTGTGCAGTTGTCACGCAACTCTCCAGCACACCTGGCACTGTGAGTCCTACCTGCGGGAGTCACCTGCTCTCCGTTCCCACCTTCACCCGTGAGTCGCGCACGCAGCCGGTACGCCAAGCGCCGCTCATACCCGTATTTATCGGCCGGGTGGATGGTCGGCGGCACATAGTAGCCGGGCTGGAAGGCGCGGCGAGACTCGGCCATGGTCGTCCGGTCGCCGGCTGGGCTGCCTTCCTGTGCAGACAGGTGGTCGTCGGGCGGTAGAACGGATCAGAGCCGGTTGCCCCGGTACCTCGGCTGCTGCTGTTGCTGCTGGTGGTGATGGAGATGGTGGTGGTGGCGGTGGAGGTGGTGGTGGAAGTAGTGGCGGTGGCGGCGGCGGCGGTGGTGGTGGCGATGGCAGGGTAGCGGCGGCCGTGCAGGGAGGACCCGGCCGCTAATGGTGGCGGCGGACTAGCGGGGCGCGGATCTGGCCACCGGACGATCGCTGCTGCTCCGCTGCGCCGGCAGCTGTGAAGGTCCCGGACGGCGGCCACAGGTGCTGGCGAGCACGCGACCACACCGATGCCGACCAGGCCGGCAGCCTGGCAGCCCACTTGCGTTGCGGTTCGTGAGCGACGCTCTCGACGGCAAGCCCACCGATGACGACGAAGGCCGACAGGTGACCTGCGGGCGCGGCTGCGTGTGCCGCCGTCAGGCCGGGCCGAGGCTGCTTCCCACGAGGTGTCGGCTGGTGCGGCTCGGTGTTCGTCTGACCACTGCACGGCCGGCCGCCGGTCTACCGTCGGGGTCGCCCGATCGGAGACAATTAAACAGCCGACGGCCGCCGCCGCCACCTCGACCGGGCTGCCCAATTTCCATGACGATCGTCCATGTCCGGCACGAGGATGACGCCCCCGCTGCTGTGGCACCCACGTAGAGAGCACCACTGGCCGGGGCGGGGCTCGGTGCGGGGGAGGGGTCAGCGCTGGCCGCCGGCGCAGCCTACCCGCTCTCGGCGACCAGTTCCGGTCCGCTCTGGCGGGGATTTCCGAGTATCGCCCGAGCACCACGAGGCCTTCGCTGAACCAACGCCCGGGAATTTTTGGTCCAGTCTAATGCAACAGCCACCGGCAAGTGATAGAAGGCGGAGGCGGCGCTGCATGAGAGGCGATCTGGGAGCCGATCTCGATGAGGATTTCAACAGCCACATCCTGAAGAAATGGAGAAAATAGAGTGCTCTTATTTTCTGAAGCAGGGTGACGCACTTTAGTGCTCACTAAAGTGCATCACCCTGCTTCTGCAATGTTGACAATGCCAGCCAGCAAGCGAAAAACACGAGTCTCGTCAACTCTTCCCATATCCACTACCACATTTACCACCAGATTGTAAGCGCTGAGACTGGGGTTTATACAGGTATCTACTCGGAATTCCAAACCATACGGGATGTTGATGCTGCCGTGTCCCACTTATACAAAAACGAACACTAATCGTTTGACATTTATTGCAAAGAAACGACATAGCAGGTGGTTTAGGCCGTTCCGTTAAATTGGATGTTATCTCCGAAGCTAGTGGGAAAAAACAAGTGATTATGGCGTTGACTTATTTCAGCAGAACTGTCACGGTCGCCAGCAACGTTAGCCGTTCCCTAGCTCGCGTGGGAGGTCGTGACCTGCACCGTCAGCCGTCCCTAGGTGGCGTGGGAGGCCGTGACCCACACCATTCCCTAGCTGGCGTGGGAGGTCGTGACCTGCACCGTCAGCCGTCTCTAGCTGGCGTGGGAGGCCGTAACCCACACCATTCCCTAGCTGGCGTGGGAGGTCGTGACCTGCACCGTTAGCCGTCTCTAGCTGGCGTGGGAGGCCGTAACCCACACCATTCCCTAGCTGGCGTGGGAAGTCGTGACCTGCACCGTTAGCCGTCTCTGGGTGGCGTGGGAGGCCGTGACCCACACCATTCCCTAGCTGGCGTGGGAGGCCGTGACCTGCACCGTGCCGTCCCTATAGACGACGTGGGAGGTCGTGACCTGCACCGTTAGCCGTCTCGGGTGGGTGGGGGCTGCCCACACCATTCCTTAGTGTGGGAGGCCGTGACCTGCACCGTTCCCTAGCTTGCGTGAGAGGCCGTGATCTGCACCGTTCCCTAGCTGGCTTGAGAGGCCGTGATCTGCGCTGTCAGCCGTCCCTAGCTGGCGTGGGAGGCCTGACCTGCACCATTAGCCGTCCCTATAGCTGCCGTGGACTCCCGTCACCTGCACCCTCACGGCATGCACTTTAATGAAGTTGAAGAAGATAAACACATGTTTAAAAAAGAAATATGTCGGATGGAATTAGGATGTGTGCATGATATACGTGTACGTTCAACCGTCACTACGGCCCCACAAGTTGTACGTCGGCATCGATATATACCGGTAAATATGGCTAGTACGGGGCTGGCGTACCATGGACTATATATATATATATATATATATATATATATATATATATATATATATATACATATACCAATATATATCATAGGAACACTCTTTGCCCCTATTTTTCCAGACCGCTGACTGTCGGTACCCAACAGATGGCCTAATTTGGTTTAGTATGCACGGTGACTACATATGTTGCCATTCTCCCAAGACTGCTGAGTTTAGGGGTGTCGATTTGTATCCTTTTGGGGGGTCATGGCCCCATCAATTTTGATCTTGGCCTCCTCAATGTTGATTTGGGTCCCCCAATAACTTATGCTGTTTTATGCTGATAAGAAAGGTAAAGAAAGAAAGAAGAAAAACACCATGCTACAGAGAAAACTCGGTTGTTGTTAACCAGCATATTTTGTACTGTAAAGAAACAGATTAAGCTTAGATAGTGGACTTCCCGACCCTCAACTCACCCCACCAAAACGTTGGCTTCGTCCCTCCATAATGCTATGCACCAAGGAATTATCTTCACCCATCGTCATCACAGCTCAGGCCGGCTGTACTCCGATGCTCCGTCTAGGCCGGTGTGTTTTAGTCTGCATATGGGCGGAACAAGATTATATTTGAGCCGTTGTGTGTTTGTTGGTGTTTGGAGTGAGAGGAGGGTGACTGTGATGCTGACAATGACGATGACGTCGACGATGACGTCGACGATGACGATGACGTTGACAATGACGTTGACGATGACGATGGACCCGAATACACTGTATGGCACTGTAGTCGCATGCTACGACTCACAGTTTTTATGTTGACATGCACGGTGCACTGATCTTTTGCTTATGTGACTTCACCTGTTACTGGACGATTTTTCCCGTTGGCGAGGACGTTGAATAAACGTAAACATACACATCGCCAAATAAAAATCAGAATTATTGAGATTGGAAAATATAGTGGGCGAAATCCGATAAGCTTTTTGGGGGGAAGTGGGGTCTAGTACACTTCGCCCCCCCCCCCCTCCCAATGTTTTTCAAAAATCGACACCCCTGGCTGAGTTCACCACGGGGATAATTATGTTGATGGTATCTTCAGGCTAGCTGGGACAGGGACTTCTGATGCTGTCTTGCCAACAGCGTCTCTCTTTTCATTAACATAAAGTCTAACATGATTTGGTATCCACAAACACCAGCTACGACTTTGTTCGTGTACAAAATCGGTCAGTTTATTTCAAATACGTGACGCTAAGTACAATGAAGGCAGTGGACTGGTGAGGACGTGGGAGTTTGAGACGATTAATACATTTGTATAGCGGTGTCGAGAAATTATACAGAGCGTCTTCCATATAGAAAATAGTTTCTCGGGAAAGACAGAACACTCAGCAGGTAAAACATGCATGTTGTCAATGTTGCCACTCACAAAAGCGCTGCCTACCTTCATTCTGCACCACCAGTTATGATTTTTTTTGCAGACTTTAATGCTAAACATCCCTCCTGATGAAATAATCTGACAGACACTAGAGCCAGCGAAATTCACCAGTTTATCTCAAACCGCATCTTAGCACTTCTGAATGCCGGGGCCGCCGCCCACCACAATCCCACCTGAGGAAAATCGGACAGCTGCATTGACTTAGCATGTTGCTCCCAACGATTACGTTCACTATTTGACTGGTCAGTTTCAGACGTTCCCGGGCTGAGCGACCACTACCCAATCACAACTAGGCTCAACACGGTTGCTCTCTACCACGCTAAGCTATTCAGACTATATTGGAACTTGAAAAAGAGCGGACTGGGCAAACTTCGAGGATCAGGTGGACCTCAGCCTAGCAACTTCAGAGACCAGCAAAATCGAAACAATACTAAAGGCCATCAGCTCAGCAGCAAGTAACATAGTCCCAAAAAGTAATCAACCTAGGAAAAGGGGCCTTCGCCATGGTGGACCCCGGACTGTCAAAGGGCAATCGCCGCACGGCACCGTGCCCACAAACAACACAAAATATGCGTGTGCGAAGCATACCTTTCAGGATACAGACAAGGCAAAGCAAAAACTGATGGGATACAATTCGAATAGCACGCCAATGCTTTTGGCAGTCCTCTGCCTCCCAATTCAATAGGCTCATCCCTTCTGGCAGAATCTGAAACCTCATGAAGCGCTTCAACCTGAAACGCTCACCACCAGGCCTGTTTCCCAAGTTGACGGTGAAAGGGCAGCACATTACTGACTCACAATAAGTCGTAGACAGCTTTAAACTACATTACGCCAGCGTTTCTGGCAACAACACCTACGACACCATTAAACTTCCTGGACGTCCTTGACGCCAAATAAAGTTTTAACTCCATAACAACACAAAAGACTACAGCCAATCATTCACTGGGCACGAATTACACCTTGCCCTCCGCATGTGTGGGCACAAGATGGTTGGCCTGGACAACATTCATCACCAATTCTTCAAACATCTTACCAAAAATTATCTAACATACCTATAAATGGCCACTAACGATCTGTACCAAAGCGACACCTCTCATGCCTCCTGGCGGCAAGTTGTAGCCATTACATTTCCATAGCCGCACAAAGACCATTCCACCCCAAAGGGGCATAGGCCTGTTTCAGTTTCTAGCAGCGCTGGTAAGCTGTTCGAGCGTATGGACAACATACGATTGCAACATTTCTTGCAGCACAACAATCTGCTCGACGAATTTCAGTGCGGCTTCCAGCGTCAAAATTCAACAACAGACGATCCCATTCGGCTAGTGCACGACATCAAGGGTGGTCTACGCATGAAACGCACAACAATAACTGACTACTTAGACATCACTGCCGCATTCAGCCGAGCGTGCAAGTACGCACCAACACACAAACTCCATCAGATGGAACCTTTGCGGACACATGCACGCATAATTTCCAACTTCCTCAGATACAGAACCTTTAAGGTCAGATACGGCAGCGTCACATCATACACAATACCTGAAGATCACGGCTTGATACGGGGAAGCGTGTTCTCATGCAGCCTCTTCCTCATCATGATTAACGGCATATTGCTGATCATATCGACATGTCATTTCAATGTTCATTTTCGCGGACCACATAGCCACATAGACAACAGAAAAATGCTTCCCAAAAGCTGAGAAAGCCATTCAATCAGCTCTAGGCCACATAGCAAAGTAATGTAAAACGTGCGGTTTCACACTGTCCGCAGACAAATCGACCGCAGGTCATATATAGTCGTCTGCGCCCCACACCCACAGGGGTGGGGCGATAAAATCGACGATAAAGCCATGGAACAGGTGAAAAGCTTGAAGTTCTTTGGAGTAAACTTGGACGACAACTTAGATCTAGCACACACACACACACAACTATATATATATATATATATATATATATATATATATATATATATATTATTATATATATATATATACATATATATATATATATATTTATATGTATATGGATACATACATATTGTATATATATACATATGATATATATATATATATATATATATATATATATATATATATATATATATATATACACCATTTCTTTCTCGAAGAGATGCGCGAAGCACGTCAACGTACTCCGTGCACTTGCAAGCACATACTAATGCGGATACAGGAAAACACTACTACGGCTCCACAAATTAATCATACAGCCCATCCTAGAATACAACATCATCATCTTTGCTACTATCATCTTTACTCGAAGTTATAGCATATAGTGTTCAACTTGCTACGGCTTTCTCAGACCTTACCTCACAATGCCAGCAACTGTAGCTCGACCGCTGACTGGGGAATTCTGGACCCTCAATCGACCAAAGGTCGAGCACTTGCTCTCGGAAAATAAATAGAATATCATCACATCGCCGGAGATTCTTGGCACCTTCTACACATTCGTCAATCACAACAATCACAAAACACTCGTATTCACGAATGAGTCGAAACACGAAGTGAAGGCAAGCATCGGCATCACTGGACAAGGCCTAAGGTTTTATAAGCATCTACCGGATAACTTTTCCATCACCTCCGTTGAAGCAGTAGCCATCGTGTTCGGCAGGAATAGCTCATCCGCCTGCGGGAGGACGGCATCAGCGTGAGCAAGATCCGACTGAGTTTTGACGTCATTGGCAGAATGCTTTAGCATTTGGTTAACTCCAGCCTCACCACCGCCGACGTCCCCATCTCCTGAAAGCACTGCATAGTTTATCCCATCTTCAAATCCGGTGACTCTACCAGTCCATCCAACTATCGGTCCATCTTTATTGTCCCGATCAATGCCAAAATTGTGGAACATGCAGTCTATCAGCAGCTCTACGCCTACCTATCCAACAACCACCTCCTCTCTCCTGCCCAGCATGGCTTCCGACACCTTCACTCAATGGAGACCGCGCTGATATCCATATCCGACCAGATCCTTTCTGCCAATGATCGAGGTGAGATGTCCCTCCTTTGTCTCCTGGACTTGAGCAAATGCTTTGATGTGATAGACCATTCAAAACTCTTGACCAAATTAAGCCAGCACGGTATTGACACTTCATGGTTTTCGATCTACATTAAATGCCATACCCAGGCTGTCAGCATGACTGACAGCCTGGGTCACAGTTTAAAATATATGCCACTTCCAAATAACATTGGAGTTTTTTCATTCTCATCTCTCGGCTCCTTGCTCTAAGGCTGTGTCTTCGCAAACGCGCTGAAGGCGCAGTAGTCGTTCAGTATGCAGATGACACACATATTTCGGTCACCGGAAATAAAACTCGCATCGAAAGTGTCGCTGCCGAGTTGGAACACGTTCTGGCCTCCCTCGACGTTCGGTTCCGATGTATCGGTCTGAAAGAAAACACAGAGAAAACCCAGCTTATGGTCTTTGGTAGCCAACAAAATTTGCGCAATCTCCCCACCTTCACTGTAACGTTTCGCGATCAACAATTGCTCCCCTGTTCGGAAGCAAAAAAAGGCTTACTTTTGATCACACCCTAAGCTGGAACTTGCATGTGTCCACCATTACGAGACGATGTTTAGGAACTTTCGCCGGTCTATCGCATCTCAGAGGCCACCTGTCACCATCTGTCATCTCGGTGCTCGTCAATGCCTTGGTCCTCTTCCAGATTCGGTACTGCAGCTCGGTCTACTAGCGAAGCTGCCAGAAACCATTGTCAGTAACAGCACGCTGAACATCTGTAAAGACATAAGAGATCAGTGCAGCTGAGCCACAAGGGCCCTTCTTGTATGGCGCGCAAGTTTGTTGTCTATGAATAAGGGAGCGTGGAGTGAAAAGTCGGGTTCGAAAATTGACAAGTATTTCACTGAAGCTGATAGTAGTGGTGGCAATTATATGAGTTTCCCGCGCCTTTCTTTCTCTGGGTAATGTTGCGAGCCAGTGATGAATCATCTTTGAAGTCTAACCGAATCTGTCAAAAAAGCATTGCTCATTGCAGAGGTGTGCTACACATTCCCACCTATGCAGCCCATCAAGTCGTCCAATGAATCGTAGGAAGTCCAAGAAGTCCAAATGGTCCAAAGCCGAGGACGAAGAGCTGAAGCATGCAGTGGAAGTGCATGGCGAGTAGTGGGATCTGATCCAGTAGTTCTTCTCCGGCAAGAACGAGTACGATATCCAGAGTCGGTGGAACCGGGCGGTCAATCCGGAGCTGGTCAAGGGGCCCTGGACCAAAGAGGAAGACGAGCGTGTAGTGGAGCTGGTGCACCAGTACGGCGCCAAGAAATGGTCGGTGATAGCGTCACACCTGAAGGGTCGCATCGGTAAGCAGTGTCAAAAGCACTGGCACAACCCGGCCATCAGGAAGTGCTCCTAGACACCACAGGAGGACGACGGGATTCTGCGCCTGCATCGCGTCTACAGAAACCAGTGGGCCAAGATCGCCAAGCACATCCCCGGCAGGACCGACAACGCCATCAAGAACCACTGAAACTCGACTGTGCAGAAGCGCTTTGAGGAGGACGAGAAGCGCCGCACGAGCGCCGCCGCCGCCGGCCGGCCGCACCGCGTGCACGTGACCACTGTGCCGCTGCACGCGCCGGCCGCGTCACAGCCGCCGCCGCTGCCGCCGCCGCCGCCAGCTACGCCGAGTCGACGCCGGACATGGACTGCTACTGGTCGCCGTCGGTGGAGTACGCGTTTCCGACGGCCGCCGACTACCTGGCCACACAGCACATGGACTTCAGCACTGTGCACGACTCGGAGTTCCAGTACAACACGACGGCATGCGCTGGCTACTCTGCAAAAACAGCATAGACAATCATTATAAGAATCGAGGGCTTGCCTTTCGGTATTCCAAGGAGGGCTGATCGACGAGTTTCGTGGGCAGCTGGCTCACTTGGTGTCCAGAGTGCAAGGAAGATTGGCCCTTGTGGCCAGATTTGTGCTCGACTCGAGTTGAATCGAGAATCGCCGCATGAATCAATCGTTTTTGGATGAGTCACGGGTTGAATCGATTCTCTTCCCCAAAATATATCCTAAGTCATGAGTTGAATCATATATTTCTAAAAAAATGAGTCGAATCATGAGTCAACCGTTCAAATATCATGTTTGGGCAGTGCACACTTAATCATATGGCTCATGAATCTGATACCACTGAGTCGGGTGTGAATTGATTCAAATTTCTGTCAGTCTGTTTGAGTCGCGAGTCGAATCAAATCTCAAGATCTATTAGCCACATGTGAGTCGACTAAAAAAATTTGAGTCAAGCACATGTCTGCTTGCGGCTCATATAGCTGCACTGATCTTTTATGTCTTTATGTCTTTAGAGGACGACTAATATACAACACCTCACTGTGACATCTGCAACATCACATCATGCGTAGGCCACATCCTGCTAGAGTGTAGAAGCTTTAACGTTCAAAGACAACCACTCTGCCAAAAAGAGGGCATCACCCTATGGCTTCCATCGCTTCTGTTCTGGGTGGCAAGCACCTGAAACTCCTTCAATTGCTGTTTGAATACCTGCATGCCACACAACTAGCAGAAACACTGTAGACGCCCCACCACCAACACTTCAACCCTCAATGCATACCCGCGATGTCCTGGTGGGAATAACGTAAATAACCATCCCCGAATGGCATTGGATGTACATGAGTCGCCTCCTTCCCCACTTGTAATAAATTGTTACCTAGAGGTGCAGTCGGATGTAGATGCTTTACAATACTTCATGCAACGTAAAACGGCTGCTCAGAGGAGCCATCGGACGTAGATGAGCCGATTTACATTGCAATTCATACTGTAAAACGGCTATGCAGAGGCACATTGGGCGTAGATGAGCCAAATTGCCAAACACCGTCCTAAACCCACTGACAGCCCGGCATGAAAGCATGTTTCGACTGACCCGTTACTAGCAAGAAACACACAGTGACCGGCGTGATAGGCGGTGTGGACCTCCCTGTCCGCACCGTAAAGACTCGTTGGTGCTCTTCGACAAGAGTAGGTTAATGCCGGCATACTAGCAAAATCACCTTCTCGTCACTTTCAATATCACTCCCCCCACACCAACACAGGGCCTCCTCTAAGGAATTTCTACTAGGTGGAATTTCTTACCCATACCTAATATGGACTTTGTTTTTAAATCACTCCTGATTTTGTAGGGCCTCGGCTTGATTTTTGTCCGGTCCCGATGCGACTTTTGGGGCCACGCTGTGCAAATTTGAACCCTCGATGCCAATTTTTTAGAGCGCCGATGGGCGTTTTAATGCCACAACACATTTTTTTAAGGGGAGGGGACACACCAAGATAATTTTGAGTCCAGAACGCAATATGTGTGTGGTTGGTCGCCGGGGGTTGGGTAGGACAACGGGCCAAGGCGCGTTGTACTTAGCTGGGGCCTCTTAACGCGACTTGGGCTGGCCACGGTGCAAAATTTCCGGCCCCAGCGTGAGTTTTCTGGTGTCTATTTATTCGGAGCACCTACGCGAATTCGGTGGGTCAGATGCGAATTTGTGGAGCCCCAGCGCGATTTATGTGGACTCCGGCACGATTCGTAGGAGACCATCCCACTCAGGATGGAAGGATGATGCATATTTACACTTTGATACGCCACTGTGACTGCTCATCGAGTTTTTTGTTGCGCCGATGGTACCTTTCAGAGTAAAAAAATCCCTTTGAATAATCTTCTTTCGAGATCTGGTCTTAATTTTCCGGTGCCAAGGCTCCTTCGATCAAGTCGCAGTGTGATTTTTTGAGGGTACAGTTCTATTTTTCAAGGCTCCTGCGCGTTTTTTTTTGGGGGGCCCGGTACGATTCTTCGGGCTCTGGTGCGATTTTTGTTAGTTGGCTCGGCAAGTTTATATTCCGAGGCTCGACAGTTTTGTTTTGGATCAATGACACAAATTGTGAGACCGCAGAATGTATTCTACGTAAGAATTGATTTTGGCGAGGCAGCTGCGACTTTTGGAGTCCCAGAACGACATTTTGGGCCTTTCGGTGCCTAGTGTGATTGTCAAAGGCTGCGACGATACTTTTTTGTTATCTCAGTGCATTTTCTTGGGCCCCGATGTCATTTGTTTTTATTCCTAGTGCGAGGTTTAGCAGCTCAGACACGTTTTTTTGTGTGGTCAAATTGGTTTTGGACGCTCTTGTCGAGATTGTTGGGCACCAAAAGTGATTTTTTTCATGTCCGGATTGTTTTTTCTTGCTGCCCTGGCTTCATTTGTTTGGGTCTTAATGAGACCTTCAGGTCTGCGGAGCCTATTGTGTGATTTTCCGGGGTCCGGGCGCGAACTTTTGAGGTCCCCGACGAAATATTTCGGGATCCTGACCTGTCTTTTGGGGGCTTTAGCGCGATTTTCAGGTGCACAAGCACAATCTTTTGAGGACATCAGCGTGATTTTCGAGGGCCGCTGTCCAACTCGCATTTGAGCCTTCCTCGTTCCTTTGACCTCAGTATGAGTGCTACGAATTTATGACAATTTTTATTGATGAAAACACACCGTTCGAAGGAAAAAATCACTTCCACTACCGGAACTATGTGAAGATTATTTTTGTTGCTTTCTCCATTGAACCTCCCTTTGACTAGGTGGTATTTTTCACTCCACTAGATGGGATTTCACAGCATTAGGTGGGACAATCCCACCTAGACAATATATTAGAAGAGGCCCTACCCCACAAAGAAATTATCCTTTGGAGGAGTAAAGTAAAACTAACATCATTTAAACATCCCGAAAATATTCCCGCCCAGCAACGCTTTCAACACTTCAACATCACACGTACTATGACGTAGAACTCTCGGAACGTAAATGTACACTTGCCTTAACTTTGCTTGCAAAACACACTCGCCTTAAACGCGGCGAAAATGACCATTATGGCCCGACAGACCTCTAAAAATCACTTCCCCGTAGTGCATGCGATGATACGTCAACAATTTAGTGCTCATGACCTGCTCCGCCAATGCATAACAAGTGCGTCAATTTCGGTTACGTTGATTGCAAGAGTTTGCAAGTCGTTTGTATGGGAGCGCGATGCTGGTTTGTTATCTGTGCAGGTGGGTGGGTTTTCATTTATACAATATTCATATAGGTAAGGATATTGATAGGCAGGCTTATGGCACTATGTACGACCTGGGGAGTTATTTTTGCCACTATAACCTGAATACTACTCAGGATGCTCCAGGTATAAATTGGATAAGTGCCAAATATTCGATGAGGCCGGCTACTACTTACCGACATGTCAGTAGGTAGGTACCACTGCTGTGCCAAAGCTTAGCTCCCTAATTATCAAAACGATTGTAGGCATTTAAAGAGAGTGCAGAAGAGGGGAACAAGAATGGTTAATGGTATAAACAGCCTAGCATATGAGGAAATATTGAAGAAATTGAATGCTTTCTTCAATTAGTTATAGAAAGCTGAGGGAGAATTTCTTCTAGGTCTTTTAATTTGTTCATGGTCAGGAACAGGGATATCTCATGGAAATGCTTGAATTTAACGGAAATGATGCAATTAGAGGTCATCAATTCAAAATTAAAGTTAGTCACAGCAGGACAAGATTAAGACAGTCTCCTCATCAGCAGGGTAATAGAACACTGGAACCAGCTGCCAGAAACCATTGCCAGTAGCAGCACACTGAACATCTTTGATAACAGCATATACAATCATAAGAATAGAAGGCCCGCTTTTTAGTATTCTCTGGAGGGCTGATCAACTGATTTGGTGGGTAACTGGTTCAGTGTCCAGAGTGCATCCAAGAAGGGTCCTTGGGGCTCATAGTTGTGCTGATCTTTTATGTCTTTATGTTTTATGTCTGCAATCTAACAAACTTAAACCTATTGTTTGTTTATTGGTTGGTTCATGACACATTTTATGCACATTCACGGCTAATGGTGCCGCCCACACTGTTTCGCCAGTGGGCCTCAGGATTGGGAAATGTCCTGAGTGGCGCTAGAGTCGAACCCGGGACCTTTGGTACCCATAGCCCGACACCTTAACCACTCGGCTATCCCTGCCCCAAACTTGAACCTAAAAATGAGACAACAAATTTTGTAAATTTTAGTTGAAAACTCAAAGACTTCAGACACATGTCCCCTGAAAATAGATAGTAAGAGCTTAATCTTAATCACATCCAGAAACATACTTCTACATAGTATTTTTGTGAAATACTAACATGCAGGAAGTAAAAGATACAAAATCTTAACACCAGTGGGATTCTTTGAGAAAGAAAGTTCAAGAAGTTTGTGTGGGCTGAGGCAAAACTGGAGGAAGCACAGAATACATGCAGATTGGAAAATTATGCAATTACTTCTGTTTCCCAAAAAAGTTCAAGTAGTACTGGATACAAAATATGTACATAGGAAATAATTGTTAAATATAAAATCCTAATCTAACATAGTCTAGTAATCTGGAAGATCTGGAAGATCTGAAACATAATATAACACAGCCCACCAACTGTGAATGCTGGTATGAGGTATTGCCATTTTGATGTCATCAAAACACTGGTGACAACTATGGTATCAGTAGACATATAAATATAACCTAACCTTGTCTAATCTAACCATTGCAGTTGCCTGATAGAACTGCCCATTTTGACTATCATTCTCTCAGGTCAGATCAACCTGTGCATGTGCAGATTTAACATGAAGTCAGACTGGCAGCTAAGCATTTGTGATTGAGGAATATTTCATTTGTGTTTATCATGTTGTAAAAATGTGAGTTATGTATTCTTCAACTTGCCTTGCATTGGTACTGAAAGACAATGATACCAAGAATAGCATGGAAGCATCAAAGAGCCATTAGTTACTTTTCTGCTACAGATGGTTTTGGCATTTCTTAGGCAAAAGGCTGCATTTCAATTTGCTTACATGTGGCTCACTGAAAGCATTAGTTGCCATGCCATACTGTTTAGACATTAACCAATGTGGGGGCAGTCTTAAACATGTGGCATTAGAAGTACCAGGCCATTCTGGGTTTTGAGTTCCAAGGAGGGTTAATATATAATATCTACCTCCCTATGGCCCAGTGAACCAGATGGCTTAGCAACTCACCACACTGCTTTGACTGAAGTGGGTCAGCAGGCTGGTTGGGTAGTGGTGTGTAAGATATTATTTGCTTCTTTTTGTTCTGGAGAGCACTGTAAAATCCAGTTTTCATACAATCCTGCTGTGAAGAGAAATGGCATCGTTTTTGCATTATACTAGTTATGTGGAAAGTCCTTGTGATATAATAGAACTAGTCTTTTGGGAACCATTTTGCCAAAGTTAACTGTTTAGAACTAACAACCTGCCTGGAAAATCTGCAAAATTGAAGGTTATATCATGATCAAAACAACAATTGAATGCATGTTCTCAGCCCAAGAAATACTCTTTGCCCGCGACCAATCGGCATGAGGGGTTGGTGATGCTACATGACTCAACGGTCGATGTGTCATAAAATCAATAACCAACCAACTAATCAGCCCAAGAAACTATGCACTCCTAACTAAAATAGGAATTTTATCTAACCATTAACAAACATGTGCAAGGTATATATTGCCATTCAGGTGAGAAAGCAGAACTGAAATGATACTCTTGGTATTATCAAATCTCATCTCTCTGTGTCGGTCATTAGATGTTGAAGATTGGCAGAACATGTAAAAGTCCCAAATTTTGTGGCTTCCTCCTTGCACAAAATATGTGCTTTATAAATGCTGGGGTTTTCAGCTAACTTGCTAGTAATTCCAGCAACCAAAATAAATTTTGAATGCTCAACTTTAAAACAGATGCTATGCTTTTGCTGATGGATCTGGCTTTGCTCAATACCCAAGACATACCAATTCATTTGGGTTCAAATACTCAATGCAGAGGCATTCCTAGCCAATGTGTTGCTTTGTATATAATAGTGCACACACATTGCTCATATTGTACTTTAATTCACATTTCACATTGTTTCATTCTCATTTCATATCCAATTCAGAGCATCTACACTGTACTTCCAGACGTCTCCGCCAGGGGCGTGGCAGTTGACATGTCCGTTTCTATTCCCTATCGCCTAGCACCATTATAGTACCTGTCCAAACACCAACTTCTACTCAGATGAGTGTCATCACTACAGTAGGCCATAGGAGAAGTTTCTGCCACCAAGTGTTGCCAATATCCATGCAAAAGATGAGCCAGACAAACTTTGACTATAAGTTGGGACAATGTGGGGTCACCAGGCTCATTACTTACTTTGGATGTTGCAAGGCAGTAAGCCCGTGATGAAACAATATACATCATTTCCAGGTGCATCTTCAGAATCCTTGTTAAATTTGTTGTTGATTCAACTGACCATATTCACTTCCCTCCTGCTGGTTGCATATAAACATCGAGAAGAACCTAATTATCAGAGCAGTTGTTACTTATGCAAACGAACGTTTTTTTTTTGTCAACCACTTGCCTATGAAGCATTCCATATTCTCAAAGTCCCTCAGTTAGGTGTCGACCCGATCAGAGATGAAACTATTCAGCCCATGGTTGACCAAACAAGTTGCTTCGCTGACAACATTGTTCTGCCCTACAACCACTCGTATGTCGTATGCACTATTACCCAAATTATTTTGCAAGCTATTTTTCTATCATAGTACAGCCGAACGGTGACAGCTACGACGATGGTTGCTTCTAGGATCGGCTGACGGCAGACCGGACCACTGTAGTGACGGTCTCACCGCATCGGTGCCAGCTGCCAGAGCTAGGGACGAGCTGTCAGTGTGCTGACACTCATTGGCTTAGCATTTAGTTGCGATAATTTCAACGAATAACGCGTGTTGCGCATATTGAAGGTAGGCTGAGCCGACATGCGCTCTATTGAGCCTAGTTCCTACCACACCAAAGCTTCCGGTGTTGGCTACTGACTCGGCATGGTTCCCATACGGTCGGATCGATATGTTGCACGTGTGAGGCTGGTCGACGTAGGCATGATGAGAGAGCTCAGGTTTTACCGAATTTCACCGTCGCTCGCTGGCTCAATATGGCAAACGGCAATTCATTCCGTCGGATTTCGACCACTTTGAATACGTCGAGACTGGTCCAGTTTTGGCGACACAGCTTGCCAATTCATGGACGGACCGACACCAAGCCGACGCCAGCGTGTAGCCAGGACAAAGTTGTCCAGTGCAAACGTTGCGAGCTGCACGTGACACGTGCGCCGAAGGGGTGAAAATGGAAAGCAGTCTTTTCACGGTTTGTTTTTCTCACGATTGGGTTTGGTTCTCAAAAACAGCCTACACGGACGAAGCTGTTTTTTTGCATTCACTGGGACCATGTACCTGCCGAATTTTTGATACTGGTCAAAAATGTGCAGCCTCCCATTGTGACAACTGCGCATGAGTCGCGATCGTAAAATTTGGGTCATTCTTCCAACCGCGATACTGGCATAGCATGATAGGATGAAGCTCCAACAATTGCAGGAACATTTTACCCAATGTTTTGTGACTCCCATGGCACCTTTAGATTTTCTCTGCTGCAGTTGCTTTGCCCGCAATTGGAAATTCGCACAGCCCTGCGAGACGGCAATTTCGAATCGAACCAAAGTACGGCACCCGTGAGTGCGGTCAGCATTACAAGCTGCTCGGCCACTCATGAGGTGAAATTTACATCCATGGTGGGGCCGGCCGACACCTAACTGCTTGCTTATTGGGTGGTTCACGACGCACTTTATGCACATTTACGGCTAATGGCGCCGCCCACACTGTTTCGCCGGTGGGCCGCGAGATTGGGAAATGTCCCGAGAGGCGCGAGTGTCGAACCTGGGGCCTTTGGTACCCAGAGCCCAACACCTTAACCACTGGGCCATCCCCGCCCCGAGACCTAACTGAGAGAATTTGAAAATCCTGAAAACATGGTGTCATTTTAAGGTGCATGTCCATTATCCCTGTGTTGTTCTGAGTTGTTTTCTTTGGCTATATATCAGGGACATGTATGAGGAAATTTGAGCACAGTATAATCATTGTCGGTTTCAAGGGCTCTTTCTTTTTAGCATCGGGTTAAGCTACCCAGGTATGCTTTGAAATAGTTATTGTTTCTAGAGGGAGTTGTTCAATGTTGGACAGCGACGCCAAATGACCCTGTAATCGGCGCGCCCTTAAACCCAAATAATCAGCCGATCAATTAATGTTGGTCAACACAAAATCAGCCCATCAGCAGTCGCCCTGGCCGATTTGACGAGTTCAAAATGGCCGTTGTTCTTTCAAGCCAGCTGACCAGATCCGCTTGTTTGTTTAGTGGGTGGTTCTCGACGCACTTCATGCATGATCACTTCCAATGGCGTCGCACACACTGTTTCGCCGGTGGGCCGCGGTATTACGAAATGTCCCGAATGATGCGGGCGTTGAACCCGGGACCTTTGACACCCAGAGCATGGGCGCTAAATGACCTTGTAGTCGGCGCGCCCTTAAGCCCAAATAATCAATCGATGACACCCAGAGCTCGACAATTTAACCACTCGGCCATCCCCGTCCCTGACTTGATTTTCAGATGTCATTAGAAGTAGGTTCTCTCAAAATGTTTACATAATGACGTAAATATCAGGTTTTGTTTGGTTAGCCCAACTAAGATCATCGCCTGCAACAAAAGACACGGAAACCTTGCACATGTGACTGTGCTGTGTAGTACGTCAATAGTCTTATATAGTTATCGTTACTTTTATCTTTACGTTATCGTTACACATTATTTTTGGGCTGCTTTCCTCACATTAAGCTTACATGTGAGCCACTTTAGTGTGAAAAATGTTCACTGGTTGCAGTATGCATTTTAAATGAGAAAATAACATTTTGTTCTGCATAGAGCATGAAGTTTTCATAACTATGGAAGCACACATTTCATGCTTGATGTTATATGTACCATACGAAAGTAGTTGTGCAGTGTGGCAACTGCACTTTCCATGTTGGTTCCTTGCTCTGCATTTATCACTTTATCAACACCTGATTTGCACCCATTATGGGATCGTTTCTGTACTGTGTCTGAATGCTATGAACATTTTTTCTCTAATTTTCAGAGCAATGTTTTTGAGTAATTTGTAACTATCAACAACTTATGGGGCCAGATTCATCAGACAGATGATGCCATAGAAGACGGAAGCTGGAAGTGCACGCCATGGCAAGCCTCAGCCTGTTGAAAAGCTAGAATGATCTCAATAGTTGCACACCTGATGATCATGAAAGGACAGCGCAATTGAGAGGTTTTAATTATCGAAGTTTACTATCCTGAGTGAGTGAGTACCAAGCTACGTGCCGGCAGTCTGGTGTTGGAGATCATGTGATGGACGACGCACCACAGAGGGGCCCCGCGTGACGTCAGAAGCTCCGTCTGCGCGTCTGCGGCGGCCGACTGGGCCGCCGGCGGCGGTCATGGACGACGCCGTGGAGGCCGAGGTGCTGCGCAGCGTGCTGGTCAGCCACTCCCAGCTGGCGTCGCGCGCCGCCGCCGCCGTCTGGGGCTGGCTGCTGCTGCTGGTCGACTGGCTGCTGCTGTTCGTCGAGATGCACGTGCTGCGGCCGCAGATGGTGGCCGTGCTGGTGACCGGCGGTCTGCTGACGCTGCTCATCAACGACCGCTGCTTCGAGTGCGTGTCGCACGTGGCGGGCGCGGTCGCGTCGCGTCTGCGCGTGCTGAGCGGCCGTCCGGCGCAGCAGATGGCGCAGGTGCTGTGTGGCGACACGGCCCCCGAGCTGTGGCGCGGCCGCTACGCCCACGCCTGCGCCATCCAGGGCGTGCGCGCCACCATGGAGGACCGGTTCGCGGCCGAGGAGGACATGGTGCTGCCCGGAGGTCAGGGCACCTCCGTCAGAGGACTCTCGATCTACGGCGTGTTCGACGGTCACGGCGGCGACGTGAGTATTGGGGTTCGTGTCCCGCTCGTGTCTCTGAGTTGGCGTGACGACCAGCGGTGGTCTCTGGTGTTGGTGTTAGCCTTGGAGTTGGTTGATTGGTTTTTTTGGGTGTAGGGGTGCATGGACTGCATTGGCCATACGCGCCCATAGCAATGCAGACAAACATCCTAAGTGGATTGGTGTCTGTTGGTGCCTGTCTCGGTGTTTCAGATACAAAGTGTGGCAGAACCCTCCACTATGGGCACCATCCCCACATGTTTGTGCACCAAGAAGGCTTAGCCGCGGGCACCGGACTCAGAGACATATCTGCTGACCACCCGGTCTGACTGCTGATGTTGCGTGCCATTTTAAAACATGCAAATGGATCCTTTTAGCTCCCTTTCAATTAATTATTTTTGGTAGCAACTTAGTCATGTTTGGAAATGAAACATAATATATTAAACCCTCCAAATTTTTATATACGAAACAGTTCACCTGTGAAAAAAAAAGTCCTTGAAAAAGGTAAACTCCATAGTTTCTCCTTAAACTTCAAGGGATCCTGCAGGTTTCACTATGTCGGTGGACATGAAGCACGCGAGACAAACACGACACATCTCGCGGTTCATTCATACCTGTCGTCTTTTTCCTTTTTTATTTGCTTACTTCTACGGCCCCGTGGCCCTCTCCCTGTCAGTCTGCACCAGCGCAGTTTTTCCAACTCAGCTCTCACTCTGGTGCGCACCAACCCATTCCCTGCACACCGGCGTGTATGACCGGCACGTCCGTGTGTACCGATGACATCTCGTCCAGATTGTCACACTACAATCGGACTGACGTTGATATCTGGTGTTGGTATTGGCCCTGTGGTTGGTGTCTGGTGTTTGTGTGGGCCCTGGCGCTGACATCCAATGTTGATGTGGCCCCAGAGTTGGTATCTGGTGATTTGTGGGCCGTAGAGTTGGGATGTGGTGTTAGTATGAGTCCTGGTAGTAGCGTGAGTCCTGACTGGTGTCTGATGATGTTGGCATGGGCCTCAAAGTTGGTGTTTGATGTTGGTGTGGGAATCGGAGTTTGGGACAGTGTGGAAGTTGGTGTTTGGTGTTGGTATGAGTGTCGGATGTGGTATTAGTATAGACCCTTCCTCAATCGATGATGGTGTCTAATGTTGATGTGAATCCTAAATTAGTGTATGGGCTTGTATGTGATGTACACATGATGATGATGCTGAGCTCAGATGTGCGTCGACTTGTGTGGCTATTTTGCGCTCAGGTGTTATTGTCCTGAGGCCATGTTGGGGCCGGATAAAATTTGCCGTGCGATGATAAGTGAGTCAGTATCGTAAGGTGTATAACAGCAGGTTTGAGCGCAGGAACAATGTACGTCACACGGTGGTTTGCAATCTTCGGTATACAGGGACTATGTGTCTGGGCGAAGGTATACGATAGTGAAGCTCATGTTAATTGACAGTTAAAAGCATAAGCCCAAGTAACTAATTAACTGACAATTGAAGCATCTGGTTCATGCCACAACAGTGAGTCATTCAAGTCGGCTAAGATGTAGCAATTAATTCAAAGTATTCTCGTTTCAGCAGTATTTTCCTTACCGATATCGCCGCATCTTTCACATTGTGGGATGTTACAGGCCGAAACTTGAAGGAATGTGTTGGATTCGTACGACCGAGGCGTAACCTACATACCAGAACTTCCTGAAACCTGGACGCACAATACGAATATTCCAGTCGCTGATATGTGATCTTATTATGCATGCATTCACTCCGGTATCCCATGTCTTCTGCCACCTCATGCTGATTCAGACTTGACTTCACTGATTGGTGATCACCTTCGTCCAGTTTCAATCGGAGCGTTCGTATCTGGTTTGCATCTATCCTTGCAGCTGCGTCAGCATGGGCATCACGGGCATTCCCAGCTTGCCCAACATGACCGTTGATCTAGAGAAATGTCACACCGATATTTGTATGTGTATGTTTATTAGTAGTATCATCAACAGGGAAGTGTCCATTTACCCGGGAAGTGATGCCCAAAGGCAGCAGCGTCGGACGTTGTCCAGTGCATTGCATTAATCACTCATACATTGTACAACTCATGACAAGGTACGCAATCGCACGGTATGGCCGCACACTTTGCCAGCTTAAAGGTGCCGTCCTGGCCAGCCAACCTGCGTGCAGCGGATTCGCAAGGGGATGAAGACCAAAGCGTCATGTCGGAGAGACGCGATACATTCGTTGCACCCGTCTCACAATCGAAAGATTGTGGGTTCGAGCCTCACTTGTGCTGCTCTTCGCCCGCAACCGATCGGCGAGAGATTGGCGACGCTACATGACTCAACGGTCGACGTGACGTAGAACCAATAGCCACCAAATAGGTTGCACGTGCTAGAAATACGACTGGCGTCGCTTTTCGAATGGCTGCTACCCGTGAATAGGGTACTCACTGGAGTGTGAGATTTCCGAGTGTGCTCGCTTCTGGATTCTTTTATGACGCATTCAACTGCTAGGTCGTATGGCATCGCCAGCATCTCGCGCCGATTGGCCACGGGTGGACTCAGTAGACCGCCGGCTGTAGGATTCGAACCCACGACCATGCGATGAAGAGACCAACGCTCTACCGACTAAGTTACCGCAGGACGTTGAGTCATTGTCACGCTGCGGTGCTGCGCTGCCAATTTGTGCATGCAATCCGATAAGACGATTTCACATGGGAGCATGACCTGCACTGTTGGTACTGACGTGTTGGAAGGAAATCGACTGTGAAACCAATGAACACAGCAAAGGCCCACATATACTTCATTCCGATACGCCTGTCAGTACAGGAAGCCAAGACTACTGCATGCTGTTCAGGACCACGTGGTGAGTTCGCTTTAAGTAGAACGGCATCCAAGAAAATGCAAGATCATTCGCATTCAGTAAGTGATGCGATTTGTGTAACTCGTGGTCGGTGACTCACGCGGGTGAATGCAGCCCAGTAATGAGGGTATATTGAGTCAGAGGTCGGTTTCGGTGTAAAAAGTGATCCAAGTAAGTTGGTTAAAATCAAGAAATCATCCCATCAATGAATGCCGGCGGTTTGCAAAGCCCCGAGACTATCATCAAGCTCAGACGAACGTACGCTCATTTCACAGAAATTGTATTGTTCCTCGCCGAACACAAATGGACAGCCAACCACATTCCATCCCTTGGAACTGTCAGTATATATTGTCACGGAGTCTCCGCGCATCGAAATGCGCTATGCAATGTGCTAGGAAAACTGGTGCAGATGTTTCCTTTCTTATTCTGGCTGAGAGGTAGGTCGTACAGTAGCTGCGCCATTTCCTGCAGCGCACGTTCTCCCTCAATTTCAGCAATGTCCTATGGGTAAATATTTATGTGTTGCAAATACTGTAGCAAAGGGATGTATAGTGGTCTAAACCAGCTAATTCTGCCCTCTTGGATTACTTCACCAGGGTTCAGGTAATTGGAGATTGACACTGGAGATGAGTGCGAGATTGGGATATCTTGACACGGTCACGGTCGGCTTCCTCCATGAATCTGCAAAATAAACTAGTCTACATAAAGTTGAAAAAGCGACGGAGGGCTTTTACCAAAGCCTCGTTCAGTCCTGTCGGCATGTCATCGTGTATACCATCTGGGCCTGAGGGGACACTAACTTTTGAAGCGCAACGTGAAGGTCGATGGTGGTAAATTCAGCATTCCAAGGAAATATCTCCGTTTTGACATTAGTGACTGTTCTTTCGCATAACTGTGTGATATAGACGTTTACTAATTAGTTCCCAGCGTGCACTTTAAGCTGGAGCCCGGCAAAGCTAGTGTACACACACATATGTGGTGCTAGCGTGTGTACAGGAGTTTGTGTCTGACGTGGGCAGGCAGTCAGTGTGGGTGTGGGTACGGAGTCGGTGTGGGTGTGGGTACGGAGTCGGTGTGGGTGTGGGTACGGAGTCGGTGTGGGTGTGGGCAGGGCGCTGGTCCGGGTGTGGACAGGGGGTCGGTGTGTGTGTGTGTGGGCAGGGAGTCGGTGTTGGACGTTGACGCCAACACGGGATGGTGTGGATGGCGTGTGAATAGGACACCAAGTTGGCCCTTGGGAGGTGAAAGGTTCGGTGTGGTACAGATGAACCACAAAATCCTGGCTCGTTTCAGTTTGCTGCCGAGTACACCAAGGATCACCTGATCCCCGCGTTCAAGGCCAAGCTGCAGGAGGTGCACGCGCAGCGGAGAACACCGTCCGATTCAGCCGAGTCTGCCGGCACAGAGTCGCCAACCGGCACCGCCTCTGGCACCGTCGACCCGGGCCCAGACATCACCGTCACCCCCACCGAGCCGGGCCCAGACATCACCGCCACCTCTACCGCCGACCCAGGCCCAGACATCACCGTCACCCCCGCCGCTGACGTGACGGCGGCTGCGCTCTCGCCAGAGCCGGCCGGCGAGGCGCCACTTCGCTCGTGCAAGTCGCACGAGGCGTACCAGCGGCCGCGCGCGCGGCGGCCGGACGCGGCCCGCACATCGCCGCAGGCCGACATGCTGGTCGACTTCTTCGGTCAGATCAACTACACCAAGGTGCTGCAGGCGGTGTTTGCCGAGGTGGACACGGCACTGTTGGAGTCTGCCAGACGCGACTCGTGCATCGCCGGTGAGAGAGACCAGGGGCTACCGAAGACAGTTCTGGCAGGCTGGACATCAGCAAGCGGTTGGCGAGAGGCCGGGGAGTGCTTAGTGATGTCAGGGAGTGTCTGGTTAGATAGTAAGGAGTATTTTTTCATGAGTCATGGGCTGTTCGGTGATGAATGATTGATTTTCATGTGATCGATCTGGGATTATCTGTCGCGGGATAAGGGAAGTCAGGCGAGGGATAAGGAAGTGGCTGGGGGCTGGGGGGGGGGATGAAGTGGTGTCTGGTGGAGTTCAGCGTCTATATTAGCAATGCCCGGAAACCCATTTGGTTTCTCCCAAACATGTGCAGATGCTGTTTTCTGCTGTTCACTCCTGCCGTGACCCAGCCAGCAGGTCGGGCGATTCACAAAAGCCTGACTAACGACCGATGTTTGTCGACCCTGACAGGCACGACGGCGGTGGTGGCCCTGGTGGACGGCGACCAGGTGGTGGTGGCGAGCTGCGGCGACTCGCGCGCGGTGCTCTGTGACGCGCGCGGCAATGCCGTCCCACTCAGCATCGACCACAAGCCCGACCAGGTGGGTGGCTGGTGGCTGGTCCACACTCTGGCAACGGTGGGTGGTTCAGACTCTGACAGCGGTGGTTGGCCCATACTCTGGCAACGGTGGCTGGTCCACATTGGCAGTGGTGGCTAGTCCACACCCTGGCAGCGGTGGCTGGTCCACACTCTGACAACGGTAGCTGGTCGATGCTCTGGCAACGGTGGCTGGTCCATATTCTGGCAACGGTGGCTGGTCCGCACTCTGGGAACGGTGGCTGGTCCACACTCTGAGAATGGTGGTTGGTTCATACTCTGGTAACGGTGGCTAACCCTGTGCTGCACTTTGGTCCCAGGCTGGTACCACCAATCAGTGAGCGTTTGAGTGAGTGAGCCCTGCGTGAGTGACCCAGTGGGATACGCCCAGTGCCACCTAGGCGTTGTAACTCCAGTCACGGATCCTAGTCGAGTGACGCGGGTGGTGCACTCGCCTGTTGCCGTGCAGTGTCTTATAATGCGTCGTCACATTTCACTGTCTCCAGTCTTGTGCGGCCATTCTAGTCAACATGCCGTTTCCGCGACATTCTACCACTTATCGTGACATGCTCCGGGTACCCCTGTTGCTGGTCGTGGTACTGGTAGCTGAGCCTGCTGTTCTCCCGTCCCGGCGCCGGGACCGAGATCGCGGGGACGCGCGTGACCTTGTCCGGGGTCAGCCGCACAGACAGGCTGCTGTCTGATCTACCCCGGCTGCCGCGGCCAGACCCACTCACTGTACCGGCATGGCAGGCGCGCACCCGGGGCCCGCTGCCGGGAGGGGGGAGGCGAGCGCTGGGTCAGAGTTCAGCAAACAGGAGCGACCACAGGCTCACCCATTGGCCACATCAACATCGGGGGTTTCAAGTCTAAGATACTCGAACTCTTCCACGAACTATTATTAAGGCTGATTGGACCATGGTGCTTATATCTCCAAGTGTGACTGAGAAGTGGCAGCATCTTATTACGGGTTGTGTGCTTCCATCGTTGGCGCTCGTGCTCCGTTTCGGCCGACGACCTGACGTAACTCACCCTAACACCCCTACAGTGACATATGACTCCGACTCGTACAAGAAGCTGAACCGAGCTAAGCGTTCGGTGAATGCGAATCACATGGAAAAGTTTTCCACCTGGACATTCAAGCAAAAGCAGGGCATGATAAATGGACCACCAAAATCTAAGTTGCAGTGTTGGAAAAATCTGCCATGACATAGTATAACTATATGTTGAAAGAACCATAAATTGTTGTGTAGTTAAAAGTAGTTTACGACTTTTTGTTGGTCGGTAGTGTGCTGTCCTTTCACCGTCAGCTGGGGCAATGTGCTTTGCCGTGACCGTTTGAGGTCGAAACACTTCATCATGTACCATATTCTGCCGGTAGGGGTGAACCTATTGAATTGGGACGCAAAAGACTGTTTTTGACGCAAAACAGTTCTTGCGCGCTGTTCGAATTGTGTACCTGCCGTGTTTTTGAGATTGTGTGCCGATAGGTGTGCTTCGCACTCATCTTTTGCATTGTTTGTGGTCACGGCGCCGCGCGTGCGATTGCCCTTTGACAGTCCGTGGTCACCATGGCGTACATGCCGTCTTCCTAGGTTGATTACTTTTGGGAACTGAGCCACGTGCTGATGAGCCGATAGCCCTTAGTGTTGTCTCGATTTTTCTGGTCTCTGAAGTTGTTGGGCTAAGGCCCACCTGATCCTCGAATTTTCCCAATCCGCTCTTTTCAAGGTTTAACGTGGTAGATAGCGTTCGTACTGACCCTCAATGTAATTGGGTAGTGATTGCTAAGTCCAGGAACGTCTTTTTGGGGTTATGGGCGCATCGACTGCAGTGGTCATGCAGTCCCGGGAACGTTTGAAACTGACCAGTCACATAGTGAGCTTAATCATTGGGGGCAGTACGTTTAGGCCATATGGCCGGTGTAGTCGATGCGTCCTATATGGCAGCACGTTAAGCCAATGCAATTGTCCGATCCTCTCAGGTCGAGTTGTGGTGGGCGGCGACCACGGTGTTTAGAAATGCCAAGTTGTGATCCCAGATAAACTGGTGAATTTTACGTCCCTCTAGTGTCCGTCCGATCGTTTCCCCATGAGTAGTGTTTAGCAGCATCAGTCTCCCATAATTATAACCGGTGGGGAGCCTGAAGTAGCAAGTAGCCCAGTTCCTGTGGTGTGGGGGTCGCAGCTGACTGTGAAATGTATTCTGAGGTTACTGTGGTTTGGTAACGGATAATTTTGAGGCTGATTACTACGCAGTTCAGGGGATATTTTAACGTTACTCGACGATGAGGTATGATGTTTGTGGTGGGTATAGTTGCGCCCCGTTTCCGATGTGGACCGTTCACGTTATCAACATTCCAAGCGTAACCTGGAATTATGTTCCAATTGGAACCAGAGTGTCGAAAGTGAGTTTCTTGAAGCACAGCTTGTCATGGCTTTTGTTGCAATAATTTTTATTTGAATTATATGAACAGGCCTGGAAAGCCACCGGTGTTGCCCTGAAGGAAGAGTCACATTTTCGAACGCGCTTAGTGTATGTTTGTGCTCCCATACTGTGGCGTTTTCGGTGTCGTGTTGGGAGGAGAGGTAGAACCAGTGGACGGAGAGAGGGGTGGGCGGTGACCAGGCAGAGATGGTAGCCTGGATTTAGACGCACGGGTTCTGGGAGGTGACGGGGTGGCGTAGTGGCGATATTTGCGCTTGGGAGGCGCGGCAGGTTTGGACGGGATTCGTTGGACTGGGGTTTTGGGTTCGGGTTCGATGGGCTTGGCAAGTGTGGTGGGTTCGGACGGTATTTGGATGGGTTTGGGTTGTTGCGCAGATGGTATGGAAATCGGTCTGACAGGAAACGGTTGCCGTTGGTTTGTGGGAGCTCTGGGTGGAGGCTGGGGTGGCCGTAGGCTTGTGGGAGGTTTCTGCGGATGCTGTGGTGGCCTTTGGGCTGGGCTTTTGTTTGGGCCCGCCAGATAGGTGGGGCATGGGCCGAAGGTCCGGGAAGGGAGTGATGGGAAGGCGTCAGGGTGGCGGGGAGGGTCCTGGCCGGTCGGAGGCGGTTTGGTGAAGGGATACGGCCAGGTTCCGTAGGATATGGAGGAGGGTACCTTTTGGGGATGGGATGGGGACTGGGTCTGGGTCTGAGGAGTGGCGGGGGTGAAATTGGTCGATGGGCGGGGAGCCCAGGTCCGCAGTGGAGTGGGTGTGGTTGAAGGCCGGGTCCACGGTGTGGTGGGCGTGGGAGGAGGCCGGGTTCGCTGTGGGTTGGGTGTGGTAGGAAACCCGGGCCGCGGTAGGGTGGGCGTGGGAGGAGACCAGTTCCGCGGTGGGGTGGGTGTGATAGGAAGCCGGGCCAGTGGTGGGTAGGCGTAGGCCGGATCTGAGGTGAGGTGGGCGTGGAAGGAAGTCTGATCATCGGTGGAGTGGGTGTAGGAGTCCGGGTCTGCAGTGGGGTGACGTGGGAAGGAGTGATGGGCTATGGGGCAGTGAGGTCGAGGATCGGCGGGGCGATGGAGTCGGAGGATCGGTGGGGCGTTGGGGAGGGAGGTGTGTCGGCTGATGGTGGTTGGAGCTGGTGTTGGACTGGGTGTTGAGAACCGCTGCGTAGGACACGTAGACGTACCTCGTGTGCCTTGTGTATATGCACATGTGATAGCAGCTGCAGCGAGTTAAATGACAACTAAGATGTGTAGTGATCATACCTCTCGTTTAATGTTATCTAGCTCTGGGGCGCAAATATAGCCCCGGCTGGTGTTCAGTGTGCGATGTGGCGTGAAGGAGTAACGCGGCTGTTAATTGTGTGGCCAGAAGTGTTTGTGTGTCAGCGCTGCCGTGTCTGAACTATGATGTGGGTTGTGTCTTGATGGTGAAGTGTGGTGATTAAATAATGTGGCGGAGTATCTGCAAAAGTGAAGGACAACTTTCATGTGATGGTGTGCTCTGGCTCGACCTCCTAGGTTAGGTTAGGTTAGGTTGGATTAGGCCTTTTGTGGTGCGGGCGATGGGCGCAGGTGTGGGTGTCGTGGTGTGTATGGGTCGCCCCTCCCCCCTCCCGCAAGGTGTCCCTCCTTACTGAAGAAAATACCCGGATTCGTTGTATCGGTAGACCGAGCTTTCGCCCTCTTGTCACTGCCACGGCCGCAACAGCCCAGGGCAGCAGGCTCGTCGCCGTCAGGTTTCCTCCGGAAGATAAAAGATAGCTGGGAGACAGAGAGAGGTTGGGATTTGATGTTGGAGGTTTTCATTCTAGGTTCGCGGGTGTGTTCGTCTAGGGTGCCCGGAGCTCTTGGATCTTGCTGTCTTCGGGTCTTCGCTGTTCCTACCTCTACAGGATTGACTTCGCTGTCAAACCTGTAGACAGGCCTGTCTTCTCTGAACCTTGGACCTTCCTGGATCTGTTTGTACTTGGTGGTGTGGTGTTACGATCTAGATTCTACAGGAAGTGTTTTGGGCATAGTCGTACTTTCAATGATGATTAATTACATTGGTATGCAAGTACCAAAATATATGCATGAATGCGCATGAATGTGCATGACCGTGCTATTTGGACTCAACCTACATCTATAACGCGGACCCAAGAACGACAGCTTCAATTGGCTGTGACGAGCCTCGAGATGTGAAGTGGAACCTTCTCAAGGATTCTAGATTCTGTACTGCAAAGTAACATTGCCTGTTCATGCCGAAGCCGGCCAGGTGGGGAACCGAATTCAAGGCAGGGTGCAAAGCCATTCGCAAAATTCGTAGGGGTGCATTCCAACTCCCGCCCAGAGAACTAAGATCATTGCAAGATTAAGAACAAGTGGTTCGAAGCTTTCAATGTTTTCCACGAACCCCCTACGGATCTGATGGAAAGACGCTTCTGCTTCTCTATCTCCCACTTACCAGGTCAAGATATAATTTTGTATACGATAGGGCATGTAGACGTAGAAAGCGGACGCTTGATGCTCTGCACCGAGCAGCCCTGCATATTGTCAACTGGTGCATTTAGAACGTCAACTGCCAGTCTCCGTGCTGAGACTTACGTGCCGCCACTGGCCTTGAAACGATAATACCTGGGCAAGGTTACGCTCTCAAGCTGCACTAGTTTACGGGTAATCCGGCATATCGTGCTGTGTATTCCCGGCGTATGCGAACACGTTCCGGAGAAGAGGGAGAACCCGTTGCGGAATGTGAGGAGGCGTAAGATTTCATCCTCATCCAAGCGTTCCGTGAAAGAGATGGACTATCGACGACTATCCGGGAAAAGGGTCGATTATCGACCCACTGGCAACTTTCCCAGAGTATTTATAGTGTGGGTGTCGACTTCCCCAAAGGGGTGTTATGACCAATCATCTACCCAAGTCTGGCTAACGTTTATGGTGACACCTGTCTGGATGAGTTCCTGCGACAAGTGTTACTCCCCATACGCGTAGGCTTTTTCCTGAAGGAGATCGTACTTTGGCCGGACCTGGCAGCAGCACATTACGCTGGTAAGGCCTTGCGATTAATGATTATCCCGTATGTAGCTCGTGAGAGCCACCGTGACGTACGCCCTACCGAAGACTCTCGGGGAACAGTTCGTGTATGAGGGTGGCGGGGACAAGTAGTCTAGGGGTAAGTTGCCCGTCTTACAATCAAAAGATTGGGGGTTCGAATCTCACCTGTCGCTACTCTTCGCCCGCGACCAATCGGAGTGAGGGATTGGCGGCGCTACATGACTCAACGGTTGATGTGTTGTTAAAAAAAACTAACCAACCGTGTATGAGGGTGGATGGCACGCGGATGGACACCAAACTAAGGGCTGAATTGCCGCATCCACAGTATCCTAGCATGCGTCGATGAGGGGTGGCACGATCGTATCAAGAGGGTGGTTGAGTCCGTGAGGGCAGCGTCCTGCACCGATGGTACATGATACCTGATGATATTATATTGATATTAAGAGTATGCCAGTTGACGTTCCATTATGGTTGATGATATGGAAGATTTTTGTCTTCAACTTTCAATTTTGTCTCAAATCCAACCACTCACCGATTATGTCTTCCTATATAAATACCAGGTGGACTTTCAATACAGTGTGATTCGTGAAGTACGGATCAAAATGTACTTTCTGTTGCCGTCATGTATTTTTCAAATTCCAAACATCCCGTTGAATGTGAAGTTGGAGAATGATTTGACTGACCCTTTAATATGTGTGAATATAACTTTATTTGTTAGCTGCTAGTTGAAAAAAAATTGGTGTAAATGGGTTGACTACGGTAAAAACAGCTTTAACCCGCGCCGTCTTTCCGGTCAGATCCTCACACCCCGTCTCATGGGGGGGGGGGCGTTAGTAATCCCCCCTCTGAAATCCAAACTAAACGTCGTACGAAAACGAAAGGGGTGTTATCGGAAAGCGCTCGACGAGTAGGGTCCGGATCCGCCTCCCAAAACAATTTTCCCCCAAGAGTGGCGTCACCAGGGGGCTATATTTTTCACGACTTTTCACGACTTACATCATGTTTTTGGCTCTGGGAGTTCAGTTTTTGGAGATATATGAAAAATCATTTAGAATGAGAAAAGGACAGCGAAATCGACCAGGGCCATAAAATTGTCTTCCCCCATTTGTTTTATTTCAAATTTTGGGTTCTCAAGTTTTCTTTAATTTTCCTTTTCCAATAGGTAGATCAGACCAAGAAACGTTGTTGGAAGGCAACTTGCCGTAATAAAAATGCTTATTTTAGCCAAAATCCTCTATTTGAACTGCAATTTGGCAAATATGCAAAATTTATGTAGTCAAAAAACGAGAGAAAAAAATTCCACTCGTACGTTTTGTTGCGTCGCTAAAGATAAGGAAACGCTGAAAGTTTCATTAAAATATCTGTATCCGTTAAAGCGTGACGACTGGTTCAACTTTTTTGGAGGTGACCTCACTTGGCAGTTTTAAAATATTGGTTTTTCATTAGGTGTGAGATGTCGAAACGAGCACAGTAGGATGTCGAAATTTGTCATTAAAGTAGTATCATTCCAAGTGCTTTTGATGTTTTACAGACTTAAATTTGAGCCAATGTTTGTATCTTCATCATTTGTTTTGATATTCAACTGTTAGGAAGAACTATATTTTGGATAGCGAGATAAAGAATTCATATATACCCTGGTGATGTATACATTATGAAGAATCCATTTACCTGAAATTGCATTGCGGAATATTCGTGTACCATCACCCTTTATCAACAGCATGGTCATGCTACTCAACAAACGAGGTAATGTTAGAAAGGAGACACTTCACAAGCACGCACCGAGAAGCAGGATGTCTATACTTCTTGGAGCATGATGTCGACTGAGTGTTCAGAAAGTGGTAAATTCCACCCTATTTTGCGAATAATTTAACACTGTCACCTGGCCTCGACTAGCTCGTTGACCCTAGATGACCTGACTTCAAAATTTTGAATCAGTGTGCCAAATTGATGTGGAAAAAGGTATGCCAAATTTGGGCGCGCTGCCGCGCGCCGTTCGTCCACTATTCCCGAAAAAAAAACCTGAGGGGGGGGGGGCGGTTGAAGACCCCCAGACGGGACGGGTTAATAAACTGCAATGTTGTGACGTAGCCATATAAAGCGCAGAGTCGCTAGTTTTACTATATGGGTGCAAGTCTTTATAAGCTGTATGTACTTGAAATGTTTCCGACAGTTTTCTTCACCTGATGTGCTCACGCAACATTGTCTGGGTGCAGAACAGCCACTACGTGGAAGCACCCGAATACATGACTTTGACTTCGACTAATATATCTTTAGCTATTTATTAAAAACTGAAAACCCGTTTTAACCAAGGTTCGGTTATAACTACTGGCTTGAACTCCACATATTACTTTTTCTGACTGCTTTTTCAGTACAACATTCCAGCATTTCCTGACGTTATTCATTGATGGCAGCTCTCCGAGAAGAAACGCATCACAGAGGCGGGCGGCTTTGTGACCTTCAACGGCGTGTGGCGCGTGAACGGCATCCTGGCGACCAGTCGGGCGCTCGGCGACCTGCCGTTCAAGGAGCGCGGCCTGCTCACCTGCCGGCCCGACGTGCAGACGGTGAGCGTGCGCCACCACGCGGCGCCGTTCCTGCTGCTCGCCTCGGACGGACTGTGGGATGCGGCCAGCGGTCAGGAGGCCATCAAGCACGTGCGCACCCGTCTGCACGAGCCCGACCTGGGCGCGCGCAGTCTGACCATGATGGCGTACCAGCGCGGCTCGCTGGACAACATCACCGTGCTGATAGTCGACCTGCGGCCCGGACAGCTGGGCAGGACGGGCAGCTGCCGCCGACCGGCGGTCAGCTAGGGCCGCCAGCTGGGCAGCTGCCGCCAACTAGGCAGAACAGGCAGCTGCCGCCGACTGGTCGCCAGCTAGGCAGGACAGGCAGCTGGGGCCACCGTGCGGCCCAGGCGCCGCTTGGCGAATCGTCAGCCTTCTGGACGGGCTGACGGCCAGACCGATCAACAGGGTGGCGTTAAGACAGCTACGGGAGCGAACGAGTAAGCCGAGGCACTGGCGATACTTCATCCGGTGTAGATGCACCGATCACCTTCGAATTGTGCCGCGGATTGAGGTGTGAGCTGGAGATCTGTAGCCCGGCGTGTTAATTTGTACGATATAGACAGGCAACACCGTGCGTCATAGGCCGGTAGTAGATGCGTGGCTAGCAGACGGGGTAACCGTTGTTTCGACGTACCCGGACTTATTGGCGTTTGACCTGCCGTCCAATATGGGTGGCGCCCACTGGCGTCACTTGCAACTATGCGGTTTTAGTGTGTGGCCGTCTGGGGCGCGGCAGAGCGCCGCCGCCTGTGATCGCCAGATGAACATCCAGTGCGGAGAACGTAAGACGGGTGTCGGCAGCCGCTTTATTCAGCCGGTACTCCCCGCATGTCCATCGCTGGATCACTTATTTCAGACTGATATGTCCGGAATGTTTGGTGTGCTATCCAATATGTATCCAATACACGAAACAACTGTCCTAACGCTTGTGCTATTCCGCGCAGTACGTCCAGATTCCCAATTTAAGCGTCAGGCAATGCAACAATTCCGCTCAATGCGTCTTCATTTCCATTGTCCATCACCAATTCCCCACGGATAATGCTTTTCAAATCCACATCCTGACACACAATTCAGCGAATTTGGGCACACTGGCTCCGCATGCTTCGCAAGGACAGCCACACCTGCTGGCTGATCAGCATCCACAGCACGTGACACGGTCGCTAGTCCTCAACGGATCCGAAGGGCGGACGAGCCCCCGCAGACTCCGCCGCTACGGGCGCAGGCTGCTGGTTGCATCAGTCGCCCACGTTCTCAACACGGCGAGCCGAACGCGACGTGCGGCGGCCCAGGCACGGCGAGGCTGGCGGCGCTCACGTGGCGCCCCGTGCCGCCCTCCGCTGTCGGCGGGCGGCGCACGCGGCCGCCACCTGCTGGAAGCGCGACCGGATGCGGCAGATGCACGCTCCCAGCTCGCCGCCGCCGTCCAGGTGCGCCTGCAGCTCCGACAGGTCGCCGATCGACGGCTTGGTGGTCATCACTGCGACAGAAGGGCCACGTTGGAGCACGCCGGCGCGCGACGCCGCGCACCGCAGTCGGCTGGGTCGACTACTGGTCTGGCCGCTGCACGACCGATGTGGTCGATGCACCCTAAAGCCCCAATAACTAGAGTTGGCGGGCGACGACTCCAGTACACTGTGCGCAGGGACTCGGGACCTGGCTGAAGACTGAACGGGGGACTGGATGAGACTGCACGGAAGTGAACTGAACTGTAACTAAACTGGCTGTAAAATGGAACCGATTATAAACTGGAGTTATCTACGAAAAATCGGAGGGGTGGGCGGATTCCCCCCTCCAGGGTGCACGTTAGTAGATCAGCAATTATGATTGCCTCGGGGAGGGGCTTTAGGATGCATCGCCCATGTTGATCATATAGGATATCATTGCATTGCTATGGGGTCATATTTTCTAGTTCTGACACTTCCATCAAACGTGGTTGTTAAGCTGTAGCGTTTGCAGCGATAAATATTGGCTCGCGCATGGTTGTTATTTTACTGCCAGACCCTCCGTGATATGCCATCTCGCATAAAACGGTATTTATGTTACTGCCCTGTTGTGCGTGGTGAATGGGATAAAAACATTCAACTCTTAATTTCAGGTATCGCTGACCATCGCAAGACTATTGTACTGATGCGCCCTACTGGTGGTGATGCCCCCGGATACATATGGATATGACACATGAATCATATGTGTGCGAAGTGCAGAGAAACTTGCAAACGATTATTTCGGTTAAAAAAACTGAAAACTTGTATCCAGTTATGACACCCCATGCCACTGACCTAAAATTGTAGGGTATTATTGTATTGTTGTGCACCACAATGTGGACAAAGAAGGCACCGTCAGCTAGTGTTAAAATAGTGATTTTTCGTTAGATGTGAGATGTCGAACAGAGTCCAGCAGGATGTCGAAATCGTCTTGGAAGTAATGTTATAGAAAATCTTGCTATGTCCTGCAAACCCAGTTCTGAGACAATTGCTTACATACGACTGTTCCCGTCTTGTGTTTTCAGAGGTACCTAATTTGGTATTCCGATATCGACGAAGGCAACACAAACACCTATGCTATAAACTGTTTCACCTGGAATTTCGCAATGGGATGTTCGTTATCACGACCCCTGATCTGTTATGGTGAGCAAAATAAATAATAATATTTGTAAATGGGATGCAGTTAGAAACGTGGCATGTTGACTTCACAAACACGTACCAAGAAGCACGATGTAAATACTTCTATGGGGAGGATGTCGATTGAGTGTTCAGCAAGTGGTATATTCGACCCTGTTTCGCGAATAATTTATATCTGCCGTCAGCTATGCCTACATTTGACAGCCGTCTTCCCAGCAGTGCCGTGGTGGTGGTTTTACGACGTGTCGACTGTTTTGGGTCACAAAGCGTCGCCAATCTCTCACGCCGATTGGTTGCAAGCGAAAAACAGTGGCGGGCGAGATTCGAACACACCACCTTTTTCGGTTGGGCGACAGGCTCCCTCAATGCCCTGACGCAGATTGTGGACCTCTCCCTTCATTACCGTGGCCAGATGGTGGTCTCCCTCAGTACCATGACACAGAGGATTGTCTCCCTCAGTACCGTGGCCAGATGGTGGTCTCCCTCAGTACCGTGACACAGAGGATTGTCTCCCTCAGTACCGTGGCCAGATGGTGGTCTCCCTCAGTACCGTGGCCAGATGGTGGTCTCCCTCAGTACCGTGACACAGAGGATTGTCTCCCTCATTACCGCGAATAGACGATGGTCTCCTTTAGCCTCCCTTAGTACCGTGACATAGATGGTGGATACCCCTAGTATCGCAGTGATAAAATATTAGTGAAATAGGGTGGAATGTACGGCCTATTGAACAATTATGAGACATCCTTCCCAAAAAGCGACCGACAACGTGCTTCTTCGTGTGTGTTTGTGAAGTCCCCATGCATCGTGTCTAATCGTGGTTTGTGTGTAGGCATCATTCGTATGCTTACCATTACAGATTGTGATAAATCCGGTACTGAACGCGATTTCAAGTAAAGAGCTCACCCATGTTCAAGATACCCATATCTACTGTTCAAGATAATGTTAATAGTATGTCATTCTTATCATTATCGTTAACGTAAGTATCCTTATAGTATGTATCTCCCAAAAATACACGCAACAGATACACATAAACATGCTATGGGCTCAAAGTTGAGTTTGAAGGACTTCAACGATATTCTAAGCATCACTTCCATGGGGAAGATAGACATCTTAGTTGACTCCTTTCGACTTGTTACACCTAACGAAAGACCAATATTCTAACGCTGTGGTGTCGAGACACAGATGGTGACCGTGTTCTACCCTCAGTAGTGTAGTGTCTATCGGTGTCCCCGCAACGGTAGTCAGACTTAGTGGTTTGCTTCTCCTAGGTGCGTGCCAATAAGGCATGGCTGACATCTGATTTATGAGCAGATTCTTCGGGTATATCATATTGTTGCTGCTGAGACTACTCGTCTGTTGAGCCGGCTTCAGCTTGGGGAGCGCGTGCCATTGACTATGCTACCATGTTTCTATATTTCAGTGACATCGATCGATATCAACGCCACCTATAAACTGCAGCTCTAGCCCTCAGGTCCTCCAAAAAAAAGTACCTACGTCGCCACGTTCACTGAAGATGTCGGCGACGTACATTTTGGCTCGTGGGCTCTACAAATACTCGATGGATATTAATGCTTAGAAACTGTTATATTCTAAGTACATCTCGCTGTGCAAAATATTTTGGAGATGAAAACTCACCGTGTGTTATGCTAATATCTGAAAATTTGCAATGCAAATGCTTACCCTTGGACAGTGTACACTGATGGCCACCAATTCGCACCTATGTGCTTGAAAAGAATTGTGAGTATATCTAGTTTGCCTTCGAATGGTTAATATAATCGACCATAGTACACGGTCGCCACAATATAGTGCGATGCAAAGTGTGATGCGAGATGCCTCATACTAACGCCATCTATGATGAAAGCCTGAACTATGCAAACGTTTCATTTCAAAGTAAACTTTCGGTATTAATGGATTATGGAAATAGACCGATTCCGCTGACAAGTGAACCTCCATTGGCGAAGCTTTAATACAAACTACTAGTTTCAGCTATGTTTTGTTTGTATTGGTAATAACAGATCAAAATATGTAAAAATCCAGAATTATAAAAGCAATATCCAATCAATCCGCAAGGGCAAGGAAAAATCGAAAAAGCTCAAAAGACGCTGATATTAGGAATCAGGATCAAAAACTGCATCAGAATAGGGGCAGTTACCAAAACATTTCGCAAAGAAGTCGAAAAAGGTCACCCTAGCAGACAGCCGAGCGTGCGGGGGCCGGTGGGTACTCACGCCGGAAGCCGTCGCCCTCAGTGGCGTACTGGATGTGGTAGGGCCTCTCTGGGTCGGACTGGTCCAGTCTGGTCAGTGTGATGACGCGCACCGTCGACGTCTGGTCAGCCATGCTCCGCTTGCGCACCTGACAGCAGACCTCCTCAGATGTCACCAGTTGGCGGCCAGGGTACCCAGTCACACAGTAGGCCAGAATACCCAACATCGACAGTCGTCGGGGTGCAGGACCGGGCGTATGGGTCTGGCTAAACGGTTAGTGGACGGTGTGCGACCCGATTGTGCGGTGCAGGTGTGACTGGATTGTGCGGTGCAGGTGTGACTGGATTGTGTGGTGCAGGTGTGATTTGATGATTTTGTGTGGTATAGGTGTGATATACTGGATGGTGTGGTAAAGATGAGACTGGATGGTGTGGTATAGGTGTGAATGGATGGTGTGGTATAGGTGTGATATACTGGATGGTGTGGTAAAGATGGGAATGTATGGTGTGGTATAGGTGTGAATGGATGGTGTGGTGTGGTATAGGTGTGATATACTGAATGGTGTGGTATAGACATAACTACATAGTGTAGCACTGGTATATGTGCAAATGGATCGTGTGGTGTAGGTGTGTCAACGGATGGCGTGGTGTAGGTGTGTGAATGGATGGTATCGTGTGTGTGAATGGATCGTGTGGCGTAGGTGTGTGAATGGATGGTGTGGTGTAGGTGTGTGAATGGATGGTATGGTGTAGGTATGTGGATGGATGGTATGGTGTAGGTGTGTGAATGGATGGTGTGGTGTAGGTATGAATGGACGGCGTGGATGTGATTGAATTGCGGTTACACATTATTCGCGAAATATGGTGGTATATACCGCTTACTAAACACTGAATCGACGTACATTGACATCGTGCTTCTTGGTGCGTGTTTGTGAAGTATGCATACCTCATTTCTAACTGCATTCCATTTACAAATACACATTTATTCACCCTGATGGATCTGAGATCGTGATAACTAACATCTCGTAGCGCAATTGCAGGTGAATGGATTACCTGTGATGTACTATGTTATACAATAGCAGTTTATAGTATAGGTGTTTGTATCGTTTTCGTTGATTAATATCGATATCCCTAAATTACTTACCTTTCAAAAGACACCGAACGGTCACATGCATACGACTGCACTCCATGTCACATACACGCAACTGCCTCAAAACTGAGTGTGCAGGACTTAGCAAGATTCTATATAGCATTTCTTCCATGGCGATTTCGACATCCTGCTGTACCACTTTCGACATCACACACCTAACGAAAAGTCATTGTTTTAGCACTGCTACGTGGTGTGGTGTGAGCGTGTGTGACTAGATGACGTAGTGCTAGTATGTTGAAGGGTGAACTGGAGGTGAAGTGAAATATTCCAGCGACTCACGTGCACCAAGGATGTCGTCAATGCCTCCAGAGCGGGACTAGCTTTTTAAACGACAGCGGTGGATTATTTTTCAAATAGCAAGTAGTTTTAGCAGTAGCGAGCTATTTGAGCTTTAGGGCGTTACGGCACGACTTGATCATTTGCGGCTTTCAGCAGTAATTTATTCAGCAGAGCTGTTTGCAGGTGGTATACCTGGCGCTCATTTTCTGAGCCCATATACAGCATCATACGCTTCGACATATTCAGGTGAGTTGCCCACATACACCAAAACAAAATGACTAGTATGGATGAATGTGCATATTAGGCTATGTTTAAGATTCAAAATGCAACAACCAAACGTTTCAATTGCCAGGCAGTTAGCCGGGAGACCAGGTCCACCCATGGCACAGTGGCAACCAGCCGGCAGTAGCCTGGCGAGGAGCCCACGTCCACCCATGGCACAGTGGCAGCCCGCCGGCAGTAGCGTGGCGAGGAGCCCACGTCCACCCATGGCACAATGGCAACCCGCCGGCAGTAGCCTGGCGAGGAGCCCACGTCCACCCATGGCACAGTGGCAGCCCGTCGGCAGTAGCCCGACGAGGGGCCCGATGTCGTACATTCGCCATCAGACATCGTGCTACATCTGTCATCGTACACTTGCTGCCGACGTCGTCGATGGTGTACCTCGCTCGCTTCACGTACCGTCACGCCCATGCAGGTGCGCAGCATTTTCGCCGCCTTTTGGTAGTTGGCCGCTTTGTTCTCCAGCTCTGAGAGCGCCGACGACGCCGCTGTGCGAGACATGGGGAACAGATTACCAACGGATCAATACGTACTGCCTGGCAGTGGGGAGGCGTGTAGGTCGGGAGACTGACACTAGCAGGGTGGGAATTAAGGCACTTCTTAAGAGATTTCATCTCTTAAAACATTTTTGCACTCGGGATTCATACTGGATAGAATGGGATCCACATGTACTCCGACACAAACATGCAGAAGGAACAAAAATACCACTAAAAATGAATACAAGATTGAAGAAAATATCCACCAAACATGTTATTCTACTTAGGGTTACCAAATAACTGTACACTTTTCGTACCATCAAGCACACAGACAGCAACCGAACACACACACCACACGAAACCACAACCAGCGGAAATGCCGACGACAACGCGCCAAACTTCGCGCCTGCGCACTGAATATAGTGGCCTCCGGTCGCTAAGAATTCGGCCGGTGCGTCTCCAGAAACCTGCTTTCGAGCCACCATATAGTGGGAAAAACTGACTGTTTTAAGAGACGTTTCCGGAGTGCCGCGGAGGCCGCCGATTCGGAATTTGCTGCGTTAGCACTTTCTGTAACGAAAACTGTTTTTCAACCAATCAATGCAAGGTATTTTTTAAGTGACGTCATAACCATTAGCAACTTTGAACACGTGTTTTGAACACTTAACAGTGCCATGCTGCAAACACAAGACCTTGACTGATCCTTTGCGCACCGCCGTCGCTTCCGACTGCGTGTGAGGTAGTGGTGTTGGGTCCGTATCGTGCAGGGAATTGGTTGTGTATGTAGGTAGGTATGCGCTCTGAGCTGAGGGTGAAGCGTGAATTATTTGTTTTTCATTTTGCCTAGCATTGTGCTGAGACCAACAGTGAAAGGAAGGCGCATTGCTCCTGTGAGTTATGAGAGACAAAGCTGAGCTGATCACAACTCCCTGTCTTGCGGTGCCATCCATTGCTCACTTCTTTGTTTCTATGCTTTGATGTGACCAAAAATGATGTGTATTACTTATGCATATTACGTAGACACTGACTAGGTACATATGATTTTATCGTCGGTTACCGGCAAATAGATTCCATGCATGAAAAATAATATGTGCATGAAAATGTACTCCGGAAGAAATCTGTTTGCACTCAGACTCCAAACCCGGAAAGTAAGTTTCCCACCCTGGACACTATGGTGGCAGATAACATACAAATACGCTTTAGTGCAAGAAATAGAGTATAACGCACTATTATTAGGACAAAAGCAGACCAAGAATCAGCTCCAAACACTAACCAGGGTGGGGATATTCAGGAGGGCATATTAATCTGGATGGACCTTGGTGAAAATAATCTTGAAACCCAATAACATAAACCTGTGAGGCAGGGTGACCTCGTTGAATTCAATATGTATCCTGCGGTTCCAGCAAGGTCAGTGTGTATCCCGTGGTCCCATCATGGTCAGTATGTATCCTGTGGTCACACTAGAGCCAGTGTGTATCATGTGGTTCCATCGGGATAATGTGTGCCCTGTGGTTCTATTAATAAAAGTATGTCTTGCAGTACCATTGACGAATGTGTGCCTCCAGTACCGTTAGCCTGAGTGTGTCTCACGGTACTACTGGCTCGAGTGTGTCCCTCGGTACCGTGAGCCCGAGTGTACGCCCTGTGGCCCCGTCGATCTGTACCCGTAACCCGTATTTCGGCCGGTGGGGGGTTCAGCACCAGCATGCCCGGCCGGCCGGCGCCCACCTCGCTGCATCTGGTCCAGTCTGTCGGCGCCGACGTCGCGACGCTCCTCCACCTCGGTCAGCTGCTGCTCGGTGCGGCGGCACTCGTGGCGCGCCAGACGCGTCTCCGACTGGGCCAGCTGCAGCTGCCGGCGGCGGCGCAGCGTCGTGTTGCTGTCCGTCAGCACGGCGTCCAGCACGCCTAGCGAGGCCGCGTGCAGGTCCGACACCGCCTCCAACAGCTCCGCTGCAGTACATACACACATACACGCTCGACGACTGCACTTTCCAATAGGAATTTGGTTGCCAAACATCGAGAAAAATGATACAGCAAACTAAATATTAGAGCAATGATGAAAATTAACAGTACCCGAACGGTACAACCCATTAGAAGAAACAAAAATCAAATACAAGACACTAAAACTAACAATTGGCACGCATTTTACACGTCTGCATTTGCAAGTGTTCCTAAGATGATGCTCAATGGCACATGAGATAAGATTGCGAACTCCGGACTTATAATTTGCTCATTGTAGCTATGACTTCTCTCCTAAGAAAGGGATGCATACCACTGTTTTGATGAACATAAGGTGTTGTCAGATAGCGAGGCAGGCGAGATGCCATCTACTATGAGGGGCTTTAGTCAGAACCAACTTGATGATAGCAGATTAGTTTCGTCGATTTTATGAAGAAAGCTTAAACTTCAATGGAGAGAAAGGTGGAGTGCTAATCTTTCAACATCTGAAATGCTGCTGCATTGTGTTGTCCAGAAACAACATATGGTACGAGATGCATGTTTTGTCGACTTGCATTGCATGGTATTGTGACACCTGCATTGTGTCACAAGCAAGCAATGGACCGGATCATCTGTGGCTTAAGCCACAGGTTTGCCCAGTAACCTCTAAAAATGTAGGCCTCACTTTTTATCGCACCCTCAGTTAGGGCTCACATGTTTCCACCATCACCAGACGATGGTTCGGAACCTTGGCCGGTCTATTGCATTTTAGGAGCCACCTGCCACCAGCATCTTGGTGCTCGTCAATGCCTTGGTGTTCTCTCAGATCCGGTATTGCATTTCGGTGTACAGAAATAGTGCCAAAAAGAATATGTCTCGGATTTTATAAAAAAATACTTTGGAGTCATTTTCGGGCGATCTAAATTTTACCACGTCACGCATCTGTTGGAGTCTTGGCTGGATGAGCGCTGATAACCTGGCTTCATACCACATGATGTGCTTAAGCACTATCTCAAGTCACCGAGCACCGTGACCGCCACACCCGTCAGGGCCGGGACCTACACGTCCCCAGGTCACGTACAAAGGTGAGCATGCGCTGTTTTTGCTCCAGAGGTCTTGCCCTGAGGCAAGTGCCAGTTCCCACGTTTGGTCGCCGCCTCAGGCGGAATTTGTGCATGGGGCCAGTCAGATTGACCTGAGCTGCTTTCTGATTTCCTATCATACTCGACCTCTTTCAGACTTGCTGTTACCTTCATACCTGCTGACTTCTTATTATACTTTCTGTACTTGCTGACTCTTTCCATGCCACTGGTGTGATGAATTGCTATATGTTTTATGTGTGTCTGTGACACCACTTTTTCATGTGACATTTGTTTTACAAAATCGAAAATCAGCTGTAATAGCCACAAGTGTATTGTGGATAGCCTGAATATACACTGTTGTCTCCTTAACATGACATTCCTCACACTTGCTGAAGAATAAATTTGGCTACAATTGATTCAACACTACTTCACATTCAAAATACTTAGTTTCTGCCTTTATTCCACATGAATTGCTGAAATGGAAAACTCAGTATGATTGCAGAACAAAAATGGAGCTGATTGGGAAAGGAGAGACTGAAGTCATTGCAGGGATATTGTTTCTTCTGTTTAGGACTGGTTAGACGTTCAAAAACTAAAATGAGAAAGAATAAATAAGTAGAAAAACAACTGAACCAAATAGCAGGTAATTAAAACTGATTTATTATAATCAAACTGATAATTAGTAATGCACTGATAAGTAATGACATGATGTAGTGAAGTAATGACAAATAATTACTTGATTTTCAATAACTACAATGCAAAAATTAATCAACAGGAAAATGCACCTGAACTCAGCATAGTCGAATCTAATGCAATATAATCAACCACAGGAACATTTAATATGACCATCCCTGTAGAATATCTATAATGGTGTGAATAATCCCACATAGTTATATTTCTTCCTCTTGTGTCAGAGAAACACCACGTTAAGGAAGGATAAATCGTAAATTTGGACATCAAGGTAAAATATTATTCTTTGGAATATTTTTTCTAATACCATGTTTCTTGATGTGGGGAAGACCATGCAACCATTTTTTCCACAAATGACTATTTCTGTGAGATGATAAATAGTGTTAGCTGTGTACAGTGATACTACAAATGATTGATTGATTGATTATTTGGGTTTAAGGGCGCGCCAACTACTAGGTCATTTAGCGCCCATTACTACAAATGATAGTCAGTGGTGGTTGGTACTATTGATGTCATCTGCAAGATGTGGAGGAAATGTGCTTCGACATACAGTATTTAATGAGGGAATGCTGCAAACATTTACATACCACAATGGGATCGTCTGGGCTGTGGTTCATCAATGTGTACCATCATGGTGTTGGACTGACCAGCATGGCATTCAGACTGCAGCTTATAAAGCTGTGATGATTTGATAAGGATATTATGAATCTTAGAGCCAAGAAATTCCTTTTAAAAAATTTAAAAAATACTGGCAGACCTTAGAACAATTTGAGCAAGTAGCCTTGCTGGGAACAGAACAGTGTTATGAGACAAATCATAAGCTTGCATGACTGTCCTCAAAAGAAAGCTATATAATTATGTGAGGTAACCAAGCACAACCCACACATGGTAAAGCTAAACTTACACTGATGCACAGCATATATTGTGTATGGTTGCATTTGGTTTGTCTACTAAATTCTGCTGTAAATAATTAAAAATTATGTTTGAACAGTCAAATTGTAGCAAAAAAACCTAACCTAACCAAGGCTAAGATAACATAGCAAAATACATAAAATATAGCACCACATAGTATAATCTAACCTAACCTGAAAACAGAATCTTTCCAAACTTTTCAGCTGTCAAAATATAGGTGCCTTTGTTAGAGCTGTCAGTAACATTAACAGCATTATAAGGAACTTCCTGCCTTGATTGAATGCTACTGGTGCATCAGGCTGCAAATATCCTTTGCCATGAATAAATGTGGAATTAAGCCAGAAACATGCAACCTTTGATGCTGGAGTATTGCCATCAAGTGCATAAAGTGTTGAATTTCTTCTTTACCATCCCTGTGAAACACCAGGTACTGATAATTATATGACATCAGTCATCTGTAGAGTGAATATTATGATAGTTCATCTATTTGCCAAATGAAAAGTAATCATTTGCAGGGAAATGAGCGGCCACATTGTCTTTCACCTGAAAATACATCCATTCAAAAATAAAAAGAAACAAATTTTACCTTGATCTCCAATAATACTGGATAAATTATTCCACAGGGAAGAGCATGGATGACAGTATTTCAATATGTAGTCACAGACAAGCATGAACAGAGGAAATGAGTATTTGCATCCTTTGAATCATGCTGATAAACATCATATTTTCACACATCCCAAAATTCCAAGCTCTTAGAGCACAACGCCTAAGACCGAGCCTTCACATACACATAATGCTGATATCCATCCAACCATTTGTAATCATAGAATTGAAAGTTTTTTATTTAAAAACTCAATGAGTAACTGAAAATGCAGAGCAACCATGCTTTGTACTACTGGATGCAGAGGATGCAAATTTGAGATCAAAATTGTCTGGAAATCAAATGCAGAGGATATCTTTATTCAACCTTGTGACACCAGTATCTAGGTACATATTTTCCAGTGCATCTTTAGCACTTATCACAGAGCAGCTCACCGCCAATAGCACTATTTGACTTTCAAAGGAGATTTGAGAAAAACCTGGAGGAGGTTGTTCTGGATGCCACAAATACTGATATGGAACAGCTTACTTCAGAGACTGGCCACAATATTCAGTCTTTGCACATAATTAACAGTGGAGCAAGCAAATTCCGGGCAGTAGGATTAGGAAGAGAAATGTGAAATAAAACAAACCGTTCCCTTGCTGAGTCTGAATAAATGATTCTTGCAGATATTCCCGGAAGTTTTCCATGCTGCTTGTGAATATTGTAGGCACGGCTATAGAAACATGGTTCGCTATGAAATATCGCACATTAACGTAGCTTCGAATTGCCACACAGCCCAGAACATGGTCACGCACAGAAACCCACGGAAGAAAAACCGAGCTCGAGATCCTGCTGGTAAGCCTTTTTGAAATGTACCGCGCAAGCGGCCTTCCGAGCAAGGTACCGCAAACCGGGGCCTTCCAATGTCGTTTTCAACCGGTGACGTCACATGGGCTGGACAATAGTCGTTTTACAGCGGAACTTTGCTAGCAGGTCCCAGGTCTCAGGAAAGAGACCTGGGACGAGATAGAGGGAGAAGATCTGGCATAATGATACACATACATTAAAAGCGACCACTAAATATAATTATTACGTCAGTTGTAATAACGAAATAGGTTTTGCCATCAACGATGTTGAAACAAGTAAATTTAAACTTACGAACATCAGTAAATTGCAATACGCTTTCTGATTTCCGTGGAGAATACACTCAGCTCTACTGTATATGGCAGCCGACGATTGAATGCCAGATGGCAAATTGGCGCTAGGGTTAAATTAGCGAAGGATGCGGTTGTAAGCCAACTTGCTGAGCAACGGCAGACAAAATAACAACAAAAGTACACTTAATCGATGTCAACCAAGATTATCAATCCATACCTGATACTCCCTACATGCTAACACCGCACAACTAGTAAATATGAATAACACACCCCATGAGTAGGGCGCACACGCACCGACCGACTTATTACTTGCCATCTATTGGGATATAGGTTTCGGAATATAATATGGGTGATGGAAAATTATACTAAGGAGATCCGTCTAAAATCGTTTAATTCTCACCATGAAGAACATTTTTTTTTCTCAAGTATAACACCTGAGAAAATTGATTGAAACCAATTTTTATGAATATTATAAGCTTTTCGATGTCATTTTTTTTTGTCCTGTCTGGAATATTTAGCTGAAGGAAGAAATAACCTGGAAGGCTCAAAGGCTAGTAGATATGGGAGCAAAGTGCCGCTGTAAAACCGACTAATTGCTCAGTCCCGTAGACGCTCCAGCCAAAAACTTGCGTGTTTTCCACACAGCATTTTCGATCTTAAATACCATCAAAATTGGACGAAGTGAGGTTCATTTGAAAGTTTGAAGAATTTTGTCCACGTATATAGGACATATTTTCTCCTAATACTATAACTTTTTACTTGAACTTACGCTGACTACATTCATCTTGGGAGCCGCAGGAATCGCGCGGTGCCACGGGGAGTAGCAGTGTGATGGGACAGGCCAACTGAAGATCGCGGCCGGGAAGTAGGGGTAGAAGCAAGTAAGATATTACTGTTGCAACATAATTCCTTCCCACTCGATACAGGGTCGTAAACAAGGGTGGGGGCACTAGGGGGATGTGCCTCCCATTGGAAGGTGGAAAATCTCCGAAGAGGAAAATGTGCCAACATTACATTTAGGCTACCGGTGGAGGTACCGATACTGATTGGAGTATGACGCCCTTATCACCCATGTGCAGATACGGAACTTGCAGCTGGTTTTCAGGATTGTTTTCCATTTTTCATTCATATGCGTCTAGACCAGAGGTGTTCTTTTATATACCTTTGACGACAAGTGCCCCCACAATGTTGGCTCTGTCCCATAATAATTTATATTTTTAATTAACATGGGTTACCATGGATCATGTGACCTATCGATGTGGGGCTTTCCATTAACTTCATGAATTCCGCACCCAAATAATGTATGGTATAATAATCATAACAATACACACACACACACATACACACAAGCACACACACACACACACACACACACACACACACACACACACACACACACACACACACACACACACACACACACACACACACACACACACACACACACACACACATATATATATATATATATATATATATATATATATATATATATATATATATATATATATATATATATATATACATGAAAAATTGCCGGTAATTCGGAAGAATTTGAACAAGAGGGAGAGGATCCATTGACTTCGTAACGATGGTGATGTGCTTGGCATCTTACAGCGCACAATTAAGTTGTTCCTACTCATCTCCACATAAGATAATAATGGGTACTTATGAAATATACTGGTGGAATTAGTGCACGGAGGCATAAAACACCACTTATAAGTCTATGGTGTTTTAAGACACAATTGAGCTCATTTTCACGGACTTTTACGCACAAATTCGGACCTCCCGCCAGCACGCTCTTTCTCCACCCTCGTCAGGCGCAAATAACCTTGTAAATAATAACCTTGGCCCCAATATCGGCAGTCGTACTATCGAGTGACATCAGTACTTTGTTAGCCAATCAGATTATTGGAATTAAATGATGTCATTTATAGGTTTTTAACAATTTTTGTACTTTTTAGCTTATATAAATCACAAATAACACGCACATACTGAATTATACTTTAAAGCACATATTCCCAGCATAATATTTATCCGGCTCAAAAAAGTGTAGCAGACCCCATTGTGAAACTTCGTGTATATGAGGTTGAAAATGTGATCAAAACCATGTTAATGTAAGGAGGCTTACATTTCTCGGCACCAAAATTTATATATTTTCCTATCCGAACAGGCCGCCAGACATCCAGTCAGATCCTGGCCGTCTTACCCGTCCCGTACAAACACTTGCCCGGAAAGCGCCCGCGTGTGGCGCCGGCGCCTACGTCAAAGCGGCTGTTCCATCAACACGCACACATGCTAGTTGCGCCGGCGCCCAAGATCAAACGGGCCGACAAACAACACGGCGAGCGCAAATGACGGCTCGGCACCTCCGCGAGGGTACCGGTGGTGCAAGCACCCCGGAAGAAGGGACATCGGCCCGTGAGGTCGGTGCCCTGACCTAGATCCGTCGCCACCCAAGCCAGAAGAATACTCCACGAATCAGAAAGCGCGAGCTCACCCCAAAGTCCTGGGAGTGGGTACAGGGAAAAAAGAGGCGGAGCCATAGCAAGTTCAAGAGAACAGAACAGAACAGGACGGAGAGGAGAGACGAGAGAGAGACGCAGGGAGAAGGGTCTGGACCACGCGCGGCGCCTGAGGGCCGTCCACCGGTGGCCAGATGGCTGAGTTTTCTGATGGAGGAGAAGAAGCACTCAGCCAAGGCCACTCGCCACTCACCATCGGAAATGTGAGTGCTAAACTTCTGGCGTGTCATCCTCTTTTCCACCGAACCAACCTAAATTCTCTTCCGCCTTCTCACCAAATTCATTGCTGAGAGCGACCTGTCTCATGGGGGGGGGGACCAAATAGGATATGTTTAGGATGGGGAGGAGGTGAACGGATTATTATTATTATTAGGGTTTTAGGGTGCGTCAACCCCAATTGGGTTATTTTGCGAGGTGGACGGAGATGTCGGAGATGACGGGAAGTATATGAGCGGTGTGTGCGCAATGCGATGCGATGCGGTGTATGTAAGGGCAAATATATTAGAGTAAGCATATAAATTCTCTAAGTGGCATCAGCAAAGACCGGTGGTGAAATTTCGACAGTAACGGACATGAGGAGCGGTAGAGCAAGGCCGTTTAAAATAAGATATAGTGCAGCAATGGATGACGTCAGAATTACGACCCTAACAAACGGTGCCCGCGTAGTAAATACCTCAGCGACCAGGCGCGAGGAGGGGAGGATATTTACGTCCAGAATTGAAATGGCGGCCGTGCCGCGGGTGATGAGGGGTGCGCGCGCTCTGACCGGGTCATCAACAGCCGACCCGTAGACGGAGATCGTACCATGTGCACTTCTTGACAAGGTGTAATGATTTACACAATTATGCTTGGATATGTGCATGATATCAATTTGTACTATAAAGTACATTTATAAGCGAGGCAGCCGACTTGCGAGCCGTCCTCCTATGGACAAGAAAATTCCCGAGCGATGGTGGCGTATGTTGAATCCAGTTAAATTGCCTAAAATATTATTACTGTTATATATATGACGCGCGTTTGGTTAAGGCCTGATTGCCAGAGGGTGCGATGAACGGACACTTCGGGGGTATTAGTTCACCTGCTCTGGATCTTTGACCGCAAAATCACGCTGGCCTCTGCGATCCAGAGGTGCAGGTGAGGTGGCGAACATGGTATGCATGTGGGAGGGGCCGGTAAAGGGGCCACCACAGTGCGTTCGCCGGAAGTCTGGCGCCGGACTGTAGGGTATTGGCAAAACACTGCCCGGTGGTTTGTCCACCCCCGAACCCTGCACGTGGGCACGGTTGGTGCAGACAGTTCGAGGGCATGATGGACGGGTTTGGCATGCCGTAAGACCCCAAGGCCAAAACTCATAGGGCCGGCTAGGATATAAAGACGACCGGGTACGTGACCAACCTGGTAGGGATCCGTGCCCGCCCGTTGGTTACGTCAGACCTGGTCGCAAGTGTACGACGAATAAGGCCCGGCGCGGCATCGATCGAACTTAAGGTTAGGTGTGTCGGTCAAAGACATCAGAGCACTTGTATCAGCCCTCGGAGTCAGTACGATGAGCCCCCTCGTTGCAGTTAAGACTTTGTCCAGGCGAGAAACGCTGCTAATAATGGCTAGGCCAGCCATGATTGGCAGAGAAAGGTTTACTTGTTCGGCCCGGTAATACCATCAAAATTAGAGCATTGGTCTGTCGATCTATGTGTGTGTGTACCGCTGAAAGGGGGGGGGGGTCGGGAGCTAAATTTGGGGACCAAGCAATTAAGTAATTGACAAGGAGAGCATGAATGGGGCGAGCGAATGCGAGGTGAATGAAGGGAATGAACGTGAGTAGGTAGATGTAAGGATCAGCGGAAGCCGCTTGGGGCTCAACACAGGCACCTATTTCGTGCGGAACATCGTACAAAATTATACTAATACTAGCGTCCAAAAAGTCCCAACACGGACATGTCAGTTAAACCAATGGTGAATGTCATTATCATCAATTCTCTAATGCAACGTATTAATTATAATCTGGCTAAAGACACTCACGTACCTATATGGTGTTCCCAAAACTTTGACCTCGCACATATATAAATTCGTGTTAGGGACGGCAACTCAAACCAACATCACGACGGTTGGGGTTTGGGGATGTGTGGTGGAATTGGCGGTGAAATACAACATAATACACCACTGACATAGGCACAATGAACAAAGGAGTGAGTTAGGTCAAGCCCCGAAAAAGTCTGTTCAAGTAGTTCAATCAGTTCCAGTTCCATTCGAGTTCAGGCTGAATCAAGAATAAATTGTTCACATCCCCTTCACACACCCATACCACTCAGTCGAGTTTAAGTGAGGTTAGCAGCAGATAAAACACGCTAGAGGTTACATTTAACACACAGTTTATACATTCTACACCAAATAAATACCACACACCTCCACACTCACACACACACCCCACTCACCCCATTCCACACACCCACCCCACCCACACCCCGCTCACCACCCACACCCGCCACCACCCCACACACCCCACCGACGGCAGAGCCGCCACCCCTACATTAACAACAAGTTTAACCACTAGAAACCGCATTTTTACAGGAAACGGGGATTGATTAACCGATTTTAAACGTCGACTCACTAAATACTGATTGGCTACCACTTGAAGACCCGGTACCACTTGAAGATTACTGATCTGATGATCTCGACATGAGCTGTACGTATGGCCTTCGCCACTGCCAGTGAGGTAAAACAAAACTTCCGCAATATTTGTGGTGTCATTGTGCGTAGTTGAAGCTTGGACACCAACGTTGCATGGCGTTTAATAGATCAGGAACTGCAACATATTGGTAGGGTAGGGATGGGAAATATGTTTGTTTTTCTTCTCCATTTTTGAGCCATGAATTATTATTGCTTGAGCTGATTGAATTCATGCCAATTTTTTAAAGCTTTCCCCTTTAAGTTGAATTCAGAATAATTAAACTTCCTAACATCCCAAGATCAGGGGAAAATGTACATTCATGATCCTGAACTTGAAGCAAAATCTAAACAACTTTATAGGAAAGTTCACAGCAAACATACCTTAGACCAAAATCACACGAATGGCACATCCTATGGTTGCAAGTTATGCATGATTGCATCCAAACTAAATTGTTGGACGCGCGCACATCATATTCATACAACACATGTATATTACCGAAATACGATATCGAAAGCTGATATGAAGGCAACTGGAGCTGATTCATATTTCGAGAACAACACTGAAAAGCTCCCGTGTCGTAGAAAATCGTAAAAGAACGCATGCTAAGATTACCAAGGAACATTTTCCACATCAATTACCATTCATTTTGGTAAAAATACGCTCCAAGCGCGCGCACACAGGAGAGGGTAGGGATACCGGCGAGCAAGAAGCTGATGAGATTGGTCCGGCCTCCACTGCTTGCGAGGGCCGGAGCAATCATGACACCAAAGTAGCAAGACTTGGTGGCATGTGACGGCCCTGGAACTGGCAGCATCAGCTGCGTGGGCCCATAGGAGCCGTGTTAAATCAGCAAATCTG